>ML810510.1:111568-123621 GCA_009831015.1 Picea engelmannii | reverse complement strand
TAAAAAAATTATGTATATAAAGTTTCTAAGTTAAACATTAGCATTTTTTCAAAAATTTGAAAGTCAACCTTCAACTAATGCAAAGTCAGCGATGAACTCATCGCTATAGTCCCTGCCCTTGGCCTTCCGGCAGGGACTAATAATAACACAGGTGTTGAGCGTGCCTCACTTAATAAATTGTAGTGTCTTGCCCACAATCTTTGTATCATCTTCGCTCCTTTTCATATATACGTTCTTATTTGTAATTTTGAGTTGGTTAGACTGAAGGTTCATAAATACTCGTTACATGTGTTATTTTCGCTAGAACAATTTTATGTTTAACTTGATTATCTTTATTATTTAAAAAATAATTTTATATTGACAACAATTAATTTTAATATAAAGATTTATATTATAGTGTAGATAGATTAATGTTTGTTTTATAGATGTTAATCATTGTAATATAATACAAATCAATGTTAATTTGGTTTAGCTACCATTATTGGGAAGAATAATTATTATTTTTTATACTCAAATTCAATTCCTATAAAATTTAATATTTTATTTATGTAATAATAATGTTATTTCTATTTTTTCCATTTGTTATAATAATATTTTATTTAATTTTTAATATTATTGTTTGTTATAATATTATTTTATTTAATTTTTAATATTATTGAGAAATGATTTTGAAATTATATAATGTTAAATTTAAAATTATTATCAATAAAATTTACAAGATAAATAAATTTTAGTGTGTAAGTTTTTACAGTGGGTTATAATAGTGAGCACATCTTTTGGAGATTTAATTGTGTGTGAGTTTGAGTTTTCTAAACGTCCAATTTTTTGAGTGGACACTCAACCCATCATCAAGGACAATGTTAGATATTATGATCCCAAAGTACTTAGTATAATATTATTTTATTATACTTAGGCTTTTCTAGAATGTATTTAGTTATATTAGATAACGAGTCTAGAAAAGAGTCCCTTTTTAGAAGCAACAAAATAAGATTTTTTTAGAATCTTTATTTAATGTACATGGACACTTGTCATACTCACATGATTATGTGATAAGATGTCCATAACAAAAATTAGCTTAGAATTAGTTTAATGAGTTTATCAAAGCTCTCATTTTCTCATGCAAGAGTATTGTTGGAGATTGTAAGCTCTCACATTTATTATGTAATTATTTTCCTTCTTTTAATAAAATTTGTGTGTCTGAGGACACTTCTGCTCTCTTCAATTGGTATCAGAGCAACGATTGATGTTGGTTTGGTGAAGTGGAGATTCCAGCATTGAAGGTGTTTGGAAAACTCCATCACATTGGACGCCAACGATTGATTGGTACGTCCACTGTTGAAATTTTGATTAAGGAAAAGAAAATTAAGATTTTTGCTCCAATTATTGTTATATAGATCTATGGTTTACCATTCATATTTGTTTTTGGATTATTACTAAGCATTTCTATTTCATCTCCACCCAAAATCCGGTTACAAGACTGCATAAAAACAATGAGCATTCTGGTCTGATGATTTATCTTCTTAGATAATTCTGATTTGTGGAGAAAGTTATTTGTTTTGAAGCTCCGGTCCATCCAATGACCCATCTATCAAGCGATCTGCCTCTGTGAATTTCTACCCAATAATGTATACTTACCATTCTTCATGAAAGTCAATAATTGTTGCAAGTGCAATAACAGATGCAAAATTAGAAGAGGGCAATCCACGAAATCCAAGAATTTTCTTAGCATCCCATTGTTTTTCTTTATATCAAGTAGTTAATATTTTGAGGGATTGAGCCAACATGAATGACATAAGAGTCGTCATCAATGGATATTTGTTGAAAATAGAATATGAATGGATGGTAGATCTGACCAATAGAGAATGACCATCATTGGCCACTACAACTTCCTCCATTGTTCCTTCTCAATCCTCGTCATAATCAAGAATCAGAACATCACCTTTTGCCTACAACTGAGAGTACAATGAATGTTGAGGTTGAAAACAATGATGCAGCATCAAAAAAATTGAAGGGTAGCTACCATATTGTTCTGTAAGAGATTGTAGGAATCATCGTGGTGTTTGTAGATGGAGAGTCGCTTATCTTGTTCGCTATTGATGCCCATGGAGTTGCAAAAGTCAAAAATATATTGCTTCATCTACATATTCTTTTTTTTTAAGTGATCTGTAAATTACCTTTTATGAAAAATTGTTACAAAATGACAAGTGTTCGCTTGAGCAAGAGTCGCCATAACTAGAAACCAACTTTGCTCCAGCTCAAAAATATAATAGAGCTAGGTGGCTATAATAGCATCGATGTTATTTAACAATGTCAAATACAAAATTAAAACATATGCCTGTAATCCTAGTTTGGCCTCAAAACTAATAGATATAATTTCCAAATGGACTATATACAAACTAGAAAAACCAATAACCAAAGTGTTGAACCTGGTGACCATCATGCTCAATATCAATTCAGTCTCGGAGGAAGGAGGATGGGCATCACCGCTCCAACTGTCGTAGGAGTTGATGAGGCATCTCGGCCAGTGCTCAAATCCATCGCTAGGGAGATGCGGTGTTCAAAAAGCTCAAGGTGGAATTTGACATCGAAGACCTCACTTCGAAGCTCAAATATCTAATGTTGAAGTGTGGACAAGGCCTCAAAGATGTGTTGGGAGTCATCCTCTTTAAATGCGCTAAGCTTATCAGAGGGGGGTGCTTCAGATGGACAAGTAGTTGGATGCTCTGAAGATAGAGTGCCATGAGTGCGACTAGAATGACCACAAGGTGAGCTTAGTGGTGGGCTCTCTAAAGAAGTCCAACCCAGGAAAGATTTCTGAGCGTAAACCAGAGAGCGCCCACATCTGTCAAACCATTCGATTTTACAGCGCCAACCTGATGAGGTGTGGTCGTTGCCCTGTTGGTGAGTCGTAGCCAAGTTGAGAGATAGAGACCTGGATCTCTTACTGTGGTTGTTTGAATTATCATTGCCGGGGACCGAGGAGGCAGATCGACCCACTGGAATGCAATCTCCCTTACCCTGTTTTGAGTGGCCTCGTTGCCTCGGCATGGTGAGCACAAAAATGAGAGACTCCCAAATGTAAATTTCCTTAACCCATTGTTCTCCCCTCCTGCAGCAGTGCATCATGTAGAAACCACAAACAAAATGATGTTTCCTCCATACATCAGGCTTCCTTAAGTCACCTCCCATCAACCACTCCATGGTCGTTAATGGCATCTTAATCACCTGGTACCAGGAGTTATGGACGTTGACCTCCCTCGTACAGACCTGAAACATTCCCCTAGAATGAAATCTAATTGAGTACGAAATACCTTGAATGCTATGAAGCGACGACATCTTGAAGCCTCCACCCATGTTGTTGGCTCAAGGATCGATGAGCCAAGTGGCATGTGCTCTTAAATCCATGTGGTTAGTCATGTGCATTATGAGTTGGATGGCACCCCATCTAAGGGCTTCATCTGCACATTCCATTTGAACCTATGTCTGCACATTCCATTTGAACCTATGTTACTAATTGATGCACGTTATGTTTTGTTGCTCAATTGTTGTTTAAGGGATGTTCAAGACATCTATGCCCGACAAATCCATTAATGGATGTGTCAATTAATGGCATTGTGATAGTAGACGGATCGGCTTTCCATGTTGAGCGAATTCCTCGCGATCACAAGGTTCACAAAATAGAATCCTTGCGAGATCCACGTGCTCCTGAATTTTACCTAGTGTAGGGTGATCACAAGTAAAGGACAGCGGGGATGGAATTAATCCTCGAGATATTCCAAATATTTGTAGCAAATTTGTGCACTTCGTAAAGGGAAAACTAGCTCCGAAGAAAACCCCATTGCTATATGCACTTCATTGACCAACGATCCAATCTTCAATTTACAAATGTTAAATGAATTTTATTCTTTTTTATTTTACATTAGATTCGGTGGGATATCTTTCTTAGCTGGCACCGCATATATTTTGGAATTTAGTGAAAACTGAATTTTCCATAATCTTTTAAAGATTTGTATTTATGATTTTTTTAGTGATGGCATATTCTTAATACTTTTCTTTTAAAGATTTGTATTTATGATTTTTTTTAATGATGGCATATTCTTAATACTTTTTTTTGTATATATATATATATATATAGAGAGAGACAAGAATGTAATGTACCTTGCCCTGATCCCACCTTGCACGAGTGGAGAATGCGTCATGGAAATATTTGATGTGGAGTTGAAAGGTAGTGTGCATATGTGAGTTGTAAGAGTATGGCACCCGTGTGTACATTAATTATGGAATTTGTTGATGAGGCAAGCTCCCATTTATGTTAATATCCCCTTTTGGTAGAGTTATTTCCAAGTTTTCTTGGGTATTATCCTATTGGTTATTTTCCCTTTTGACATGGTAAAATGAGACTTTGGGAATTTTTGCTAATTTTAACTTTGGTTTTTTTGATGATGTTATTTAGATAAACATTGGGGATGGCTTTTTTTATCATACTTCGAACAATGTTTTTTCAATTCCCAATAATGATTAAACGTTGAAGTTGTAGCCTCTTAACTAGTTGGACTCTTTTTAGCAGGGTGTATTCTTCTGCCTGATTGTTGGTATCTTTTCCTAGGATCCATGCATATTTAACTACGTGATGTCCTCCCTAGTCTAGGATGACCCCTTCCGCACCTGCCACCCCAAGATTTCCTTTGGAAACTCCATCAAAGAATAATAATTGTTTGTCTTGAATTTTGATCCATTCAAGAAAGTCACTGGGAGATAAATGAAGCTTCCAGCATGATCTTACTTGTGTATGGGAAGGAGGGAGAATCTGTATTTGAAACTTGTCAAGCCATCTATGTTCTATACCATCTAGACTCTGAGGGGAGGATAACTTCATGCACCTTGAGTTTAGAAATTTCATGAGTTGGGATTTTGTAGTACTTATAATTGTGGATATAGATAGTTCTTCCTCCTTGAAGACACTTCTATTCCTGACCAACCAAATATGCCAACAAATATATTTGGGAAGAGACATCCACACTCTTCTGAAAATGGGTTTATTATTGAAGGAACCTTGATATTGCTTCATCTAGGATCCAAGCAAGACTTGGATGGAGATTGGTCATCTAATTCTATCTAATAGTTCATGAAGCAGATCCTTCCAAATGTCTAATACTATCGGGCATTCTAGAAATAGATGTGAGATTGTTTCACTGTGAGATTTACATAAGACACACCTGGTTGGTCCTTGAATTCCTCCTCAACCTAGATTGTCCTCGGTCAGAATCTTCCCATGGGCCAACGACCAACAAAAAAATTGATCTTGGGGGGAGCATCAAGATGCCATATATTGGACCACAAGGGATTCTTTGGGGGGAGGTCTGATTGCATCAAAAGACATTCATATCCTTTGCGGATTGTGTATCCTTGGGATCCCCATCCTATGGAATCTAGATAATCCAGGTGGTTCGAGGAAATGCCTTGGAGAATGGAGATAAATTTTTCTACCTAGGTCTTTAGTACCTATGGGGGATTCCCCAAATTCCATCCTTTCCAAATTCTTGCAGCATCCTAGAGGGAGATATCATGTAGGGAGGATTTTCCTTGTGCTTGAAGCCAGTCCCTGATTTGGATCAAGGAATTTTCTCAATTCAAGGGAGTTTGATTCAGTATTATGTCTTCCCAGATTCGAATGTTTTTACCATTCCTAGGAATCCATAATAGGTGGCTTAGCAGAAGAGGAAACGACACCTGGAGTAACTTCCAAATAGGGGATCCTATGAGGGGACCAATGGGGAGTTCAACACCTATGAGGTAGTCTCTCTAAAAATATTTATACACCGAGGCCTTTTTCCAATTTACATAGTCCCCCATTATCATTCTTCACAACATTTTTGGTCCTATAGCTATATTTGTGAGCATGGGATCCTTTATTCCCAACCCACCATTTGTTTTAGGAGCTCTCATGGTATTCCAGTTTAATAGATGGAACCTTTTGGTATTGGACTTGCCTCCTTTCTAGAGGAATTTTTGTGTTTGATGAGAAATTTCTCTTTTGACACTTGATGGGGCAAGCAGGGAGGAATATTGAAAAACTGGTAGGGCTTAGAGGTCTGCCTTAGACAACACAAGTCTCTTAGCAGGGTTTAGCCATTGTACTCCCCAACTAGTGATTTTTTCTCTAATCTTGGAGATTATAATATTCCAATTTTTTGCTGAAAGGGAGTTAAGACAAATGGGGATGCCTAGATATTTGAAGAATCTCCAATTAGGGACTAGGGGAAATTGAAGGATCCTTGAAATGACAACAAGAGAGTGAGCATTAGTATTCCAAGCATAAAGATAACATTTATGAGAGTTAACAAGCCCACCTGAAGCATATAGAAATTGATCCAGCATTGTTTTGAACCTTATGGCTATTATCGAAAAGGCTCCTCCCAGGAAAAGAATGGCATTTGAAAACTGAGAATGGTTTATGCACTTGACCCCTACAACAATTTTGATGCTTGGAATATTTCCAATTCTTCGTTCATGTTCCAAACTTCGGCCCGAAGATTCAACCATCAAGATATAAATAATGTGCAATAAGGGGTAGCCTTGTCAAAGTCCTATGGAAGCCTGGAAAATTCTGAGGGTCAACCACTTACCAGTGGGGCAATCTAGGGACTGTTGATGCAGGTTGCAATCCATTTGATAAAGGATGGGTAAAACCCAAATTTTGCTAGAACTGCAAGGAGAAAAATGTGACGAACTCGATCAAAGGTGTTTTTCATGACTATCTTGATGTCCATGCCTCGATCTCCTCGAATTTTACTAGAGTGGATAGCCTCCTGAACTAAAAAAATGTTATCCTAGATTTTTCTTTGTGCTACAAAGCCTCCTTGAGATGGGGATATTATCCTAAGCAATAATTTTTGTGATTATCTTGTAGGATACATTGCATAGAGAGATGGGTCTAAATATGGAGAATGAGATTGTGCTTATTTATTTGGGAATTAAAGCCAAGAATGCAGAGTTTGTCGATCCTCCCAATTTGCAGGATTTTTGAACATACTAAATCATCCTTACAAGATCAAATTCAATGGTGCGACAATATTTTTTGTAGAAGTGTGCTGAAAATCCATCTAGACCCGGGGCGTTATCTGATTCAATCTCCATTATGGTTGAGAAAATCTCCTCCTTTGACACCCTTTTCGTTAGTTCCTCATTTTCCCTTTCTGAGACCAATTGGGGGATGAATGAAAGGGATTTATCTCTTAGAGAAAGATCCACAGGGTATTTCTTCGGAGTAAAGATCGACAAAATGAGCAGAGGTTACCTTCTTTATGTCCTCAAAATATTTGAGAATAGTTTGATCTTCCAGGTGAATTTACTCCAATGTATTCATTCCTTTTATCACTTTGCATTGCTTGTGGAAAAAGGAGGGATTGTGGTCTCCTACTCGAAGCCACAAACAACGATATTTTATTCTCCAATCTTTTTCTTATTTCCTGATTTCCCCTTGTAATTTCTTCTGACATTGCTCTTCTTCTTTTAAATGGGTAGTGGTGACAAGGGATTGCTCCATTTTGGTTGCAAACTCTACTAGTTGTTCTTGTAGATGAATAATTTTCTCTTGCGTGACTTTGCATGAAGATTTTACCCATTCCTCGATGTCATTTTTCAATCTGATAAGTTTTTGTTCCTAGATGAAAATTGAAGAGCCATTGATCCGAGGACCCCAGGGAGAGCCAAATAGGGAATGGTAGGAAGGATTCTCCAACCAAGGAGGGTTGAAACGAAAGGGAATGAGGCTCAAGTCTCGATCATTAATGAAGGAAAGAGAGATTGGCCTATGATCGAAACTCTCCCAGGGAAGGATCTGAGAAATAGGGGAGGAGGCTTCTGAAAGAAAGTCATTGCTAATGAGGAAATGATCCAACCTTGCAGCAATATGGCCCGGGTTGGATCATTGATTAAACCAAGTGAATAAGACATTGGAGGGCTTGACATCAAACAAATCTAGATGGGAGATTAGATCTTCAAGATACTCATGATTATGATCTCAAATAGAGGAGACCCCCTTTTTTCCTAGTGATACAAAGTGGTATTAAAGTCCCATGATAGGATGAGGCTATCTGAGGTCTCAATCTCGGATAATGTTATCAATGATTTCCAACAAGCCAAGTTTTCATGATATTGATTTGGCATGTAAATTTTTACTATTGTAAAATGCTTACCTGAGTTGATGTGGACAAGCTTGACCAACAACCAGTGTAAAGTTTCCTCGCTTGTTATTAATTGAAACTGATGAGGTTTCTTGAGAGTGCATAGTCCTCCTAAAGCTCCTCATGAGCTTACTACCAAGTCCGTGTTTTTTTTCCAGAACTAATTACTCTCCTAAACGACTACATAATTCTTCATTTTTGTCTCCTACAGTAGGAGGATTTGAGGTCTTTCTAATTTGAGTAGGTGTCTTATTGATTCTACCTTGTCTTTGATTTCCAATCCCCTACAATTCCAGGAGACTAATTTCATTATTTACCTTAGGATTTTGAGGCCCCCCCTTTAGGGGGAATAGATCCACTTGGACCTATGGATCATTTAGGGTATTTTTTAAAAGTAGTATCTAGAGTGGTCTGAAGCCATAATTCTTTCTTATTATCTGTTGTTTCCTCACTTTTCCTTCTTCCTAACTTTCCATCCATCTTCTCAGTTATCACCATGGCTTCAGTTTCTCTACCTAATTCCTCATCATATTCTTCTTGGAATTCCTCTTCCAATATGATAGGAATTTTGGATCTGGAACTCGTGCCCATTTTTTAGACTAGTGCCTTTCTTGGTGTTAATAACCCCTGATATTTTCTCCCATTTTGTTTTTATTCTTGATCTTGGTTTGGAATTTATGTTTCCTCTATCCTATTTTCTTGTGTTTCTTCCAGTGGATCCTCTGAATTTGCAAGAGTTGCATACTTGTTGTTTCTTGAATCTTGAGCATTTCCACCTTCCTGGGAAGTAGGAGGAGAAGTAGAAGGACCTGATCATGGTTGTCCTAGGGGAGGGCCAGGAGGTGCCTGACCAGGCCTTCCCAAACCCATTTTTTGCTTTTGAGTTTTCCGTTGTTCCTGATCTCCTTGAGGTTGTGTTGTTTCTTGAGCTTTAGGGGAGGATTTGGAAAAATGCCCATATTTATGACAAGATTTGCACTTGAAAGGGAGTTGTTCATAGTCTACTTGTTTGTCGATTCTGATAAAATCGAAGGCTCCAAAAACTACAAAGTGTTGGCATCTTCACATGTATGCTTGTTGGCATATTCACAGATTGAGTGTGATTGTCATTGATGGCAAGATCAGAGTATGCATCGATGGCACAAGAACAACAACGATGTTGGCAGAGCGATGTTGACAGGGTTACAGGCAGAGTGTGCATGGAAAACACAACAGTGAATACACAGAAGAGAAAGCTCAAAAGAGATAGCGCTTTGCGCTTTACAAAAGTGCAGATGAGGTCCAAATCATCAGGACTCGCAGAAGGATCAAAGGTCGAGGCCTTTGGCACTTAGAAATTCTTCCAAGTTGGGCGGAATGAAGCTCAGGAGGAGGAGCGACGTGGGTCGTCAATCATGGATCGAGGAGCGTTGTGGGCCATTAGATCAGAGTCCGGTGACCAGAGGAAGCGCATATGAGGAGATCAGATCTCAGTCATTGATCTGAGTGCGTAGACCAACAACTGTTGGATCCTAAGGAAAGTGCATGAGACAAGTTCTGATGTCATCATAACTGTCCATTGTCCAGTGGACACGTGGCGAAAGATCATCATTTCGCTGACTGAAAGGTCAAAGGAAGGAGGTGCTATAACCCCTCGAACTCATGATATGTGAAGTCGCGAAATGACTTGAGTTGTAGGATCCAGAGGACACGTGGTGAAAGATCATCATTTTACTGACTGAAAGTTCAAAGGAAGGAGGTGCTCTAACCCCTCGAACTCGCGATATGCGAAGTTGCGAAATGACCTGAGTCGTTCGATCCAGAGGACACGTGGCAGTAGATGAGAAATTTCGCAGAATTGTGAATCAGGAGAACTACGTCGAGCACCTCGAAGATATCGCGAAACATGAAATCCCAATGAGATCTGGACCATTGAACCACAGAGGGATGTGGGCCATTGATCTAGAGCAGGCTTTGGAGAATTGAGACTCAGAAGAAGGGAGGTTCTCTAACCTTCGACATCGCGAAACATGAAATCTTGAAATGTAGAAAGTGATCACATTCATTGCTCAAGGAAGCATTCTGGACCGTTGATCTGGCATGACAAAGAATGAAGTCAAAATTCACGAAACTGAGATCTGGACAGTTGGATCACTCAGGAGCGCGAGTCATCGATTTGGCACCCGTGGATATTGAGAGTTTGGGAATCTATAAGCATAGAGGAAGTTGTTTTCCAAAGTCACGAAATGTGAAGTCACGAAGTTGATCTGAGTCATTGATTGCAAGGGAATCGAGGACTGTCGATATGGTCTCGCAAAATTCGTCGATTCAGGGATCGGGAATTTGGAGATGATAAGTGAGAGAATTCAAAAAGTTCACAATGTCCCAAAGTGTGAAATTGCAAAGCGCATGTTGGCGTATGCCTGTGGTCACAACCAGTGGTCATATCAGTGGAAGAGAAGGGAAGGAGCTAGCGGTGCTAGGCTCCATTTCAGAGTTTCACGAATTGGGAAAACCAAGGTGACTCACAGTTGATCACCCGAAATGCGAAATCGCGAAATGACTATTGGTTAGGTGCTTGGTCACCGCCGGTGGTCACATGAAAGGAAGGGGCTTAGCCAGAAGAGCTACCACCCACTATGCAGTTTTTCGCAGAAAGGGAAAAAGGTGCCAAGAGCATGAGCACGTGGAGGATCTCTGTGGAATTTCCAGAAACAACTGATTATTTCTACACAAAGAATTTGAAGAGGCTTCAGGGTGATCGACAGAGAAGACGAAGAGTCTTGACTGCCAGAGAGGCTAAGGAATCTCAGTATAACGGGCACTGATGATGATCTCACAAGCAACAAAACTACCAGAGAAGATGAAGAGTCTTGAGGTATCTATCAGTGGTATGAAGACTTATCATAGAGACGATTGACAGATGGAAAAGCGTCGAAGACTGTAGCTTCCAGAGAAGCCAAAGAGTCTCGGCATAACGACCATGAATGAAGAACAAACTCAGTGTAATCACCAGAGGGGACGAAGAGTTAGTTGCATGATCTGGCATATGACTTGGGATTATAAATATATGTAGAACAAAGAAGAGGAGGTTGTTGTTGTGGAGAGTGATTCATGTAGGTAAAAGCAGACTATGTGCAGCAGCTGAAGGAGAGAGAAGAGGCATATCACATAGAATAGAAATGCATATTTGAGAAAGAAAGAGAAGCCCAAGGTGAGCGTGCTAGAGATAGAGCAGAAGAACAAAAAGATCAAAGAAGAATGCGAGCAGGGAGATGTTGGGTATGTGTTATATTCTTTGCACAAGTAGGAGCGCCTGCGTCGAGCACACAGGGGGGTTCGGGGGCAGCGCCCCCAAATTTTTTTTTCGCACCGGGACGACATATTTCCAGGACCACATGATATTTAGGTGGTTTTTCGGCACATGGATTTTTGCCGATGGTTTTCTATTTCCGGTTAAGGAATTAGGGTTTTGGACTAATCCAGGTCATTGGGTTAGGGTTTTGGATGCCGCTGGCTCCTATATGTATATTGTATTGTAAACAATGTAACACAATGTATGAATATAATATATGCTGGTTTTCCCGGTTTGGGTTTCCAGGGAAAAAATCTTTGTGTAATGTTTGCATTTGAGATTGTATCTTTTCTATTCTTTTCTGAATATCTGTTTATAGTAGACATTGTACAAGGTTAGAATTTACAGGAGACACTGATGCAGGCAGAGCAGATCAGTGCAGCAATACAATGATGAGACTGGTAAGCTATAGATAAACACTGTATCACTGTAATAAGTTTCAATAACAAAGTTTTTATATTTCAGGGTGGTTGGGAGGTGCTTGGGAGGATTGGTGTCCTCATAGTTTCAAGTGGGTGCTTGAAGAACATGGA
>ML810510.1:75591-111468 GCA_009831015.1 Picea engelmannii | reverse complement strand
TGATGAGACTGGTAAGCTATAGATAAACACTGTATCACTGTAATAAGTTTCAATAACAAAGTTTTTATATTTCAGGGTGGTTGGGAGGTGCTTGGGAGGATTGGTGTCCTCATAGTTTCAAGTGGGTGCTTGAAGAACATGGAGTTGTAGCTTCCATCTGGTTACACCCAGAAAAACTAGGGTGGCAGGGTGGTGCAAGGGAGAACTATTGTTCTCTGTTATATAGGTTGGTGCCTGTGTGACTGGAAGTTGGTGCTTCCATCCAGTTGGTGTTGGAACACTCATGGATTTTGTGCTTCCTTCTAGTGGGTGCTAGAGAAACCAAAGAGTTGGTGCTCTCAGCAAGTTGTAGCTTGCAAGACAGAGGTGGTATCCTCACAATGAGTTGGTGCTCATAAGAATGATAATGTAAAGAAAATAAAGATTACTTATCATATCAAGAAGAAGAGGTTTTTCCCTTTATGGGTTTCCTCGGGAAATATATGTCTCTGTGTATTTCATGTGTATGATTGATGTTTAATATTCTAGTGCTTACTTCCCTGTATCATTGAGATCGTGATTGAGTGTTCCGTGAAGAGTTTAAAATGGGTATAATTGTTTAAGCACAATAACAACTGATTCACCCCCCCTCTTAGTTGTTCAACAATTGGTATCAGAGCAGGTTCCTTTTATCTAAAGGTAGATCAGTAAGCTTAAACATGTCAAGTCATGAAGGAACTTCAACCAATAAGGCCTCCCTATTCAATGGAACAAACTTTGCCTTCTGGAAAGTTAGGATGAGAACTTACATAATGGCTTTAGGTGCAGATGTCTGGGATGTGGTAGAGATTGGTTATGTAAAGCTAGTTGTACTATCTAATAAGGATGACAATCTAGAGTTCAGCTTCAATGCTAAGGCTATGAATGCTATTTTGAGTGGGCTTGCAGAAGCAAAATTTGTAAAAGTTATGCACTTAGAAACTGCAAAAGAAATGTGAGACAAACTCATTAGTAGTTATGAAGGTAATGAGAAGGTAAAGGATGCTAAGCTTCAAACCTATAGAGTACAATTTGAACAACTAAAGTTGAAAGAGGATGAAACTATTGGGAAGTGCTTTTTGAGAGTTGACGAACTAGTAAATGCAATGAAAGCACTTGGTGAAAAAATTGAGGAACCCTCTTTAGTTCATAAAATTTTGAGATCTCTACCAGATAGGTTCAACCCAAAGGTCTTTGCTATAGAAGAACTTGATGATCTAAAATCTTTGGCTTTTGATCAACTTCTAGGAATGTTGACTGCATATGAAATGAGGATAGGTAAAGCTAAACCCACCTCTAGAGAAGCATCATTTAAACCAGATAAGGATGAGGATTCTGAGCCTGATGAAATTGAAGAAAAATTTGTGAGAAGACTAAAGAAAGGACGAGGAAAGTATCAAGGCAAGTTTCCCTTCAAGTGTTTTAACTGTGGAAAGATATGTCACTTTGCATCTAAGTGTCCACACAAGAAGCAGGATCAAAATTATGAAGGTGAAAAGAAGTACAAATCCAAAAGATTTGATAAAAATAAAAGTTTATGCGTAAACAATGATGACTCTTTAGAAGACACATACAATGACTCTTCTTGTGAAGATAAGGTAAATGAATTCATGTTTATGGCCAAAGAGGATTATGATAATAAAATCACAGGAAGTGATGCTAATGATGAAGAAGTTGTGGTTGATATGGAAGGTGAACTAATCAGTGCCTTAGAAGAAATTGACAGACTCAAACTCGAGAAAAGAAAACAAAAACAGTTGTTGATGCAGTTTGAAAATAATGATGAAGACTGTGCCCTGCTAAAGGTGGAGTTAGAAGAGGCAAAGAAAATAGAGGAAATTCTAAAACAACAGTTATCAGAGAAGAAGGCAAGATGTGAAGCCTTGGAGGAAGAGGTAGTAAAGACCAGAAAAGAGATGGAGAAGTTCAAAGCATTGTATCTCCAAAATATTCCAAACATTAAAGCCTCATAACATTTAACCACCATTATGAATCAACAAAGAAATCCAAATTTGAAAACTGGTTTGGGTTATGAAGAAGGATCAAGTTGTAGTCAGCCAAGAAACAAAGATTCCATCAAGTTTGTCAAATCTACATTCATTGACAACAACAAATATGGAGAAACAAAGGAATATAATCAACCGGTAAGGAAGAGTGAAAGAAAAAGTACCAAAACTGAAACTGTAGAACAAAGAAATCGACTTGCTCAAAGAAGACAACCATTTTCCAGGTACAAAGGATTTTTCTATGGATATTGTTTTTTTTGTTCTAACTTTGGTCACAAAGCTATAAACTGTTCTTTAAGATTTAGATATGAGAAATCAAAACACTCAAGGAACAGATATCTGCTGCAACAAAGAATGAGACAACCAAGTAACAAAGAATCACAGACTGTGAATCATGTGATGGCTGGAAAAAGGGCACAGGTTAAGCATAACAATCGTTATGATCCTTTATTCAGTGAACCTGAATGTTACACCTGCCATAATTTTGGACATAAAGCTGCAGACTGTCGCTTAATGAACTACGAGACATATTTGAATCTTTCTGCTGAGAATGTCAAGGTTTGGAAGAAGAAAGAAAATGAAAAGTGTGGACTAATGTTGTTAACTCAAAGACAAAATAACCCATGGTATATTGACAGTTGATGCTCCAAACATATGACTGGAGACAAAGGTAAGTTTGGAAACGTAACCTTTGGAAGTGATGCTCCAGGTAAAATCAAGGGTAAAGGGATGGTAAGTTTAAGTAATGGAAAAGGAAAAGCTCAGGATGTTCTTCTTGTAGATGGGCTGAAACATATTTTTCTCAGTGTAAGTCAAATGTGTGATAGAGGATGTGAAGTGGTGTTCACTTCTAAGGATTGCAAGATAAAGTTTGTAAACTCAGGACAAGTTGTGGCTAAAGGCATAAGGACATATAACAATGTATATGTGCTGAAAGAAGATAGAGAAGAGTGTCATCTAAGAAAACATGATGAAAGCTGGTTGTGGCATAGGAGACTTGGACATCTAAAATTTGACCACTTAATCAAGCTCAAAAATATTGAGGCAGTAAAATATCTTCCAAGAATATCAAAGCCACAAGATTCTGTGTGTAAACCATGTTAGGTAGGAAAGTTAACCATGACACAATTTAAATCCAACAGCTCTACTTCAACAGAGAAACCACTCCAATTAGTTCATATGGATTTATGTGGACCATCAAGACAGGAAGGTACAGGGAAGGAAAACTATTTTATGTTGATCATTGACGATTACTCCAGACTTACTTGGGTTGCTTTTCTCAAAGAAAAAGCTGAAGCATTTAAGAAATTTAAAATATTTAAGGCTTTAACTGAGAATCAAACAGGCAAGAGGTTAAAGGCAGTAAGATCAGACAGAGGAGGAGAATTTATGTCAAGTGATTTCAAGGAATTCTGTGATAAACATGGGATCAAGAGAGAATACACAATCCCAAGAACTCCACAGCAAAATGGAGTAGTTGAGAGGCAAAACAGAACTGTGCAACAAATGTCCAGGTCAATGATGAATGAGAAGAACAATGGTCAAACCTACTGGGTAGAAGCAATACACACAACAATACATGTTCTCAACAAATCCCACTTGAGACCACATAGTGACAAAACACCTTATGAACTGTGGTATGGAAGACTTGCTTCAATCAAACACTTCAAAGTCTTTGGGAGTAAGTGCTACATAAAAAATAATAATGAGAACCTTGGCAAGTATGATGACAGGGCTGATGAAGGCATCTTCTTAGGGTATGCTACAAACAATAAAGGATACAGATGCTATAATAAGAGGCTGCATAAATTGGTTGAATGTATTGACATAAAAGTTGATGAAGGAATTCCAGTAAGAGAGGTGAACAATATTGAATCAACAACAAAGGATATAGATGAAATTGAATTTGAACAGGTCCAAGAATCATAACTAGAAGACTCTGAGTCAGATGAAGATGAAAATACTCAGGTAAACTCAAATCAAAAGACAACAACAAATTCTTCCTCCAGAATTACTCAAAAGAATCATCCTGCAAGTCAGATAATTAGTGAAAAAGACAAAGGTGTACAAACCAGGAGAAGGATAATAAAAAACATTAAGCAATCACATATAGCCTTCATATCCATGGTGGAACCCAAGAAATTCAATGAGGCCAGTAAAGACCTAAATTGGTTAAAATCAATGAATGGGGAACTGGACCAAATTGAAAAGAATGACACTTGGGAAATTGTTCCTAGGCCAACAGATAAAAATTTAATAGGATCAAAATTGGTCTACAAAAATAAGATGAATGAGCAAGGAAATATTGTATGAAATAAAGCTAGATTGGTCTTCAAAGGATACGCTCAAATAGAAGGACTAGACTTTGATGAAACGTTTGCGCCTGTAGTAAGATTAGAAGCTATTAGAATGTTTCTTGCCTATGATTGCTATAAGAAGTTCAAAGTCTATCAAATGGATGTCAAGTCAACTTTTCTAAATGGAGATATAAAAGAAGAAGTCTATATGGAACAACTAGAGGGTTTCCAACTGTCAGATAACCTTGAATTTGTCTGCAAGCTGAAGAAAGACTTATATGGGTTGAAACCATCTCCTCGTGCCTGGTATCACAGACTGGATACATATCTTCAAGACAAAGGGTTTAAGAGAGGAACAATTGACAACAATCTATATATCAAAACAAAGGGTGATGATTTGCTCATTGTGTTGGTCTATGTAGATGACATCATCTTCGGTAGTAATAATGCTTCACTGGTAAAATGGTTTGCTTCTGCCATGCATTCTGAATTTGAAATGTCTATGATAGGGGAACTGTCATTTTTTCTTGGCCTACAAATTACTCAGAGGTTTGAAGGAACATTTCTTTCTCAAGGAAAATATCTAAGGGAAATGTTGAAAAGGTTTCAAATAGAAGATTCTAAACCTGTGAGCACACCTATGGTCACTGGATGTAAGTTAAGCAAGGATGATGACTCACCTGATGTTGATCAGAGTTCATATAGGTCTATTATAGGCATCCTGTTGTACATAACAACATCTCATCCAGACATAATGCATGATGTTGGAATCGTAGGAAGGTATCAGGCCGCACCCAAATAGAGTCATTTGTTAGCTATCAAAAGGATATTCAAATACTTGAAAGGAACAATGGACTATGGCCTATGGTATCCTAGGAATCAAAATTTTCAACTATCAGTCTATTCAGATGCTGACCGGGCTAATTGTGTGGATGAAAGGAAAAGCACGAGTGGAGGTGCGTTCTTCTTAGGAGATTCTCTAGTAGCGTGGTTGAGAAAGAAACAAGGTTCCATTTCCTTATCAACTATAGAAGCTGAATACATTGCAGCTACCACCTGTTGTACCCAAGTATTGTGGATGATTCAGACACTTGCGGACTTGGGGATAAATTATACTGCACCGATTCAAATCCATTGTGATAATACCAATGCAATTAGTGTGTCAAAGAATCTCGTCTTCCACTCCAAGACCAAGCATATACCCATCAAGTATCACTTCTTGAGGGAACATGTAACCAACTTTGTGGTTTCTTTGCATTATATTCCATCCAAAGATCAGATTGTTGATATCTTCGCTAAACCGCTTGCACAAGCTCAATTTGAGTATCTACGCCAGAAGTTGGGCGTGACCTCACTGTCAACCTAAGAGGGTCCATTCTGTTAGAGGGAGTTTGTGTTGGTTGAATATCTGATACCTCCAAAGAATACTGCAACAGCTCAGAGGGAACATGTTTTCTTTGACATTGATGTCAAAGGGGGAGAAAAGGTGTTCTGGATGCTACATTTGGGATATAAGTAGAACAATGTAGTCGTTCAGGGTTTCCATCAATGCCAAAGGGGGAGATTGTTGGCATCTTCATAGGTATGTTTGTTGGCATGTTCACAGATTGAGTGTGCTTGTCATTGATCGCAAGATTAGAGTATGCATCGGTGGCACAAGAACAACAACGATGTTGGCAAAGCGATGTTGACAGGGTTACAGGCAGAGTGTGCATGGAAAACACAACAGTGAAGACACAAAAGAGAAAGCTAAGAAGAGATAGCACTTTGTGCTTTACAGAAGCACAGACGAGGTCTAAATCATTAGGACTCACAGAAGGATCAAAGGTCGAAGCCTTTGGCACTTAGAAATTCTTCCAAGTCGGGTGGAATGAAGCTCAGGAGGAGGAGCGACGTGGGCCATCGATCGTGGATCGAGGAGCATTGTGGGCCGTTAGATCAGAGTCCAGTGACCAGAGGAAGCACAGATGAGGAGATCAGATCTCATTCGTTGATCCGAGTGCATAGACCAACAACTGTTGGATCCTAAGGAAAGTGCACGAGACAAGTTCCAAAGTCAGCGGAACCGTCCATCATCCAGAGGACACGTGGCGAAAGTTCATCATTTCGCTGACTGAAAGCTCAAAGGAAGGAGGTGCTCTAACCCCTCGAACTTGTGATATGCGAAGTCATGAAATGACTTGAGCCGTAGGATCCAGAGGACACGTGGCAAAAGATCATCATTTCGCTGACTGAAAGTTCAAAGGAAGGAAGTGCTCTAACCCCTCGAACTCACGATATGCAAAGTCGCGAAATGACCTAAGTTGTTCGATCCAGAGGACACATGGTAGTAGATGAGCAGTTTTGTAGAATTGTGAATCAGGAGAACTACGTTGAGCAGCTCGCAGATATCACAAAGCGTGAAATCCCGATGAGATATGAACTGTTGAACCACATAGGGCTGTGGGTTGTTTATCTGGAGCAGGCTTTAGAGAATCGAGACTCGGAAGAAGGGAGGTTCTCTAACCTTTGACATCGCGAAACGTGAAATCTCGAAATGCAGAAAGTGATCACAGTCATTGCTTGAGGAAGCATTATGGACTGTTGATCTGGCACAATGAAGAATGAAGTCAGAATTTGCGAAAGTGAGATTTGGACCATTGGATCACTGAGGAGTGTGAGCCGTCGATTTGGCACCTGTGGATATCGGGAGTTCGGGAATCTGGAAGCACAGAGGAAGTTTTTTTACAAAGTCGTGAAATGCGAAGTCATGAAGTTGATCTAAGTCGTTGATTACAAGGGAATCGAGGACCATCGATCTAGTCTCGAGAAATTCATCGATTTGGGGATCGGGAATTTGGAGATGATAGGTGAGAGAATTCACAGAGTTTGCAATGTCCCAAAGTGAGAAATCGTGAAGCGCATGTTGGCGTATGCCTGTGGTCACATCAACGTAAGAGAAGGGAAGGAGGTAGTGGTTCTAGGCTCCATTTCGTAGTTTCGCGAATCGGGAAAACCAAGGTGACTCACAGTTTATCACCCGAAATGAGAAATTGTGAAATGACTATTGGTTAGGCGCTTGGTCACTGCCGATGGTCGTGTGAAAGGAAGGGGCTTAGCCAAAAGAGCTAGCGCCCACCATGCAGTTTTTCGCAGAAAGGGAAAAAGGCGCCAAGAGCATGAGCGCACAGAGGATCTCTGGGGAATTGCCAGAAACCACTAATTGTTTCTACACAGAGAATTCGAAGAGGCTTCAGGGTGATCGACAGAGAAGACAAAGAGTCTTGACTTCCAGAGACGCTAAGGAATCTTAGCATAACGGGCATTGATGATGATCTCACAAGCAACATAACTGTCAGATAAGCTAAAGAGTCTCGAGGTATCTGTAAGTGGTATGGAGACTCATCATAGAGATGATTGACAGATGGAAAAGCGTCGAAGACTGTAGCTTCCAGAGAAGCCAAAGAGTCTCGGCATAACGAACATGAATGAAGAACAGACTTAGTGTAATCACCAGAGGGGATGAAGAGTTAGTTGTATGATCTGGCAGAGGACTTGGGATTATAAATATATGCATAACAGAGAAGAGGAGGTTGTTGTTGTGGAGAGTGATTTAGGCGGGTAAAAGCAGACTGTGTGTAGCAGATGAAGGAGAGAGAAGAGGCGTAGCACATAGAATATAAATGCATATCTGAGAAAGAAAGAGAAGCCCGAGGTGCGCATGCCAGAGACAGAGCAAAAGATCAGAAATCTCAAAGAAGAATGTGAGCAGGGAGACACTGATGCAGGCATAACATATCAGTGCAACAGTACAGTGATGAGACTGGTAAGCTATCGATAAACATTGTATCGCTGTAATAAGTTTCAGTAACGAATTTTTTATATTTCAGGGTGGTTGGGAGGTGCTTGGGAAGATTGGTGTCCTAAGAGTTTCAAGTGGGTGCTTGAAGAACAGGGAGTTGTAGCTTCCATCTGGTTACACCCAGAAAAACTAGGGTGGCAAGGTGGTGCAAGGGAGAACTATTGTTCTCTGTTATATAGGTTGGTGCTCGTGTGACTGGAAGTTGGTGCTTCCATCCAGTTGGTGCTAGAACACTCAGGGAGTTGGTGCTTCCTTCTAGTAGGTGCTAGAGAAACCAGAGAGTTGGTGCTCTCAACAAGTTGCAGCTTGCAAGACAGAGGTGGTAGCCTCACAATGATTTGGTGCTCATAAGAATGATAATGTAAAGAAAATAAAGATTACTTATCATATCAAGAAGAAGAGTTTTTTCCCTTTATGGGTTTCCTCAGGAAATATATGTCTCTGTGTATTTATGTGTGTGATTGATGTTTAATATTCTAGTGCTTACTTCCCTGTATCATTGTGATCATGATTGAGTGTTCTATGAAGAGTTTAAAATGGGTATAATTGTTTAAGCACAATAACAACTGATTCACCCCCCCTCTTAGTTGTTCAACAATTGGTATCAGAGCGGGTTCCTTTGATCTAAAGCTAGATCAATAAGCTTAAACATGTCAAGCCATGAAGGAACTTCAACCAATAAGGCCTCCCTATTCAATGGAACAAACTTTGCCTTCTGGAAAGTTAGGATGAGAACTTACATAATGTCTTTAGGTGTAGATGTCTGGGATGTGGTAGAGACTGGTTATGTAAAGCCAATTGTACTAGCTAATAAGGATGACAAGCTAGATTTTAGCTTCAACGCTAAGGCTATGAATGTTATTCTGAGTGGGCTTGCAGAAGCAGAATTTGTAAAAGTTATGCACTTAGAAACTACCAAAGAAATGTGGGACAAACTCATTAGCAATTATGAAGGTAATGAGAAGGTAAAGGACGCCAAGCTTCAAACCTACAGAGTACAGTTTGAATAGCTAAATATGAAAGAGGATGAAACTATTGGGAAGTACTTTATGATAGTTGAAGAACTAGTAAATGCAATGAAAGAACTTGGTGAAAAAATTGAGGAACCCTCTTTAGTTCAGAAAATTTTGAGATCTCTACCATATAGGTTCAACCCGAAGGTCTCTGCTATAGAAGAATTTAATGATCTAAAAGCTTTGGCTTTTGATCAACTTCTAGGAATGTTGAATTCATATGAAATGAGGATAGGTAAAGATAAACCCACCTCTAGAGAAGCATCATTTAAACCAGATAAGGATGAGGATTCTGATCCTGATGAAATTGAAGCAAAATTTGTGAGAAGACTAAAGAAAGGACGAGGCAAGTATCAATGCAAGTTTCTCTTCAAGTGTTTTAACTGTGGAAAGATAGGTCACTTTACATCTAAGTGTCCACACAAGAAGCAGGATCATAATTATGAAGGTGAAAAGAAGTACAAATCCAAAAGATTTGATAAAAATAAAAGTTTATGCGTAAACAACGATGACTCTTTAGAAGACACAGACAATGACTCTTCCTGTGAAGATAAGGTAAATGAATTCATGCTTATGGCCAAAGAGGATTATGATAATAAAAGCACAGGAAGTGATGCTAATGATGAAGAAGCTATGGTTGATATGGATGGTGAACTAATCAGTGCCTTAAAAGAAATTGACAGACTCAAACTCGAGAAAAGAAAACAAAAACAATTGTTGATGCAGTTTGAAAAGAATGATGAAGACTTTGCCCTGCTAAAGGTGGAGTTAGAAGAGGCAAAGAAAATAGAGGACATTATGAAACAACAGTTATCAAAGAAGAAGGGAAGATGTGAAGCCTTGGAGGAAGAGGTCGTAAAGACCAGAAAAGAGATGGAGAAGTTCAAAGAATTGTATCTTCGAAATCTTCCAAGCATTAAAGCCTCAAAAGGATTAACCATGATTCTGAATCAGCAAAGGAATCCAAATTTGAAAACTGGTTTGGGTTATGAAGAAGGATCAAGTTGTAGTCAGCCTAGCAACAAAGATTCCATCAAGTTTGTCAAATCTACATTCATTGACAACAAAAAATATGGAGAAACAGAGGAAGATAATCAGTCGCCAAGGAAGAGTGAAAGAAAAAGTACCAGAACTAAAACTGTAGAACAAAGAAATCGACCTGCTCAAAGAAGACAACCATTTTCCAGGTACAAAGGATTTATCTATGGATATTGTTTTTTCAATTCTAACTTTGGTCACAAAGCTATAAACTGTTCTTTAATATTTAGATACGAGCAATCAAAACACTCAAGGAACAGATATCTGCCGCAACAAAGAATGAGACAACCAAGTAACAAAGAATCATAGACTGCGAATCATGTGATGGCTGGAAAAAGGGCATAGGTTAAGCATAAAAATCGTTATGATCCTTTATTCAATGAACCAGAATGTTACACCTGCCATAATTTTGGACATAACGCTGTAGATTGTCGCTTAAGGAACTACGAGCCAGATTTGAATCCTTCTGCTGAAAATGTCAAGGTTTGGAAGAAGAAAGAAAATGAAAAGTGTGGACTAGTGCTGTCATCTCAAAGACAAAAGAACCCATGGTATATTGACAGTGGATTATCCAAACATATGACAGGAGACAAAGGTAAGTTTCTATCTCTAAGTGAAAGCAAATCATGAAACTTAACCTTTGGAAATGATGCTCCAGGTAAACTAAAGGGTAAAGGGATGGTAAGTTTAAGTAATGGAAAAGGAAAATCTTAGGATGTTCTACTTGTAGATGGGTTGAAACATAATTTGCTTAGTGTAAGTCAAATGTGTGATAGAGGATGTGAAGTGGTGTTCACTTCCAAGGATTGCAAGATAAAGTCTGTAAACTTAGGACAAGTTGTGGCTAAAGGCATAAGGACAGATAACAATGTATATGTGCTGAAAGAAGATAGAGAAGAGTGTCATCTAAGAAAACATGATGAAAGTTGGTTATGGCATAGGAGACTTGGAAATCTAAACTTTGACCACTTAATCAAGCTGAAAAATCTTGAGGCAGTAAAATATCTTCCAAGAATATCAAAGCCACAAGATTTTGTGTGTAAACCCTTCCAGGTAGGAAAGCTAACCATAACACAGTTTAAATCTAAGAGCTATACTTCAACAGAGAAACCACTCCAATTAGTTCATATGGATTTATGTGGACCATCAAGACAGGAAGGCACAAAGAAGGAAAACTATTTTATGCTGATCATTGATGATTACTCGAGACTTACTTGGGTTGCTTTTATCAAAGAAAAAGATGAAGCATTTGAGAAATTTAAAATATTTAAGGATTTAATTGAGAATCAAACAAGCAAGAGGTTAAAGGAAGTAAGATCAGACAGAGGAGGAGAATTATGTCAAGTGATTTCAAGGAATTATGTGATAAACATGGGATCAAGAGAGAATACACAGTCCTAGGAACTCCACAACAAAATGGAGTAGTTGAGAGGCAAAACAGAACCATGCAGCAAATGGCCAGGTCAATGATGAATGAGAAAAACATTGGTCAAACCTACTGGGTAGAAGCAATACACACAACAGTCCATGTTCTTAACAAAGCCCACCTGAGACAACACAGTGACAAAACACGTTATGAACTATGGTATGGAAGACCTACTTCAATCAAACACTTCAAAGTCTTTGGGAGTAAGTGCTACATAAAAAATAATAATGAGAAACTTGGCAAGTATGATGATAGGGCTGATGAAGGTATATTCTTAGGGTATGCTACAAACAATAAAGGATACAGATGCTATAATAAGAGGTTGCATAAATTGGTTGACTGTATTGACATAAAAGTTGATGAAGGAATTCCAGTAAGAGAGGTGAACAATACTGAATCAACAAAAAAGGATATAAATGAAGTTTAAGTTGAACAGGTCCAAGAATCAGAACGAGAAGACTCTGAGTCAGATGAAGATGCAAATACTCAGGTAAACACAAATCAACAGACAGCTTTAGAACTCTCCACTTATTCTCTTAAAAGTGACTATGAAGATGCTTGAATCTTGGATACGGGAGCTACTCAACATATGACTTTTCGACGTGACTTATTTTAGACATTTCAAGAATGTCACCTAAATTCAATATTTTTGGCTGATGATACAACACACACACACCTTATGGAAAAGGTTCAATAAATTTTTATCTTCTTGGAATTCGAGAGAAAATGATATTGAATGTTTGGCATGTACCAAAATTCAAGAAGAGTTTGTTATCCTTGGTGATGTTTCGCTAAGCAGGGAATCGAGTCATCATGGAAGACAGGTGGGTGAAAACCAACTCCACCAAAAAAAATTTGAAGACAATAATGATAGGATATGTATATGGAAAGCTTCTTAGGATGAAAGGAAAAGTCATTCCTTGGAAGCATGATTTTTCAGGAGCCGTGGATTCAACAACTTCACCAATAAGATTATGGCATGTACGATACAAACATTTAAATTTTGAAAGTATCTCACAAATTCAAAAACAGAAAATGGTATGAGGACTTCCTAATTTTAAGAAGGAAAATGGAAGATGTGAAGCTTGCATTTATGAGAAATAGAATAGAGAGACATTTTCAACAAGTTCATGGCATGCAAACAGATGTTTGTAACTTGTTCATAGTGACCTTTGTGGACCCCTAGAAACTTCTCTAGGTGGTTGTAAATATTTTCTACTCTTCATTGATGATTATAGTAGAATGACTTGGGTTTATTTTTTAAAATCAAAGTCAAAAGCCTTTGAAAGGTTCAAGGTTTTTCGACATCTGGTTCAAAATGAGGCTAAGGAAAATATTGGCACACTACAGACTGATAATGGAGGGGAATTCACTTCCAATGAATTCAAAACTTTCTGTAGTGAAAAGGGAATGAGAAGGCAATTGAAAAATGCATATACTCCTCAGTAGAATGGAGCAAGAAAAACGATGAATAACACCTTGTTATGAATGGCACAATCCATGTTAACTTTCTGTTAGCACTTCAAATGCACCGGGGTCAATTCCACCTCATTTTTTACTTTTGTTTGGGTTTAGTTGAAGTCAGATGGTCAATTTAGTCTCATGTATAAAGTCTTTTAGTTTCTTCAATAAGATAATTCTAAGGTCATTATATCATGTTTTAATAAGCCTAGGGGTCTTGTTATGTTACAAATATAAGGTTCCCTAAGCTTTTAAATCAATTTGGTACCTTTATGACTTGCATCCAATTAGTTTCAAAGGTCACTGCAAAAACTCCTAATATTTCGCAAAATGACATCACTTCTGTCACATCACTGCAAAAGTGTTGAACATAGATTTTGCAACGAATACATTGCAAAAGTGCCTGATTTAAAATTGTTGGTTGATTCAACGCCATGGAACCTACACAAGATAATAATGAGGAGTAGAGTTTTGGTCGTGTCTTATGTGATTTGCAGATTTCAAATAGAAAAACCGTGTTTGCCTCGAAATTCTTGGACGCTGCAAAACTGCGTTGCCAAAACTCTGTTTACTGTTGAGTAAAATCAGTAAAATACTGTACATGAGTAAAATTAGGTTTTAAAGAAAGATAATCAAGAACAACTATTTTCCAGCGAAATACAATACACTGTGAAATTTCTTGTAGCAGCGGTTTTGCAGTGAATTGGTACGATGCGCAATTGTATTTTCAACATATCTTCTAAACAACGATTTGGGTTTTGCTCAATTTTTTGGAGAAGCATTATAATGTTATTTACTTGATGAAAAAAATCATCTTGACCCATTTTACCATTTGAGAGAAAATTTAAAAACATCAGCTACATAAGTTTTGCAACGAAAGTGCGTTGCAAAATTGGACAGATTTCTAGAATTCGACTTGGTGGAGCTCCAAAGTGGCAAGAACGACCCCAATTTGAGTTGGATGGTAATGTTTGAATATTTTTCTATCAAATCCCATGATTTTCTCTTCAATTAGCACATTTTCAGTTGGTCAAAAACATAATCCTAAAAAATAGGATCTAGAATTAAATATTATTTTGTTTTTTGTTTCAGATCCTATAATTATGTAATAATTGCTATTTTTGGTAAAACATAAGGATTCGACTCCCTTGGGGGAGGAATCAAGGATTTTTAATGACATCCTATATATTGTAATTCTAATAAGAGAAAAAGGTTTAGTCCATGATCCAAGAGAGGCTCAAGAGAGCTCGAGGGGAAGTTTTCATGTATATGCTTATTTGTAAGCCCGAGGGCCTGTGATGTAAATTTTTCTGCCATGGAAGATTCATAAGAGTTGTTTATCAGATTGTGTATTCTTTGTTTTCCATTCTAGTCTTTCATCTTGCTTGAGTATAGGGCATATTTTGGAGATCAAAGGTTTCCTGTGATTAATAAATCCATGAGCAACAAAGGATTTGTTGCATCCTACTTGTTAATCATTGTTTTATTTCATGTATCTTGCATTTGTTTTGCATAGAGGATTCTTACATGATGGATGTTATCCTTTTTGTTATCTTCTTCACTCTTCTATCCATCATTATATAAAACTTTCTCCTGATATGCAACGTGATTTCCTTCAATCTGCAGAGAGGTTATGACTCCATGCCCATTGGTAAAAGATCATTGATCTGCAATTAATTGTTGCCCTCTCATTTCTTGTAGAGTCTTACTGATCCACCTACCAAATATGATTTAATTATTCAGATTTTGATGGGTATTGGGCTTATCCTTATAGCAGTCTAAGGGTAGCCTCTAGCGCTAACATTTTTGGCACCATTGTCGGGGAACAAAGACACGAAGATATATTCCCTGGGCTGTACAAAAAAGACTACGACCAATTCTTGATGGTGAACAAGGATTGGTGACAAAACATACTGCAATTTTTCACCATGGTGACTCCACACATTTGAAGAACTGGTTGGTGATAGAAATCAAGTTACAAGACTCCACTAAAGAATGAGCTCAGACAAAGACATGTAAAGGTAGAAGGAAAAGACCATGTATCAATTTATGATTTCCTTTATGAGCTAATAGTCTTTTTCATAAATTCTTTCCTATATTTACCATTACATATCAGAAGAATCATCCTTTGCTTTGTTTATTAGGATGACCATAAGCCCATTGTTGTATATCCCTCTTTGAAAGAAGAAGATTCATCCTCTTCTTGCATCGTTGATTTTGACCCTATCCCTTCATCTGAAACACATGAGTAATAGTATGTACATATACTCATATATCTTGAAACTAATCATTCTTGTCATCCTGTAGATAGTAAAGCTGATCCTTTACCTTCTACTATTTCTTCCGAAACTTGCAATCAACATGTTGAACCTTACTTTTAGCCTACTGAAATTCAATCCATAACAAGAAGGGCATTTTTTAAACCTTTGAGGCTGCCACTTATCCTTCATGATTATCCTCCCACTTTTATTTATTATCTCCCAATGTTCAATGGAGGGCACCATGTTGCAACTGAGAAACACCTACCAGCTTTTGAAAACTTCGTTGATAATTTTGAAATTATACATGAAGATATAGTTATGAGAATATTTTACAAATCCTTATTTGGAGATGTCTCTTTATGGTTTAGAAATATGGAAGTTTTTTCCATTGGTTCATGGGCTGATTTTCATTGTACATTCTTGAGATATTGGGGTGGAAACAAATCCTTCGATCAATATTTAACTGAAGTTAGTGCTTTGAGAAGAGAGGAGGATGAATCTTTTGCTACATTCAATAGAAGATTTCACAGTTTTTATTGTAGTATAACTTTGGAGATCCAACCTTCTGAAGTTGTTGCCATGGTGTAGTATACAATAGCACAACACCATAATCTAGTTCTTTATCTCATGGAGAGAAAGTCTATGACCTTGTAGCAGATGTTCAACGATGCTCAAGAGATAGAAGATAATCTTCAAGCATTTGGAAAGCTCTCAGATCAGACTCAAGATGAGGTTTCAAATGTAGACAAAGAGAATGAAGTGTATGAGTAGAAGATTGATTGTTCTATGAATTTTCTTCGAATTTTCAATGATGATGTTTTTGCAGAGAGTAAATATCGGTGTTTTGAAAAACAAGTTGTTGTCCCAAATTTTATTGCTGATAATTTTCAAGAGGTTTTTTATTTTCCTAGATATGATGATTATGATGTTGATTTTCTAGAGAAGCCAACTGAATTTTATTTATCAGGAGATGTTCATCTTCAACAAACTAATGAAAGCAATCATCCCACATGTCACAATTACAACATTGCAAATGAACAAAGTAGTGAGTCTGTTGAAGGAAATTCTTTGCCTTTATGCTTTTCTTCATTTAAGTTGTTGAAAGAGAATTCTAAGGTCATTAATGAAGGAAAGGGATTTGAGTGGATGCAAAGTCATATAGACTCACTCGAACAAATTAACAATTCTATAATTCAACAACAAACTTCTCATGTTTTTTATGACCTTGTAGCTTGTTATATGGATGATTTTAGCAGTCAAAATTTTAAGCCTATGATTAGCTGTGAGTTTGAAAATGAAGGTGACCATGAATTAATGCCACAATCAGCCATGCTATTTTTGCAAAAGGATATTTCATTGCAACATTTTTATGAAAAATTTCAGCCTCTTTATGAGAACCATCAGTTGGGTTTTCATGAAAACAAGAGAGCCATGGGAGGGCTGATACAAAATGAAATCAATGTGCATCCTTATGAAGATCCTTTTGCAACATCTATGGATTCAATAAGCGGGCCTAATTTTTCATATTTTGTCAATATTGAATTTGTTTTCAAGTTTTTAGATGAATTGCCATTAAGTGTGGTTTCATTTTTATCCTTGAACAAAGACACACAAGAATTTCAACTAGCGAACAAAATGCTTGCATGGTTGCATTGGATTTTTGAATTCACTTGATTAAGAAGATTATAGTTCAGTACAGTTGGTAGGTGTGATGAATAAGTTCATATCTTAAGCATCTTTTCAATATTCAGTTTTGGTTTTAGTGTGCATTCAACAATGTTTTTCAGTTCTTGAATAAATAGTTGCAAAGGTTTGGAATGAGATGGAAAAACTTCATAGGCCCAATGGACCATATTACCGGTCCTTATGGTGAATGAATCATGATCTTATAAGAAAGCACTTGAAGAATCTTGAAAAGCCAGAAATCATAAAATTTTTTAGAGGATGAGGCACTGAAACTGCAGGGGTTCTTCTTAGAGCCTCACAGGGAGGTCTCCACCCCCAGAAGGAGCCAAATGTTAGCACACAAAATGCACTGGGGGTTAATTCCACCTCATTTTTTTACTTTTGTTTGGGTTTAGTTGAAGTCGCATGGTCAATTTAGTCTCATGTATAAAGTCTTTTAGTCGCTTCAATAAGATAAGTCTAAGGTCATTACATCATGTTTCAATAAGCTTAGGGGTCTTGTATGTTACAAATATAAGGTTACCTAAGATTTAAAAAGAAGTTGGTACCTTTATGACTTGTATCCAATTAGTTTCAAAGATCACTGCAAAAAATTCTAATATTTCACATCATCACATCACTTCTGTCACATCGTTGCAAAAGTGCTGAAACAGAGGTTTTACAGCGAATACGCTGCAAAAGTGTTCAATTTCAAATTGTTGGTTGATTCAATGCCATGTAACCTACACAATATAATAATGAGGAGTATATTTTTGGTCGTGTCTTATGTGATTTGCAAATTTCAAACAATAAAACCCCGTTCCCTGCAAAATTCCTGGGCGCTGCAAAACTGCGTTGCCAAAAATTTGTTTGCTACTGAAGCCCGCCATTATCTTTTTTATTTTTACCAGTAGTCATGTCATATAAGAAAAAACATCTAATTGATTCATAAATGGTCAAGAGAGGTCTCATTTTTCTTCTGCTCAAATTTCGAAATTGACAAGTAAAGGGTTTTGAAATTCTCCACTCATATTGGTTTTTTGGATATGGAGCAAGTATGGAACGATCTAATTTCATCAAATGAAAAGGGTAACACCATCATAAAGATTGTACATGAGTAAAATCAGGTTTTAAAGGAAGACAATCAAGAATTCACAGTGAAATACAATACACTGTGAAATTTCCTGTAGCAACAGTTTTGCAGTGAACTGGTACACTGGGAAATTGTATTTTAAACATATATACTAAACGACGATATGGGTTTTGCTCAATTTTTTTGTGGAGAAGCATTGTAATGTTATTTAATTGCTGAAAAAAATCAGCCTAACCCAGTTTACCATTTGAGATCAAATTTAAAAAACATTAGCTACAAATGTTTTGCAGCGAAAGTGCGTTGCCAAATTGGACATATTTCTAGAATTCGACTTGGTGGAGCTCCAAGGTGGGAAGAATGACCCCAAATTGAGTTGTATGATAAAGTTTGAATATTCTTATATCAAATCCCATGGTTTTCTTTTCAGTTAGCACATTTTTAGTTGGTCAAAAAAAAAATCTTAAAAAATAGGATCTAGAATTTAATATTATTCTATTTTCTGTTTCAGATCCTATAATTATGTAACAATTGTTATTTTTGGTAAAACAAAAGGATTTGACTCCCTTGGGGGAGGAATCAAGGATTTGTAATGAAATAATATATATTTTAATGCTAACAAGAGAAAAAGGTTCAATCCATGATCCAAGAGAGGCTCAAGAGAGCTTGAGGGGCAATTTTCATGTATATGCTTATTTATAAGCCTGAGGGCCTGTGATGTAAATTTTTATGCCATGGAAGATTCATAAGATTTGTTTATCATATTGTGTATTCTTTGTTTTCCATTCTAGTCTTTCATCTTTGTTGAATATAGTGAGATTTTGAAGATCAAAGGCTTCCTGTGATTAATAAATCCATGAGCAATAGAGGATTTGTTGCATCCTGCTTGTTAATCATTGTTTTATTTCAAGTATCTTGCATTTGTTCTACAAAGAGGATTCTTGCCTGATGGATTTTCTCATTTTTTTAATATTCTTTACTCTTCTATCCATCAATATATAAAACTTTCTCCTGATATGCATCTTGATTTCCTTCAATCTGTAGAGAGGTTAAGACTCCATGTTCAATGTTGAAATATCACTGATCTTCAATTAATTTGCTCCCTCTCCTTTCTTGTAGAGTCTTGTTGATCCACCTACCAAATTTGATTTAATTATTCATATTCTGATGGGTATTGGGCTTATCCTTATAGAAGTCTAAGGGTAACTTCTAGTGCTAACACTTTAAAAAATTTAAGTCCCTCATACTGGGATGAAGCAGTTCATATTGTCATTTACTTAAGGAACCGATCTCCCACTATTTCTTTGGATGGAATCACACCATATGAAGCATGGTATGGATTCAATCCTCGAGTCAAACCTATTCAAGTTTTTGGTTCAGTATGTTATGCATTATTTCCTAAAGAAAAGTGAACTAAGTTAGATTCACGAAGTGTGAAATGTATCTTGCTTGGATATTCCGATGAGAAGAAGGGATATCACCTTTTATCTGATGACAAATTCGTTGTCATTCGAGATGTTATATTTGATGAAACAGAAAGAAAGAGTGCTATAGAAATAGAAATCCTTCTTGAAATATTGGACAAACAAGTTGATAAAGAGAAAACCAGGATGCACAATCTACCAAGTCAACAACGTTGGTTTGAAATTGATTCGACTTCTTAAGAACATGACAATTCTTCATTAAGTTTATCTTCTTCTTCATCATAAATTTCATCACAAAGTTCATCTGAATATTCATCTAGTAGTTCATCAGATGATGACACTCAACCTTCTAATACTTCAGAGGAAAGACGCGTTTCTATCTTTATCAATCCTATCTTTAATATTGGTGAAAATTCAGATCCCCAAATGAGTCAACATCAATTCCTGAAGTGGGATATTCAAATTTTGAAAGATGTGAGGCTTGATGAAAGAAATAAAACAAAATGGGTACAAGAAATTCAAACATAAACAAAGGAAAATTTTCCTTAATATCAAATGATTTTATTGAGCCCTCAACTTTGAAAGAGGCAGTAAAACATGCATAATGACAATAAGAAATGGTTGATGAGTATAAAACAATGATAGAAAATGGGACTTGGACACTTGTTGATTTTCCTCCAGATGTTAAACCCATAGGATGCAAATGGGTTTATCGAATCAAGTATAAGCCAAACAAAACAATAGACAAGTATAAGGCAAGACATGTAGCCAAGGGTTTTACACAACATGAAGGGATTGATTATGAAGAAACTTTTTTTCCAACAACAAAGTGGAACACAATATGAATGGTACTTGCATTATCAACTCAAAAAGGATGGAAAGTACATCAGATGGATGTCAAAAGTGCCTTCCTCAATGGATATTTGCAGGAAGAAGTCTATATGACTCAACCTCCCGGTTTTGAACTTGAAAGACAAGAACAAAAAGTTTGTAAGTTAATCAAGGTGTTATATGGATTGAAACAAGCTCCAAGAGCTTGGTATGCCAAAATGGATGTTTGCCTTCATAAAGTTGGATTTCAGCAAAGTGAACTTGTAGATACCCTATATGTGCACCTACAAGGGAGAAATATGGTAATTTTAGTCATGTATGTTGATGACTTGATCATTAGTGGAAACAATGATGATCATATTGTTTAGGTAAAGAAGGAATTGCAGGCTGGATTTAAGATGATAGATTTGGATTACTCCACTACTATCTTGGAGTTGAAGTATTTCAACATTCAAACAACATTTTCATTAATCAATGCAAGAATGCATCTGAGCTATTGAAAATATTTGGCACGACATATTGCAAATTTGTTCTCACCCCAATGGAGCAAAATTAAAAATTTTAAAACTTGAAGGGGGGAATTGGTTAACATCACTAATTACAGGCAGATGATTGGTAGCTTGATTTATTTGACCACCACTCGCCCAAACTTATCATATGCAATTGGTATTCTCTCCATATTTATGCAAGAACCTAGGGAAAGCCACTGGAATGGAACAAAATGGGTGCTTAGATATATTCAAGGTACAAAATATTATGGTATTCTATACAAGAAGAATAAAAAATTTGTAATTATTGGATATTTAGATGAAAATTTTGTTGGAAGTGTTGATGATATGGCATCAACATCATGTTACTTGATGAATGTGGGATCATCGACAATTTCTTGGAGTTGCAAGAAGCAAACTATTGTAGAAAATTCTTCTACAAAAGAAGAATATATATTAGTATAAATGTGTTGAACCTGCACATAATAGATCTAGCTAGAAAATACCACACACATTTGCAGAGAGAAATTGAGAAAGAAGAAGCAAGAGAGAAAGAATTGAAGAATTCTCATTAACCATATGAATAATAAATAATTTACACATAATATACTCTGTATAACTCAACCAATGCGCACTAGAGGAGAAGCCAATGCGTCATAGTGGTGGTCTAGAGTGATCTGGATACACACCAACAGTTATGGGAGTAAACTGCCACCTAGTCTAGTCTCTCAGGCAGTTACATGAGTGAACTTCCACCTAACTGAGTTAACTAGTCTACTAGGCTTCAGTTAACTTATTGAAACAGAGTGAAGTGAGGAGGAGATCATGGAATAATGGGTAATGCGCCATTCTGGTGATGATACCAAGGCTAATGAGCATTAGTTGGTGATGATCCCAATGTTGCATGGTGACAAAACCAATGCAACATCTAGATTCCACTCAACTAGTCAAACTGAAGTGAAAACTGAAGAGAAATTATCCCTAGAGGAATATTATTCCTAAAATATAGGAGACTGGATAATGACTAATAATGACTAATAAACAAGGAAAAGCCTTGGAAAAAAGAAATCCTAGGTGTGTGTGAAGTAACTTCAACACCCCCCTGAACATCACTGTGGTGAAAATAAAGAATGGGTCCCGAGAACAAGGTCATGTTAGGTACCCAAATACAAAAGATACACTGAAATAAAGTGAGGAAAGAGGGAAAACATCATGGGAACACCCCCACCCCCCCTCAAGGTATAATGTATGTAAAAAGAAGAACTACAGTTGCTAGGAAACTGTGTCCTTCACTCCAAGATGACTTCAGAGAGAATGGAACTTCTGCTCAGTGAAGCTCTTGGTGAAGGTGTCTTCCATATGTTATACTGAAGGAAATAATTGTAGGTTGATGATCCCCTCGTGTACTAAGTCTCGGATGTAGTGCATGTGGATATCGATGTGCTTCATCCACTGCCGCTAAACTAGATCTTTGCAGAATTTTAGAGTGCTCTGGTTGTCACACCAGATGACGATCGACCGATGAAACTGAATGCCCAACTCAGTGAGAAAATTTTGTAGCCACATAGCCTAAATGGTTATGTTAAATAGTCCTCTGTACTCTGCCTCGGTTGAAGATAGAGAAATGGAAACTTGCTTCTTTCTTGACCAATAGATATGCCCAGAACCAATATTGATTGAGTAACCAGATGTGGACTTGCGATCAATGTTATCGCCAGCCCAGTTAGAATCAGTGAACTCGATGAGATCCAATGTAGATTCTGCTGCATAATGAATCCCAAAGGTGATGGTGCCCTGTACGTATCAAATGATACACTTTGTAGCCGTCCAATGTAGCTCATGCCGCTCTTAAATGAACCTGGAAACTACGCCAAATGCATATGAGAGGTTTGGTCTAGAGTGTGTGAGATATAATAAGATCCCCACTAGTTGTCTGTACAATGTGTTGTCAACAAGTGGAGTGTCCCCGCCATCCTCAAGTTTGACGCCTAATAGGAAAGGAGTTGGAGCAGACTTGCAGTCTTTCATGTGAAATCTCTTAAGGAGATCTCGTGCATACTTGGCCTAAGACAGTTTGATGCCTGATGCATCCTGATTGATCTTGAGTCCAAGGAAGAAGTGTAGCGGACCCATGTTCGTCATCAATAACCTGTCATGTAGAATCCTCTTGACTGCAACAATCGCTGAAGTCAAGAAACCGGTGATCAACAAATCATCAACATACAAAACTAAGATTAGAAGTGAATCATTCGTCCTGAGCATGTAGACATTCAGGTCTGATTTACAATGTACAAAGTTCTGTGACAACAGGTAGGATTCCATCTTGGCATACCATGCCCTCGGAGCCTGCTTGAGGCCATAAAGAGACTTCTTCTGTCGACAAACAAAAGATGAGTCCTGCATAAATCCTTGGGGTTGCTCCATATAGATCTCCTCAGAGAGATCACCATGAAGAAATGCATTCTTCACGTCCATATGATGGACTTCCCATCCTTTGATTGTCGCAATGGCAAGTGCCAGTCATATAAAATCCATCTTCACTACTGGAGCGAAGGTCTCATCATAGTCAATGCCATGCACCTGTAGAAAGACTTTGGAAACAAGCTTGGCCTTGTATCTACTAATTTTCCCATCCATTGCACTCTTGGTCCTGTAGACCCATCTGCACTTGAAAATTTTCCTTCCAGAAGGAAGGGGAACCAGATCCCAAGTTTGTCTCTCGAGGAGGGAGTTGTACTCCTCCTGCATGGAGGATTCCCAAAAGGGATTTCTAGCAGCCTCGCCATAATACTGTGGATCTGAAGAATGAACCAAGAAAATATGACTAGAGGGAAATGGTTCAGTGGGAGCGAGTGTAATAGGAGGCTCCTCGAAATCAGATTGAGTCCTCCTAGTATCGGCTGGATGACCAACAACATCCCTTACATCCTGAAGAGTAGTTTGTGCCCACTTGGGCCTCTACTCTGGCTCTGCATCTGAATCTGGATGCTCTGACTCTACATTTGACTATACTAACTCTGTATATGATCATATGATTCCTCTGAATCATAAATCTCATCTGAAGAAGAGTCGACATGTGCATTCTCATCATCTTAGAAAGGTGGAAGAATGAAGGTGTCTCCTTATGGCTGTTAAGATACATGCAAGACACTTTCCTCGAATTGGACACTTCTCTCAATGATGAGCTGATCCGAGGAAAGATAAATAAGTTTGTATCCCTTCACATCGTCAGGGTATCCAACAAAAACACACTCGATGCTTTGTGGAACAAGTGCCTTCCTCTTTTCAGAGGGAATCTGGGCCCATGCACAGGAACCAAAAATACGAAAGTGGTTCACTTCCGGTTTGAAGCCTCTCCAAGCCTTGTAGGGGGTCTTATCCTTTACAGATATATGGGGAGATATGTTTTGGATGTAGGTTGCACAATTAAGTGTTTCGACCCATAGTCTCTATGGTAGTGACTTTGCATGTAGCATGAAATATGCCATCTCTTTTAAAGATCTGTTTTTCCGCTCAACAACTCCTTTTTGTTGCGGAGTATAGGGAATTGTGTGCTGCAATTGAATCTGTGCCTCATGACAAATATTACGGATCTCATGATTGACATAATCTCCCCCATTATCAGTTTGAAGGACTTTGATTTTCTTTCCGGACTGTGTCTCAACTAGGGCTTTGAAATCTTTGAGGTATTGAAAGACCTCATATTTTTTCCTGAGAAAGTAAATCCATTTGAAACATGAGAAATCATCAACAAAAATGAGAACAAACCTCAATTTTATGATTTATGGATGAGGAAAAGGACCCATGAGGTCACTATGGATCAGATATAAAGGAGTGAAAGCTCTTTGAGTCTTTCCTTTGTCAAATTTCTCTTGAGGGTGTTTTCCAAGAACACATCCCTCACAGATTCCTTTGGAGAAATGGATGTCTGGTAGACCATCAACCAATATTTTCTTGCTAATCTATTGCATATATCTGAAATTCAAATTCCCAAATCTTTCATGCCATATCCTACTACTTTCATCGGCATGGGTAAGCAGTAAAACATAATTTGGTTCAATAAATTCAGAAAATGCATACAATCTAGATTGATGATTTACCTCACTGGTAGCAACCCTAGAATTGGTTTGCATGTCATAGATGTCCATTGCATTTGGTGTGAATATGAATTTCTTTCCGGTGTCAGAATTCTTCATCTGATACATAGAGAGAATATTGACGAAAAGTTTGGGAACGTGCAACACATTCTCGAAGCTTGCATTGGTGAGTTCAATCCTTCCTTTACCGATGACTTCAATCGGAGATTTTTCCCCCATCAGAATAGGAGGACCTTTGCATGCATCCAATGAAGAATAAACTACTTTTGTGCTATCCATGTGATGTGATGCTCCTGAATCTACGATCCAAGCATTGGGAGATGAGTTGATGGCATTCAAGGCATGGCTAGAATTGCCTTTCTTGGGATTCTAATCTTCTGGCTTCTTCTTCTTGTCACCCTCAGGGATGCGATCTCCAAGGTTGTTTTGATGAATTATTTGAGTCATTAGATCTATTTTTTTCCACATGCATGTAGATTCTGGATGGAATCCTTTATGGAAGTATGTGCATTTCTCCCCTTTTCTTCCCTTTCCACCTTTGGATCCAGAGGCATCGATGAAGGGTTTTAAGTAACCTTCCTTCTTCGTATTTGCATGATATTTCCTTTTGTATTTATATTTGGATTTCTAATATTGATGGATTCCATCTTGCACAATAAGTGCATGCACCTTTGGGCCTTTGATTTTTTCCATGTCGATGAGCTTGGTTTGCTCTTGTGTAAGGGATTCAATAAATTCCTCAAGAGAAGGCATCTTCCAGGTGGCTCTAGAGGATAATTTGACTGAATGGAATGTGGATACAAACACAAATAATTCATGACCAAGTTTGGATAGAATGGTAAGAACCATTTGTTTCTCCTCCTTAGATTTATCAACCCCGCAAGCTTTGAGTTGCGATAGTAAATCCTTGAATTTTGTAAAGAAATATTGGATATTTTCGAAGCTTTTTGGATCCAATGTGAGAAATTCTACCTCGATCATGTGTCCCCTTATCTCATCCTATTTTCCAAAGAGACCTTCCAAGGTGGTCTAGGCTTAATTGGGGGTTTTACAGGAAGATATGTGAAAAAGGAGATCGGGAGATATAAGACTGCAAATTGTTCTGAATGCTTCGTCCATTCGATTTAGATACTTGGATTTTTCCATGGATGATGTCGGTTTTGTGTTTGTATTCAAGGTTAAACTATACAATATTTTGGTTCGAAGATGTATGCTTTTTCTCTCCTTCCATGCAAAGTAATTGTAAGGTGTAAGAATAAATTCTTTTGGGAATTCCATTTTTCCGTTGTCTTCAATCTTTGGTACGTGTAAAAATGATTTGGTGTAGCTTTTTCTTAGTAGTCCATCGGCTCTGATACCATGTAAATGTGTTGAAACTGCACAAAATAGATCTATCTAGAAAATACCACACACACTTGCAAAGAGAAATTGAGAAAGAAGAAGCAAAAGAGAAAGAATGGAAGAATTCTTATTAACGGTATGAATAATAAATAATTTACACATGATATACTCTGTATAACTCAACCAATGCACACCGAAGGAGAAGCCAATGCGCCATAGTGGTGGTCTAGAGTGATCTGGACACACACCAGCAGTTATGGGAGTAAACTGCCACCTAGTCTAGTCTCTCAAGCAGTTACGGGAGTGAACTGCCACCTAGCTGAGTTAACTAGTCTACTAGTCTTCAGTTCACTGAATGAAATAGAGTGAAGTGAGGAGTGGATCAGGGAATCATGGGTAATGCGCCAGTCTGGTGATGATACCAAGGCTAATGTGCATTAGCTGGTGATGATCCCAATGTTGCATGGTGACAAAACCAATGCAACATCTAGACAACACTCAACTAGTCAAACTGAAGTGAAAACTAAAGAGAGTATTCTCCCTAGAGGAATATTCTTCTTAAAATATAGGAGATTGGATAATGACTAATAATGACTAATAAACAAGGAAAAACCTTAGGAAAAGAAATCCTAGGTGTGTGTGAAGTGATTCCAACAATTAGCATGTCAAATAGTTTGGTTATGCAAAGTTTTACAGGATTTGGGAATTTCTCAAACATAAGCTACTTCATTGTTAATTGATAGTCATTTGACCATTAAACTTGCTAAAAATCCATTTTTCCATTCTAATACAAATCATGTCAACACAAATGATCATTACACCAAGACCCCGATTTCAAATGGCATCATCAAACTGGTATACTGTTCTTCAGAAGATTGGATCTGATATATTTTCATGAAACCACTTGTCAGGATCAAATTTACTAAATTTAGAGAAGAACTTGGAATTTGTGTATTCGTTATTGGAGCATTTACAAACCAAAACATGATATCCATTTGTCTTATGTACAATATGATCAAATAATCATTCATAATAAGGATTATTTTCATCCGTAGAAAAATTCATCAACAAGAAATGGAGCAAAAGGGACCAAGACTGTAATTTTATTGCTTATAAATCCAAAATATCATACATGCACTTTTTCCAAAATTTAGTGGATGTAAGGGCCCATACTTGATCATGGATAACTTCCATGGATGAGTTGGGGACTTCAGTATCTCACTCTATTGAGTTACTTATGCACCTAAAATTTGTTAAGATTATGTTAGATTCTTAGAATGATGTTATCAGTTGATTGTTAATTGATTGTTAATTGAAAGACATTTACTTCAAATCCTCATTGGCACTTTTCATGAGACATTATTGACGAAGGTTTGTGTATTTAGTGTTAATATTAGTTATATTTCCCATGTCATGAGAATTATGTATATTTCCCGTAGACAACTTTGGGTGAATGGACATGCATTTGGAATAGTAAACTCAAAAGCTCAAGGATTTTTGAAATGAAAAGGCTTCTAGCATTAATGTTGTCTAAAAACTTCAATGATTACTTTAAAGCAATGATCTCTTGGTTAATATGTTATAATTAGAGGAGAATTGGTTGGATTAGAGCTTTAAGAAGAGATAAGGGTTAAAGTTAATGATACGTCCACTTAGAAAATGTGAGTGTTCTATGTAACAAGAGACACGTTATTTAAACAAACTATGAAAAGTGTCAACTTTATCTATAAAATTTGAGAATCGATTTAAATCTTTTAAATCCAAATGTAAAATATCTTTAATGACCCATTATAATGAACTCTATGTATAATGTGTAAAACAAAAAATCGCATGGAAAAATTTGTAACTTTTATATTCATGAAAGAGAAAAGTTACATTTTGAAGATGTCAAGCACCACATAAAAAGGAAAGGACCATGAATAGTCCATACCATCCTAGTCCAACTTATAGCGTAGTTACAAAAATACAGTCCAAGTACAAGCATGAGACTACCTATTACAAAAAAATTAAATTAGAGGGTTGTGGCATCATAAATTGATTACCATAAAATTTTTCATCGTGTTTCAAATGTTTGTATTGTCATTCTTTTTATCATAATTGAAATTGAAAAGTTACAAAATAGAAGGTTGTTACATAGTAGTTTGGAAGGTAATGTATTAAAGCATAAAAGGAGGATCTCCATCCTCCCCATGTACCTATGTTTGAAGCATACCTTTTTGTCTTAATATAGTTTTCTTAGAGAGCTTATCAACATGTTTATTGATCTATCTTTTTACATGGAGGAAAGTGATATCATCAATTTGTGTTTCCATTTTTATTATATGATCGAGCAGAGGTCTCAAAGTGAATTTTTCATTAATTATAGGTTCCTTTTCTATCACAATATTGGAGTCCCCATAAACTTGTAACCTAGTTATACCCTTATCAAAAATAGCCTTCAACAAATTAAGTAATGCATTTAGCTTTGCTATGTTATTAGTTCCCCCACCTAAGCCCAATTTGAAAGAGATGTAGCACCTCTCATTGAGATTAAATGCTCCTCTTGTTCCACAAAGGCCCGGGTTCCATTGACTAGCTCCATCAAAGAAGCCCCAATTTTTGGATTTGTCAATAATAAGAGGGTTCAATTTCTTATACACTTTTATTTTAGGCAAGAAAAGGTCTTCATAGATGTACTTGATCTTGTAAAACACTTCTAAAGAGGAAAAATGTTTATCTTGGAAAAATATCTTGTTCCTAATGATCCATATTGACCTCGAGATAATGAAAGGAAGTGTTGTGTGATCTGCTAGTCTTGGGTTATCCATTCAACTTTTTAGAGCATATAATGGGGAAGGACCTTCCATTTACCTATCCCCCCCATTAGTGTATGTATGTACCTCCTTCCATACCTACTTAGTAAAGGGGCATTCCATTACTAAATGTTTGGTATTATCTTCATCACCTTTACATAACATACATAGACTTGCTCCTTACTAAGATCTCCTTTGAAGTACCTCGTGGGTAGAAACCTTATTATTTAGGGCCAACCACCTCAAAATTTTGGACTCTAATGGTGCCTTGATTTTCCACAATGGATTCCGCCACCAATTTTCTCCTAGATCTTCACTAAGAAACACAACCTTATAACCTTAACTTGTAGTAAATGATCCATTAGGACTCCATGACCATACTACATATCATCCTCTTCTTTTAGAAAGATGTAGTTAGTATTCTATCTAATTACATACTCATTGATCCATAAATGAGGGAATTATAGCCCACTTGCTTGACCAACACATATATTATGCAAAAGTTTCTTTTAAGCTTTGTTCTTAGTCTTTTCATAAAGTGCTTTGTCTTCTAAAGGCTATTAGGCCTATGTTGATCCTCTGTTCTCATAATTTCCTACACATAATGCAACCAACTAACATTCAATGATAAATAATAAGTGAGATTTCTAGTGAGTCAAAAACCACTATGTCAGGTCTCTAACTCTGAATATCTTGTTGTCCCGTATGCCAATCATGTCTCTAGGTTGAAGTGTTGGGTTATACTTTGTCTTTTGTATACTTTACCTAGCACTCAAAATTCTCATCATTCAAATGAAGGAGCAATTGTGTTTGTTGTTCAATAAGACAACAAGATCACAATGCACACTCTTATCCACATGAGTGGTTGTCTCAATGGTTTCTTGAATGAAGACAAGGTAATGGGAATGTGGATATGATTTTTCTTTTGAAAACTTTGGTCCTTCCAACAAGCTCTTTTGGCAATCAAAACAACCCTCTAACCCAAAGGCATCCTTATATTTATGCTTCCATTCTGAATTTTGAACAATACAATGCCACATGGGCAGTAACCTCCAATACAAAATCTATTAAACTCTTAAACCATATACCAATAATAAAAGGAAACACTTTATGTGATGCTGCAAGGAATTTAGCAACCACACATACAAATGATAACAATTTTTTTTTACAACTCTAACAAAACAATGGATCTTCCACAAAGAGAAGCTAGATCTTTAATGGAGCTTCCACAAAGAGAGGAAAGATCTTTAATGGAGATTCCACAAAGAGAGGCTAGATATTAATATGTTGATGAGATTCGCTACTTGGTACTCATCTAGCAGGTCTCACCCAAAATATCAACTCTCTTAAGTATGTAGTTCATAAGCTTGCAAGTTTCCTCAAAACAATGGAGCTACTACAAAGAAATGCTAGTTTCTTCCATGGGAAAATGGGAAGGACATTTTCTATTCACCCAACAAGTCATCCAAAATGTTAGATCTTTTTAGTATTGGTGGTGAGCAGGCTTGTAAGGTCCCTCGACAAGCATATTTATATATAACTCAACACACATTAGTGAACAAAGACACCACTTTCTTTTTACCACAAGCCATGTGGGGAGTAAAGTCAACTAGCCAAAATATAGGTCGACTAGCTTGAATTGAAACACTCAGACACAAGGTAAGTCAACCAACAATAAGAAAGGGCTCAGATGGAAAGCAAGTTGACCAACATTAAAAAAAATTGTTCAACTTGAAAGTAAGTCGACTAGCAATAAAGAAGTCGCTCAACCAATAACCAAATGATAACATACAGTTTGTGGGCGAGCGTTAAACACCAACCATTGACTAAGTTTTGATTTAGAGTGGTCGTATAGTGTGTGGGGAGGTCGTATGGAGTATATAGGGTGTAATTTTCTTAACTAAGGACAAAATAGCCAATCAGAGATGGAGTGTGACCCCAATGGATGGAGGAACATTAGATGACACAAGAAATTAAGCTCAAGGAGAGAGAGGGTGACTTACAAGAGAGAGAAATCCACCAACAACTCTAAGGAAACCAATTTAGCAACTCCCAATTTAATCGCAACAACTTCATAATGGGAACCATTGATTTTCCATCTCTAAAATCACCTAATTGTAGAGGATATAGAGTTGTTGGGATGTGAATTTTCCATTAAACCACCATAATATGAAGAAAAACTTTCACACAAGAGAGATATTGAGTTCTTAGCTAAAAACTAACACTACAACTAATGAAAATCTTCAGAGCATCCATGAAATTCTCATAATCCCCACTAAAATGCAAACATTAGCTTCAATAGGCTACAAATGCAATTTAACACAACAACATTCACAACGCAGAGAGGGGAAATTAATGCACATGGAGACATTATTTACCCTAGAAACCGAAATGGGAAAACTAGCTTCGAATGGGACTCATTGTTTCATTCCGACAACCTCTAGTTACAATGTAACTCTTGACACTATATGCATCTTCCTCTCTTGGAAAAAAAAATTCTCTTTGAGAGTGAAAACAATGGAATAAATAGGGAGGGATAGGGGGTAAGGGGAAGGAAAACAATGATGACCCTTCATTTCCCATCCATTGACCTTCTCTCCTATTTCATTTTTCTTATTTCTTTTAATTCTTTTTTTTCCCTCTTTTTTTTCCCTTATTCAACTTTTACATTGTAATGATTTACATAGTTTGCTAATCTTCATAAATTGTTGAATTTCTCTTACAGGTACAAGAACAATATTACCAACTTAATGAGAACTTTGACCTCAAAACAAGAACTCTGGCCCAAAAAACCCATTTTTTGCATAAAAAACATGAAAATCAACTCCCAAATCAAAAAGTGGTGCTACTGGTAGCACCATTTTTTCAAACGGGGTCAAAATTACAACATCTTTCAAGCATTTTTCAAGCATGACCTTCAAAACTCATATAGTAACTCAGAAAAACCTTAAAATTAACACCTAAATAAAAAAATGATGCTAACTAAAGCAAAACGTTTTTCTAAACGTTAAAATTATGGATCATTTCGACCTACTTGAAATTGTGGTTTTGACAATACATCCCTATGCAAAAAAACCCCAAAATTGGATACAAAATGGTCACTTAAAAATTTATTTACTAATATTTTTTTTTGTCTTAAATTTACATTGAAAAATAAATAAATAGAAAGGACAAATCTTCGCAATTATTTTTTAATGAAAACAAAAACACATCAAAAAAATATATTCAAAACCTAAATTAAAAAAAAAAATGAAAAAAAACTAAAAAAGAAGTTAAAAAATTTAAAATTTCTCAAAATACAATAATCTAAAAATATATATACATATTTTTTTAAAATAATAATGAAAATAACCCTTGAAACGTTTAAAACAATACTAAAAAAGAAACGAAATTAAAAAAATATATTTAAAAAATAATCTAAAATTTAAAAAAAATTAAAAAAAATTGTAAAAACCGCAAACTAAAACATTATATTAAAAAATTTAACTGATACATAAAATTTAATAAAAAAATTTAATATCTATATATATATATATATATATAGTTAAAACTATATGTGAGAAGGGGGAGGGCAACTGAGGTGATGTTGGGCATCGCCCCAACTCCTCGCGGGAGGAAGGGAATCTAGATCAATGTGCCTTTGGTTTGCTTCTCTGGAACATGGTGTTGACTCTAGCTCTTGGATATAGCTCTGGATTTGGCTTGTGACTTTGGCCACTGGCTATGGCTCTAGCACTAGTTTTGGTTCACTTGTTCCCACAACGTAGAAGTTTGTTCAATTACTCTCAACTTTGAGCAATCTCTAGATATGAACTCTTCAATCAACACTCATTCGATCTCTCTCTCTCTCTCTGACTTGGAGATGGTCCATCTTGGTTGTTAGTGAAGCCAAGTCAAATGTTGGTCTATGTTTAATGTGACCCCAACATACCATGCCATCACGTAACCATTCCATAAGGGAAGTGTGGTCTGTGTTCTACTGCTAGGATCGGTTGCTTTCCAGCATGGAAGAAACTCTTTGGTGCCTACACATGCTTGCAAGCATGTCATGGAGTTCTCAATAATTCTCCCAAGGCCATTGACCTCCATGCACCAATCTTTGGCACAACTCCAAGACGAGGTTCTTTGGATGCAATATCAAAAACAAGAAATGGATTGTGGTTTCCCTTGGCATAAACATGTTGTCCATTTTGTTGGTGTCACTAACCTCCTCTGTTGATATAGATCCTTGGCTAGCATCTTCTCTTTGGATTGAAGATGCTGACAACTCTTCGTCTTCTTCAATATTCACTTTCCAACAAAGTTATCGACTTAATGAAAACTGTGACCTCAAAACAAGATCTCTTGTACAAAAAAAACTCATATTTTTGTGTCCAAAACACCAAAATCAACCCCTATTTCAAAAAATGGTGCTACCGATAGCGCCCTTTTTTTGCAGGGTGGTTAAAATTGTCACTTAATTAAAACAATCACCCCGATCATTGTCTTGATAACAAAACCAATGCATAAAATTGACCCTCAAATCGAAAAATGATGCACCAAGTAGCACCCTTCTTATTTTTGGAGTTAAAATTGTGACTTAATTGAAATAGTCACCCCAATCATTGGTACTATCTCGAACAAAGAACTTCAAATTAGCTTGCAAATCAAAAGTGGTATTTTGTTTATTAATCATTTATTTTTTTTAATTTACATGAAAAAATAAATAAATTGAAAAAATAAACTCCATATACATATTTCTTTTTTTTCTTTAAAGCAAAAAAACACATTTTTCTATTTATTTTTTTTTAGAAAAAAAACACAAACCCTTTTTAAAATGAAAAATTGGTTTATTTAATGAAAATACATAGTTTTAAATGAAAAACACAATTTTTTTTTTAATGAAAAACACCATTTTTTAAGAAAAAATTTAAAAACATAACATATATCATTTAAAAAAAATACAACATTTAATAACATTAAAAACATTAATAACATATAACATTAAAAATATTAATAACATAGGACATTAAAAATAAAAAAATAAATTACATAAATATATATTTTTAATTTATATGAAAAAATGAACTCCATATACATATTTTTTTTTTCTTTAAAGCAAAAAAACACATTTTTCTATTTATTTTTTTTAAGAAAAAAAACACAAACTCTTTTTAAAATGAAAAATTGGTTTATTTAATGAAAATACATAGTTTTAAATGAAAAACACAATTTTTTTTAACGAAAAACACTATTTTTTAAAAAAAAATTTAAAAACATAACATATATCATTTAAAAAAAAATACAACATTTAATAACATTAATAACATATAACATTAAAAATATTAATAACATAGGACATTAAAAAATAAAATATTAATATGAAATATAACATATAAAATAAAAAAATATAAATAAAAAATTAAATTACACATAACATAATAATATAATATATAACCTAAAATACAAAATAATATAAAATATAACACAAATAATATAAAATATAACACATTAAAATAACATTGAACTTGTTTTAATAAAACAAGGGAAAGGGGAGGAGGCGATCCCCTTATTATATAATATAACATATAACATTGAAGTTTTTTTAATAAAACAAGGGAAAGGGGGGCGATGCCCTTATTATATTATATATAATATAACATATAACATTGTAGTTGTTTTAATAAAACAAGGGAAAGGGGTGCGATCCCCATATTGGTTTAATGTTATATTAAAATAATTATAATATTAAATTTTTTTTTTTTTTTTTTTTATGTTATATTTTTATGTTATATATTATATTGATATAGATTTATTTTAATTTTAAATCTATTAAGTGTTGTGAGGGATTAAATCTTTCAAGGTGCAAATTTTTAACATTTTCTTAAGTTTTGCATTCTAAAAAAGATTTTCACCTCGAGAGATTTAATTAGTCTCGACACTTAATAACTCTAAGGTTAAGATAATTCTATGTTGGTTTAATACATTAATATTAAAATATACAAAATATTAATATATTATTTAATATATTAAAGTATTTTATTATATATATATTTATTTTGTTTTGTTGACTTTAGAAAAGTTTTTGACATGGTTCCTAGGAAAAACCTTTGGAATAGGTTGGAAGAGATAAAAGTGCCTCTCGAGTTGAGGGATGCTACAATAAGGATGTATGAGAACATTGTTGCTAAGTTTAAAAACACTGAGGGTTGGTCAAAAGAGATTAACTACAATATCAGAGTCAAACAAGGTTGTCCCTTGTCCCCTACCCTTTTTGGAAAATACATTGACAAGTTAGAAGAATGCTTGGAAAAAAAAGGTTGTCTCGGCCCTAATCTCACTGGTATAGTCATCAATATTCTTCTTTATGCCGATGATATCGTTCTTATGGCAAGGAGTCCCCATGATCTTGAAAACCAACTAAGAATCCTCAAGGATTTTTGCTGCAATATGGGTATGACTGTTAATACTAATAAGACTAAGGTCATGATTATTAAATCCAATAAAATCCCTTATGATACCTTTGTATATGACAAAAAAAACTTGGAGGAAGTGACTTCATACAAACATCTTGGAATTGATATTCACCACAAGCTCGATTGGAATTATAGCATTGAGAAAAGGATTATTGGGGGATGGAAAACTTATTATGGGCTTGAAAACAATTGTAAATCAGCTAATCTTTGGAGTTTGGATAAGAATAAACTCCTCTTTGAGACTCTTGTTACACCTGTTATTCTTTATGGATGTGAAGTATGGGGCTATAGTATCTCTCGTGAATCCTAGAGAAAGATAGAGCAAATACAAAA
>ML810510.1:48791-75541 GCA_009831015.1 Picea engelmannii | reverse complement strand
TTAAGGTATTATAAAGATGTAATCAACCCTAAGCTAGAAGATCAAAATTATCTATCTGTTTTGCCAAGTGTAAAGAAAAAAATAAGCATTGCTAAGATAAGAACAAATTCTCACGAGCTCCATAGTGAAACTGGGCGTTGGTCGATTCCTAAAACGCCATGGGATGAAAGAGTGTCTCACCTTTGTGACACTAAGACGGTTGAAGATGAAAAACACTTTCTCTTAGATTGTCCAACCTATACACATATTAGATCTCATTTTCAAAATATTTATCACACTACCAACCTTCCTAACCTCTTAACTCAACAAAAATATGGTGATCTTGGAAAGCTTCTCTTAATGCTTTTCGAGCAGAGAAACAAAATTCTAAAGAATCACAAGTAATCACTTACCCTCTTAAGGTCAGATAGACCAATTCGGCCTTAGTGGACGTTAATCATCATCATCATCATTATATATTTTAATGTGTTATGTTACATGAACATCTCCCCATACTAAGTTGTAGAGTGTCTCTCGACGCTATTATATTTTATATGGTTATGTTATATTTTATATGTTATATTAAATTTATATTTTTTAATGTTTTTAATGCTATATGTTATTAATGTTTTATGTTGTTTTTTTTTTCAATTTTTTTTTTTATTTTATTTATTTTAACTTTTTTGGTGTATTTTTAATAAGAAATTGTGTTTTTTCATTAAAGAAATTGTGTTTTTCATTAAATAAGACAATTTTTCATTGAAAAAAAAAATGTTTTTTCATTAACAAATATATATTTTTTCTAGAAAAATGTGTTTTTTTTTCTTCTAAAAACATTTTTTTTCAAAAAAAAAAAATCATTAAATAGAAAATTGTGTTTTATTGCTTTAAAGAAAAAAAGAAACATGTACGTGGAGTTTTTGTTTTCAATTTATTTATTTTTTAATATAAATTAAAAAAATAAAACAAAATTGATTAATAAATAAAATACTACTTTCGATTTACAAGCTAATTTGAATTTCTTTGTTTGGGACAATACCTGTGATCATGGTGACTATTTCAATTAAGTTGCAATTTTAACTCAAAAAATAAGAAGGGTGCTATCAGTAGCATCACTTTTCGATTTGAGGATCAATTTATGCAATGGTTTTGTTTTCAAGACAATGACCATGGCAACTATTTCAATTAATTCACAATTTTAACCACCCTGCAAAAAAGGGGAGCTATCGGTAGCACCATTTTTTTAAACGGGGGTAAAAAATGCGACCTCTAAAAAACGAGAACTCTTAATAATTCTCGTTAAGTTGGTAACTTTGTTCTCCACTCTCTTCTCTTAGTTGTGCAATTGCTAGGGTGAAGCTCTGGATGAATTTTCTAACACTTTGCTTCCGAGTGACCACTCAACTTGCAGTGGTGGAAAAAGTTCTTGGCATTGTTGGATGGCTTGCTTGAGATAGTCCTCTTCTCCATGTGCCACTAAGTTCATTGTTGAATTGGGGAATATTTCTTGTCCTTATTCCTCTGAAAACATTCAGGCATGTGGCATATGGATTGCTTCTCCCAACAAGATGTCTCAAGATAGCCTTTCTTCTTGCAAAATCAACAAGCTTTTGAATACCAACAACTGACAATGTTGTGGCATTTCCTCTTGCATCAGTGACAAATGAGGGAATTATTGTTGAGGCTCACCTCATAGTCTTCTTCTTCTTCTTACTTCGGTTGATTGGTTTACTGCTTCTTTTGAGTGATGGTGCACAATGAGTCTTAGCATCTTCTTCATTGCTCCATTTCCACAAGAAGGATGAGGTGGTAGTGGGATGCCACCTTCACTTATAGCTACTCTTTCTCTTGATGAGCAGGCTAACTCTAACATGTCTTTTTCCTTCACAAAAATTGTCTTCATGGTCATGGGATTTTTCCCTTTGCCATCAAAACCTAAGCCTTCATGCTTGACCCATGATGTAGCTAAAATAGGGCTCAAGAGGCCTTGTCTTCTCTTTCCTAGCCCTTGTCCATCATAGCTATTTTTTATTAAGAGTTTGGAACCAATGCCTCTAGTATGCTTTTCAAATTCACCAATTACTCTTGATAAATGTCTATGGAAGGTGAACTTACCAAAGAGGTATTGACCATGGTGTTGCCTTCAATGGTGGAAATGGAAAGTGGCCTTGCTTCCTAGTGCTCTTAGACAACTACTTGGAGCTTTTCCAAGGCCTCCTCCTTCTCTACCAACTCTTGTTGTAGTCATGCCATCATCTAAGTGAGCCTATCTTCTTGCTAGCTATCCAATTGGATGACCTTCTCACCAAGGTGTACAAGTTGCACTCTGTGCTTGTCCCAATTTTTCATGACCATAGTGAGGGAGTCTTGGCATTCATCAAACTAATTCTTTAGCAATTGAAATAGTTTGACAAAGGTCTCAAGATTCTTCTCTATCTCTTCCATGCTCTAGTTGAACGTTTGGACCTACTCCTTCAAGTGTTGGATCTCTTCCTAAAGTTGAGCATTAGTAGCCCTCAAGTCTTCCAATCACTCTTTCTTTCCTTTACCTAGTCTATGATGTTCTCTTCAAAGTTTTGGAAACTATGTCATGACCAAGGATGCAACTACTTTGATATCTTATGATTCATAAATGAGGGAATTATAACACACTCACTTCACTAACACAAATACTATGAGGAAGTTTCTTCTAAGCTCTGTTCTCAGTCTTGTCATAAAGATCTTTGTCTTCTAAAGGCTACTAGGCCTTTGTTGACCCTCTGCTCTCATACTTTCCTGCACACAATACAACCATATAACAAACAATGGTTAATAATAAGTGATATTTCTAGTGAGTTGAAAACCACTATATCAAGTCTCTAACTCTAAATACCCTACTATGTCATATGCCAATTAGGTATCTAAGTTGAATTTATGGGTTGTACTCTATCTTTTGTATACTCTACCCAACACTCAATATTCTCAGCATTCAATTGAAGGAGCAACTATGTTTTTTGTTCAATGAGACAAAAAGATCACAATTAACATTCTCACCCATAGAAATGCTTGTCTCGATGGTTTCTTGACTAAAGACAAGGTAGCAGGAATATGGATATGTTTTTCTTTTGAAAACTCTGGTCCTTCCATCAAGCTCTTGTGGCAATCGAAAGAAACCTCTAACCCAGAGGCACCATTATATTTTTTCTTCCATTTTGAATTTTGAGCAATATATACAAATTCCACATTGGTAGTGTTATCCCCAATTCCTAGGGGTATCTAAGGAGATGATGTCTTGAGGCCCTCAGGTTGAAAACATGGAGTACCAAGAGACTGATGGTTGACAACATCTACTTGTATAGATAGAGGCCCACTTCACCACCACACATCTCAGACTCATCATGATGGTACCTACCACATCAGATTGCTTTCGACAGGCATTGGGTCTTTCTCCATGAGGTACAAGCAAGGTATCATGGTGAGTGTAATTTCAATATTGGAGGCATTTGAGTATGTTTCATTTAAAACTGCTTTTTATTAGGTAATGTCTTCTTGGAAATTATTCTCTTTTCCTTGTTTCACCTTGGTGGTTGACATAGTGCCCTAGTAAGTGGTCACCCTTAGGGATGGGTTTACTACTGGGAGGTCTCCTTGACGAGCCATCGTGCAATTCCTGATCATACTTTCCATTTTCCACACTTCATCCCCTCATCTCCTTATCTTTTGGGATTTTTGGGTGCACTGACCCAAGAAGGGGTTGTCCCTCATTTCATGGGAAGAAGGGGTTGAAGGCCCAACTGGAATATAGTTGGAAAAAGATAAAATCCAAAATTATAACCTTCCATATGCTCACCCAAAGAGGTCTTGAAAATAATGAAACATCTATCTTAAAAAAAATCAAAGACCTGCAAAAGAAAATTCACATTATATAGATGTCCCAATTGTTGAGGTGTGTACACTCATGCGATGTCCCTTTCTTTCCATGCATATGGAACTCAAGTGACACTGTGGTACTTACCTCTAATATTTGTGTTACCCATAGGGAGTACCCAGTGTTTGGACCTTAATTAATCAATGTAAATAAATCAGTTTGGAAAAAGGATGCATTGAAAACGAAGATGCAACACACCCTCTACAAAGACACCCATAAATGAGACACTTTGATCCCTTTTATGTCATGAAACCCATACCCAAAAGTTTTGCCTCCATCGACCTCATATTTTCCACATGGATTAGAGAGGGGTCCACCTGGGAAACACTCATTGACTTAGGGAATGATTCACCCAATAGGTCACTTTGTCAACCTTCCCATACTTAAACTCAACAAGTTGCATAGGGTCTTTGAGCATTTGTTTAATTTGATGAGGTGGTTTTTGATGCACATGATTAGGTGAATTTTTTATTGAATTGATTTACTTATCATGATGCATTTGAATTGATATCCTTGGAGGGCGTATTCATTTGTCTTTGCAAGACCTTTCTTGGTGGATAGTTTTGGAGGAACAATCCTAGCTTGGGCTTCCTTGGGGCATGAAGCTCGCAGGTTGGGTACCATGACCCACACCTTGGGGAAAGAAGGAATATGAATGTTGCCTTCAGAGGTAAAATAAGACACCATGGAGGACCTCACCTAGCCCCTACTATCCTAATGTTTTTCCTTTGGATATCAAAACGTCACATTTGGAGGACTTGATGTCACCCTGGGGCTAGGGTTTTGGTGGTGAATATGAAAACTTGGCACTTTTCAATGGAAGACTCTTTGCAGTGAGGATGAATCTCTTGACTTGGAGACACATGGAATTTGGAGGGCCAGCGCTACCCTCTCTAACCCCAATGACTTCCTACATGTGCCAAAATGTCACCCCTCAAGGGGATGGCGTCATGTTTTAGGGTTTTATTATGTGCAAGTTAAATTTAAATTTTGTAAAGGGGAAAAACCAAGGTAAATGTCTCCCTTATTTTATGGTTTACCCTAAGTTAAGAGGACAAACACTTTGTAGGAGTTTTGTATATATAAGAATCATTTCATTTCATTTTACATCATAACTCTCCCATCTTGGAGAGGATACTTGGCTGAAATTTGCACCCTACTTGGGAAAATTCATTCTCTCTCTCTCTCTCTCTCTCTCTATTATGCTATTGTTTGTCACTTGTCTTGTGGTGTAAAGTAGTGTACTATCTCTTGGAGGTGTTTTCTCTTTCTTTGGTGATGAAGTTGCTTGGTAACTAGGGTTTGTCTTTGCATTCTCTTGGAATTGGTAAGAAAATATACATATTGTTGGTTCTTCTTTCTTTTTCCATGGTTGTTATTGGCTATATCCTTGGAGGAATATAAGGGGATACACTCTCCACCAAGTTTTATCATTGTTGTTTGTTGAAAAATCTATTTCAAAGGTTGTTAGGAGGATTAAAAGGGCTTAGACCCTCCTAGATTTTACATTGTTAGGGTTACTTTCTCAAGGAAGTAAAAGGGATTACACCCCTTGATAAGTAGTGGGACTAAAATAATACAATAATACTCCATAAACCATTTGGCAAGGCACTAATAATTTATTGTATTGGAGAAATACAATACTTGCATTGGAATGAGTGATTTTTCAAGATATTGAATTTGTTCAAGTTGGAATCTTTTCTTAGTGATATAAGCTTGCTTGTGCCCTAAGGGCGTCCTCTTTAGGCCAAGAAATTTGTTGTTTTTATAAATTAAAACCTACAGCCATTAGGGCTGCAAAAAAATCTCTCTTTTACTTGTTACACACTTACCAACCGCTGAAATTTACTCGTAAACATATATTATTGTTCTGCTACTCATTGTCTATCCTTTGACGGGTTACTTGTTGATTTTTGTAGTTGGATTTTTCTATTGCAGTAATTTTTTGCTACAACCACTTGGATGCTATAATAACTTGCTGATAACATCTAATAAACAACCCTAATTACCACCAAAATATCACTTTAATCATTGGAAGATAGACTGGTCTTTACTAACTCTATTTATGATATCTTGTACTAGATTTTGGATGGTTAAATTTGCAGCCATTGTCATCTAGTGTTGCCGATATATATTTCTATAATTGCTGAAAATTTGGGACAACAAGGTTTCTTTCTTGTTCCCCTTTATTTAAACGCTTATATATGCATTATTTGTCTTGTTTATAGCAGGGATAACATTGTTTTGCAGGTGTTTATCACTTGGAAACCATGTATCCTTCTAGAAGAATCATTTTCAATCCTTCCATCATCTCTATAATTGACCTATAGGGGTATCTCTTCCAGAGTGTCACTTTCCATCTCATTTCCCCCTAGGATCACATAGAATTCCCCCCTTGTGTTGGATTTCTCCTTCTCTAAAGCGAGGGGAGGGTTTATCTAAGGTGACAGTGGGTAGACTCTCCCACAATTATAGCCATATTGTGGATTGGGTAGGGCTTTTCCCAACCTACAATTTGTGTGATAATAGGTAGTAACCTCCAATACAAATTATATTAAACTATTAAACCATACACTGATAATAGAAGTAAAAAATTTATGTGATTCTAAAAGGAATTTAATAGCCATGCATACGAATGATAGCAAAGTTTTATTATAACTCTAACAAAACAATGTAGCTTCCACAAAAAAAGGATAGATCTTTATATGTCGAGGAGATTTGCTACTTGGTACTCACCCAACAGGTCTCACCCAAAATATCAACTCTCTTAAGTATGTAGTCAGTAGGCTTATAAGGTCCCTAAAAAAAATAGAGCTGATAAAAATAAATGTTAGTTTCTTCCATTGAAAAATGATGAGGACATTTTCTATTCACCCAACACGTCATCCGAAATGTCAGATCTTTTCAATATCGATAGTGAATAGGATTGTAAGGTCTCTCAACATGCACATTGATATATAAATCAACACACACTAGTGAACAAAAACACCACTTTATTTTCACCATAAACCAAGTAGGGAGGACACTCAACTAGACAAAAGATAAGTTGACCTGCTCATCAAGTCAACTAGCTTGAATTGAAACACTTATAAATAAGGTAAGTCAACTAATAACAAGAAAATACTCAGCTGAAAAGTAAGTCGACCAACCATAAATAAAAAATCACTCAACTTGAAAGTAAGTCGACTAGCAATAAAGAAGGTGCTCAACCAACAACTACATGACAATGTACAACCTGCGAGGAAGCGTTAAACACTAGATAGCAACCATATTGTAGTTTAGAATGATAGTACAACGTGTGGGGAGGTTGTACGATATATAAATGGTGTAATTTTCTTAACCATGGATAAAATTTCCAACCAAATAGGGAATATGACCCTAGGGGATGGAGGAACATCAACCAAAAAAAGAAATTAGGCTTAGGGAGAGAGAGGGCAACCTGCGAGAGAGAAATCCACCAATAACTATGAGGAAACCAATTTACCAACTCCCAGTTTAATAACAACATCTCAAGAATGGGAACCATTGATTTTTCCATCTCTGAAATCACCTAGCGGTAGATGATATAGAGTTGTTGGGATGCGTATTTTCCATTAAACCACTGTAATATGAAGAAAAACTCCCACACAAGAGAGATACTGAGTTCTCAACTCAATAAGTAACACTATCACTAATGAAAATATTTAGAGTAGCCATTAAATTCTCATAAAAACCACTAAAATGCAAATGGTAGCTTCAATAGTCCGCAAATGCAATTTAACACAACAACATTCACATCGCACAAAGGGAAAATCAATGCACATGGAGACGTTATTTACCCTGGAAACCCAAATGGGAAAGTCAACTTCAAATGGGGTTCGATGTTTCATTTTGACAATCTTTGGTTACAATGCATCTCTTGGCTTTGTATGTATCTTCCTCTCTTGGCCAACAAAAATTCCTTTGAGAGTGAAAACAATGGAATAAGCAGGGAGAGCTAGGGGGTAAGGGGAAGGTCAACAACCATGACCCTTCATTTCCCCTTCCTTGGCCTTCTCTCTTATTTTTTTTTCTTATTTCTTTTAATTCTTTTTTGTTTCCTCTCTTTTCCTTTTGTCCTATTCAACTTTTACATTGCATTGATTTACATAGTTTGCTAACCTTCATAACTTTTTGAATTTATCTTATAGGCATTGTGTCTTACATCATTGGTTCAGATCCATTTTGGAACATATATTTCAAAAATCAACATCCTATCCTTCCAATCCAAGCATCCTAGCTTCCTTATGTCCATAATGCCATAAGTTACAAATGTCTTCATGAATTGCAACATTAACAAGGTGAACTATCCCTTGTTGGCTCAACTTCTTGATAAGGCTCTCATTTAGTCTATAATTTCCATCACTATGACCCTAGGGCTCAAGTCCAACTCTGACACTACTTCCATTCCCTATGTTCCACGCTAGTCAGTTTCCCACCGAGGGGGTTAATACTAAATATTTCCACACAATGAAGGAATTTACATATGATTTGGATCTTTGTATTAACCATTCCTGAATATTGAGAGACTCAATGTGTTTGGATAGCATAATATTTTTCCACTTGCCAAGTAATTTGAGTAATATCCACAGTCTCATAGCTGCAAGGGATTTTTCAAAGTAGAGGATGTTTTGAGACCCCATCCACCCACAGGTTTGGATTTTTCTAGTCTTTTCCATTTTACTAGTGGCATTCCTTTTTTATCTTTTCCTTGTCAAAGAAAATTGAAACATTTCCTTTGGATATTTTCTAATATGCCCATAGGGATGTATGCCAATGAGTGCCAATATATTGGAGTGGCTTATAGAACTTATTTGATTAGCGGTAGTATTCCTCCTATGGATAGCCAGTGGTTGCACCACCCTAATACTCTTTTTTCCACTTTTCATATATCCAATCCCAATCCTTAGATCCATAACTATGAAGGTTTAAAGAAAAACCTAATTATTTTAGTCCTTTGTTGAAATCCAAAACTTGGAAGGGCATGAAAATGACTAATTCCTCCCATTTTAATGTCATTTAGCTGAAATAAAGAGATAGATGACTTTATCATATTGACTTCCATTCCTATTGCTACACTATATATGTCAAGTTCCTCCTTTAAGTACTCTGTGACTCTAATATATCTCGTTCCAAAGAGAAGTACAACATCTACAATTAGGAGGTGAGATATGGATAACCATCTTCCTACTTGAACTCCCTTCAATTTTCATTTTCTTTTATAATCTTCAATAATCCTACTCAAACCTTCAACAACTAGAAGGAACAACATGGGAGATAATGGGAATCCCTATTTGAGCTGCCTAGTAGGCTTAAAAAACATAGAAGTTGATCCATTTATCAAGATTTCAAAGGTGGATGACTTGAGGCACCCTTCAATCCCATTAAAGAAAGGGAGTCTAAACCATGTGTACACTAGAATGAGTATGATAAAAAGCTAGTTCACCCTATCATAAGATTTTGATAAATATTTTTTGATTACCATAGAGGTATTTTCTTGGTATTTATTGAATGTAATACCTCTTGAGAAATACCAACTGCATCGTGTGTTTGTCTACCTTCCAAATCCAAGCCGTTCCAAGGATATAACATTGGAGAGGATTTCTTTTAACCTTTTTCTAGTAACTTTTGAAATAATTTTGTATATTGAGTTTCATAAAGAAATTGGTATAAAATTATTGAATCATGTTGTGTTATTCTTTTTTTAGATTATTGCTAATAAAGTATATTTCAAATCTCCCATCACTTTATTTGATCTTCTTGATTCCTCCACCATAGCAAGGACATCATCTTCTAGGCATTCATAGAATCCTTGGTAAAAATCAATTGACCACTCATTAGGGCCTAAAATTTTATTCTTTTGGAAGAAAAAAACTATTGTTGTAAGTTCTTCTTTAGAAAATTCTTCCTCCAATTCTTCATCTTCTTCTTGGTTTACAAACCTAGGAAATAACTCAATCATTTTGATCACTTTTTCAATATTGGTTCTTTCAAGATCATTGTGTAGTTGGAAAAATAAGTTAACTCCCATCTCTGCTATTGAGGGATGAAGATTTGCTTCCATCAAGCTTTTGCATCTCCTAGATTGTGTTTCTATTTTTCTCCCCTTAGCATAGTTTTGAAAGAATCGACTGTTTTCATCCCCCTAATATAACCAAACAACCTTGTTTTTAAGTCTCCATTAGCCTCCTCCCACTTCAAGAGGTTACTCTTCATTTTTTCAAGGTTTTTGAATTTCAATTTGTCTGCTTCATTAAATATACCATTTGGTATTTTCCCAAATAACTCTTTTCTATTTTCTTCTACTTCTATAATTTCTTTTTGGGACGTATTTCACTTTCTCTTTGTAATGGACGAATAATTTAAACAACCTACTTAGTAGTAAAATTCAAGAAATTTTACTAATTTAACTCATTCGTATGCAATTTCGACAATATAATAAAATTTAATAACAAATTAATTCAAAACAATGCATAATTCTTACCTGAACCTGATGCTATTATTTGCTCGCTACTTGCTTCCTTCCCACTTCTTTAGAACACTACCCAAAACCGTCCTCCCTGCCGACTAGGTAGCTCCCTAGCCCCAGGATATCAATGGATATCCTAGCCCTCCGTGCCCAAAACCCCCAGCAACTCCGGTCCACTGTGTCAATGCCACTCACAAAATTCCTCCCTCTCTGCAATACTCAGAGCTCCCCAAAATCCATGGCCAACTCCCCGTCGAATGATTCTCCCCTCCAACTCCTTTCCTTCCTTATCCCTCCTTCACCGACACTCCTCCCCCATTAACTCCCTACCTAACTCCTTTATTACCCCTTATCCTCCAACTGTTAATACCCTTATCCCTCCTTTATTACTTTATCCTAATGTATTTAATATGTTATCCCTTGTGGGATAGGTAACTTAATTTAATATTATATTTTATTATCCACCTTTTATTTAATACTTTATTAATTAATGAATTAATTAATACTTAAATTAATCATTAACCATCATGAACAACTATTTCATAATAGTCAATTAGAAATGTTATTTTAAGACATAAATATAGTTTAGCTAATCTTTTAGGATTATATTATTAAATTAATTATACTTAATAATCAAGGGTCGTTACACTCTTGACCACTCCATTGTATCCTTCATAACCCTTTTGAGATTCAAGAAGAATTATAACATAGTTGTTCCCTCCACCTGAGAATTATATTTCATGCACTCATTCTTTATCATACTTTAGAATTCCTCATCTTGCATGCAATGAGAGTTGAGTTTTAAAGGAGCATGAGACTTATGTTCATGTTTTTATAATTGATGTAATCTTGAACATGTTTTGAGATGCCCCCAAACCGAACCCAAGTTCTTAATTTTTTCACTTTCTCCATCACAAATTCTAATAATTAAAACCTATTAAGTCTCTTGGATACCCTTCTCTCCATGTTATGAAATTTCTCCATATAGGGGTTAACTCAATGAGTTCATAGTCACAAAGTTGTAACTCCTCCAGCTAGTCCATCAAAATTTTTGCGAAGGGGTCCCTCCAACTTGACCCCCCCAAACTTCTCTTTGATTTAAAATGAATTTCATGGCACCTCCAATTATGACATGCTCATTTATTATAGTTTGAAGATCAAAGAAACGTCCAAAACACTTGTTTATCAATGATCATACATAATGAATCCTGTAAAGTTAAAATCTAATTCCAATGGCACTAGTTATGTCCATATCCTAGAGTTCAACGACTCTTAATTGTGAAGTGCGAAGCACCAATTCCAAGCTGTATCCATCCTGTTCATTTACTTATATAATTCAATGCAACAACAAACCAACCCTTTAATAAAAACGACAATAAGGATATTACTTTCTCCACTTCCATCATGGTCTCTTGAATGAATAGAATATATGGTTTGTGAATCCTAATTAGTCTTTCTAGGGATTTTTTTTATGGGGAGAACCTAATTCTTTGATATTTAATGACATGATTATCATCTTACAATAGAGGAGGGGCATGCTCCTACTCTAAGAACCCCAACAATGGTTTTTGGTTTTTCCTTCTAGATTTGTCTCTCCAGTTTCTCTCAAGTAATTGATAGAAAGGGTTTCCTCCCAGTAATGAAGTGATTTTGACATGGCTTGAGTGCATCCCTACTCCCATAGAAAATCTTATACCCTCACATCTCCTTTCAAAAGTCTTAGATGATCTAAAGTGGTATCTCTTTTCCTTATAGGGTAGGCTCCGTCGAATGGCTTTGGGGGAAGTCTTCAAAAGAGTTGCTAATAGTTTCAATCAAGGAATATAATCTAGAGAGTAGTCATAACTTTGAGGGATTTATTTAAAATTTGAGGGGAGTTGATAAATATAATATTACCAATTAAAAGGTTTTATAAGTCCTTTATATCATTATGTAATATACCTAAAACATATTAAATTATTGTCATAATGTAATAAATAATTATCATATAATAATATTCATAAAAAAATATTATTGTAATGTATTTTTTTTTGTTTGCTAGTTTATCTGTGACATGTGAGACTAGCCTGTGGCTTGAGAAACCACGACTCAGGGGCATCTAAGTTGTCAAAATCACATGGGGATTGTACCCATCCTGAGCCACACCAACCCTTAACATGGCTGGATTTTTTGTCCCTGCAGGTTTCAAACCGATGACTTAACATCACAGAGTGCCTTAACAACACACTCTGTCACTGACTTTCCTACACCTCGGGGACATTATTATAATGTAATTATTAATATTGTAATAATGATTTAATTCATGCCTTTTATTAATATATCTCATTATCGTTAATGCTTCCACTTTAGAATTAAAATTGTACTTTTTAACTTTACAAATAATAATCTAAAGCATAATCATATAATCATATTATATAAAAAAAATAGTACAAATATTTTTGGTGGAGGTTCTGCCACGAGGGAAACCAAGCCTTTCACTAGTGGAACAAAAACATATTTTTCCATTACTTTTGGAATTCTCCATCTATTGTTCAATATACAAAAATAGATAATACTTTTAACTAGCAATTGATAAGTGGAAACAAAAACTAGATATCATGAAACCATGCTTGAGTCAAGTAGTCGAAGGTGGGAAACTTTCATCCAGAGTTTTTTTTTGGCTTCTTAGTTTCCCCGTGTTCATCTTGAGAAATACCATAAGGCTAGGGGTTTTCATCTAAATATATGGGGTTGGATTGTGTTCCCACAAATTCAGGGAAGACTTCTTTTTATTCCATGGATTCATTTTCATTAGGAACATAGAAACAACAATTTCTATTACAAACACAACTTTGTAGATTACTTCAAATTTCCCATCCAATAGGTCAATTTTATGGAGGATGTCATGTTATTGTAGGCTCCTCTCCTCAACGACTTGGGAAATGAGGGCCTCTACTAGCCAATAAGTTTTAGGGAAAATCTTTGAACGAAAACTCCGCAGATCTGGTTACATCAAAGGGTGCCCCCATTATTTGTAACAATTTATGTATTTCTATGTTTTAGGCATTTTAATTTTGCTCATTCACATACTACACTAATCCTTTCATACATTTCACATGGTGGTTTGTGATTTGTACTCAACTGTGATTGAATAATCTTCTTGACAATTCTAATATATTATGCTTATGATCCTCTCAAATCTTGTTTTGTAGCAGAGTTATCTAATTAACATTAAGGCACTTACATTTAATAATATATGCAATTGAGATTGCAGCGCTGGATGATAATCCATTCTAACAAGGAGAGTCCATATACCTATATACCTCACAAAGGATAAAATAATTATTATTGGTTATTCACTGATAGTTATATGTATTGACATACAATTGGTATGTATCTCGTGTGTATATAGATACATGTAGGGAAGCAAGGGGCATGACTTAAATTGTTATTACGATATTAATGACTACATTACATAATAATGTGCTATGACTAATATTATATGATATTTATTTATTACATTATGATAATATAAGTAATATATCTAAGGTGTATTACAAATAGGGAGTGATAAGTCAAAGAATCACAAAATTTAACATAAGAGTATTGAAAGATTAAGCAAGCAACTTATTGATGAAGTCTTTTTTTGTATTTGGGTTAGGCACACCAATGACATGATTTAGATTTGCATCGTCCCTTAGATTATATCTTAGGGAATAATTCATGTATCCAAAAGTAGCCTCTTCACTTCATCTCGGTTTTCCTTTTCTCCATGATCCTTGACCATTGATTAACTAGGAAGAAATGACTCATTTCCTATCCCTTCACAAGCATGAACCTTTTACCCTTTTGATAGACATGAATCCTTTATGTGTCCATATAAGTGACATTGGGTGCACCTAAATGGAACACTAACATAGTCCATGGTCTATATATATGTCCATATTCTAACCATTATTTCAATACATTTCGAATTCCCTTCATTTAAGTTTATTTCTACACATACTTAGTATAATCATTTCCATGTTATCTTTTAGATTTATTCCATCAATAAACTTAAAGGTGCCCAGGGCTTGTCCAATGGTTTTTTTTTTTTTTCCTTCTATAACTCCAAGGGTATTGTTGGAAATTTTACAATATGGGTTGGATATTTTCATTTACTTTCTTGGGGTCAAAAGAAGATGACCAGGGATTCAATGTCAAGAGATAATTACCCTAGAACCACACTCCAATTTGTATTATACTTACCTCTGTTACATATTTTAAGCACGAAGACAACCAACCATAGACTAGGTTTGTAAACTCTAGAAATTAACGTATGATTGGGTTCCACACCTTGGCCATCCAAAATCCAAGAGAGGTTATTGGGATGGCTCACCCAAAGAATTTGCAAACCAATTACAATTCTTGTAGCTCCAACATATACTTCACCACCGCATCTTCGCTTTAAAGTACCATTTTGATTCTTACTTTGTGGCACGTAACCCACTTTTTCTTCCTTGATATCTTCATAGGTTTCTTAGGGTTATGTTTCGAGGGAAAGGTTCCCTACTAAAAAAAAAGAAGTCCTTATTAGACTTCACACCATTTGGAATAGAGAACCCATCTAGATTTTGTCCCGACAACTGCTACTATTGGATGTGGAATGGATCATGAAATGAAAAATGTTGGATGCTTCTAATCTATATGTAGAATGAAATCTTATCTAACCTATCATAGCTAGGTGCAAATTTTAACTAGTAAACATGATATTAATTATACATTTTTGTTAATATTTTTAGAATAGAAAGCTATTCAAAAAAACATAAACATATAAGCATGAACAAGAATTAAAAGAAGATAAGTTTGTTATTACATTACCATTAATAATGTCACATTTAACATTCACAAGCAAACATCTATGAAGATCAAAACAAGAACTATACTATTCATTGCAAAAGAGTCATCAATAGAAAAATACATTCTTACAACGATATTAATAACAACATAAAGAATTCCAAGCACATGAATTATTTGACACTAGTGCTCCTCCTCAAAATTGGCCTCAAGGGCTTCTTCTCATAAAAAATTCTCAAAGAGTTTACAAACTATCTATAAGAAAAAGTTCCCTTTATGGAAATTCAATAGGCTTAGAATCTTCAGTCTATAACTTCCTTTTTGTCTTCTTGGCTTCCCTATGGCAGTTATAGACTTTTAAGCTTCCCTTTTTTATTTTTTCCTAAAGAATATTTTAAATTACAATTCATCTTTCACTATGGTCATAGTCAACCATGTGTTCTATCTTGTGTGTAGGCGACCCACACTTCATGTTGTGAAGAGATGCCTAGGATGTGCCTAAAAAGTAATTTCTCAAAGGAAACCTCATAGGTCACTAATTTTCTTGGCATGGACCCCATTTCTCTCTTTACTGTGCATAGGAAATAATTAATTAAACTAATCTCTTTGGAAATTCCACCCTATGATGGATGCATCCAGGGTGTTGTATGTAGTTTCAAAATAATAAGTCCTAATGTCCATAGGTTCTAAACCTATGGCTTCATCTTCTCTCTTCTTTCTTGCTTCCTCTTCCTTCTTTTTTCTAGTTTCTTCCTCTCTTGCTAGCCTTAACTCTTCATTTATTTTTATTTCCTCAACTTCTTTTTTAAGTCTGTTGTAGGTGAATCCCCCTGCGGACAAGTGGATTCCCTCTTGGTCTCTAGACTCCTAAGGCCAATACAGAAAAGTGCTTAACATGGACACTGACTTCCTTTTAGATCTAATCAAGCTAATGAATGAAAGAGAAGGAGAAAGATATGTACCTTATTAGTGACGTTTGTCCTTGCAAAGTCCTGGCTGAGATTTGATCCCGATCTCCCTGATAGATCCTGTAGGACAAACAAAGGTACAAAAGACTTCCTACTCTACTAAGATTATCTCAAACATAGATCCATCTACTGTAGACAAAATCATATGGAACAAGCATAAGTTTGAAAGAAACATGCCAAGCATTTATTATATTAATGAGAACAAGTAAAAGTACTTACAATCCTTTAAATGAAGGTGCAACAACTTCTTCCAGTTCTCCTTTTCCAACCCCTTTGCTCAAGTAATCTACACTGATTTCTTTGATGACATCTCACTCATGAGATCATAAGTTTGATGTAATTCCCAATTTCCATTGTCAATACCTTCTTATGAGATCATAAGTTAGGTATAATTCTCAATCTTCCTTGTACCTTTCACCATGAGAAGGCCTCCTTATATAACCTTGGAGAGGTCCAACCACTTGAGAGATATTTGGGATAAGTCGAGGATTCCTCTCCTTCAGTTGAGGATCTCCCCTAAGATCATGCCTTGACCATCTATTCGAATCCAACTACCTTCAGGAATTGAGGGATTCTTCCCTTATTTGCCTCAACAAACCCAAAATTTTCTAAAAGAAGGGTAGTGCTCCCCCAAAAGGGTGCACAGGGCACTCAAGCACTCCCCCAAATAGGCTCAGGGAGCGCTAGCACTCCCTGACAATGGGTAGGGGAACGCTCCTCTCCAAAAGTCATTTTTTAATGGTTCTTTCAGTGTCAAAAGGTTTGTACTCCCTGTCAAGTGACTTCTCTTCTTCAAAACTAGTCTTTGGGGTGTCTTAAGTGTCTTTGTAGATTCGTTAGAGGCACGACATGGACAAGATGGAAGTATAATGTTTGTGACACTTGCAACACTTGTAGTCAAGATGCGACACTTGCGGACAAGATGCGACACTTACAACACTTGTAATGATGACACTTGCGACACTATCAAAGTGAGTAATTTTGAGGTGTAACAGATTGCCCCCCAAAGTATGAAGTTAGAAGACGATGATGACTGAAGTACTTTGTAGAATTTTTTGAGAAAGGGTATGGACGCAAATAAACCGGAAAAATCTGCACACAACCATCAAACAAATATTATGACATGTTTCAAAACCCAAGGCAAGCATAGCTATGCTTGAGTGATAAAGACTTTTTAGGTATGGCCGCCATAAAACACACTGCGGATCCATAATTATATTGACAAAATGGTATAGCCACTGCAGATACAATGTGGATCTATACTCCCATGACCTGAACTGATCGTAACCATGAAGAATACACAGTGGATCTACGAGATGACAAGACATAGCCATGACCAATACAAAGTGGATCTATGTAACATTATATGTGTCATAGTTAAAAAAAACTCCTTTGCAACCTGGGAAAAGTATACATAAGAGTGAAAACTCAACCCAGGGTCTTCTTACCGATCCTGATGTAGTACGAATCTAACCATGTGAATAGATGTCCTGATGTCAAACATGGCAGAAACCACTTGATTACCGGTCAATGATGTAAACCATTAACAAGCGCGAGGGAGATCACCATTGATGTCAATGATTCCCAAGGTACTCTAGTACATTCCAACGAATGTGAATGGATGAGCTGAAGTCAAACATCCGTGGAATCATCTGATCAGGGGTCAATGACACAAACTCACTGTCGGACACGAGGAGGCCTACCATTGAGGCATGCATGTCCCAAGGTACTAATTGGTTTCTAAGTCTAGCTTCTGGATAATGTGCCGAAGTCGATAGGAATAGACTCGTCGAAGGAGGGCCATGATGTATCCCCCATCAACGACACGAAACTGACATAGAGATGTAATTGGTAGATTGAATGAACATGGACTGACATGGGTATTGAAACATGATATTTGTGATGGCTGACTCTCAAGGCAGATAATTCCCTTGAACACCGAGGCACATTAGCAGAAACTTGACATGGACCAAAACTTGATGATGTAGTGGATGCTGTGAATTTCTTCAGGTGACCCAAAGGAGTAAAAGAAACTTAGAGGATTGGCTCAGTGCAGAGGTTCAACGGATTAAAATGCATGCAAAGACAAAGTGCCATGTTCAAGGGTGACTATAAGAGATACTAGTAGTGTTCTCAAAAAACTACTCGGCTTGCTTCTTTCAATTTTCCCCCTATCTAGATAGACGAGTACCTATTTTTAATTTAACGAGCTCAAGGAGGGTAACACATGCTCGATATAGCTCACATTCAGTAATTCATTCTTCCTTTGTTTAACGAAATGGAAGAAGTAAGGGTTCGGTCTCATATGGGCCCTTCAATGTATGATTGTTTAATGAGTCCAGAGAAGGTAAACTCGGTGGTTTTTCATATTTAGAGAGTCTGAAAACAACTTAAAGACGACTCCAATGTTGTCCTTTCTCGCAATGTTAGTCTCGCGAGGCCGAAAAAGAGATAAATTATCACTCGAAAGATGCCTTTACAAACCTTTTAACGAGTGGGAAAGGAAGCAAGATCACTCGACAATATTTTCATGTTTAGAGAGTTTGAAAATAGCTTAAAGGCGACTCCAGGAGGTTCCTTTTTTGTATATCCATGCGAGTCTGAAAAAGAGATAAAATTTTACTCGGTTGCATTCTCATGTTTTTTCAAGCACAAGAAAGAACAAAGATTAAGCTCGGTATGCCCCCAAATTGAAAGCTAGTGGCTTAACTCCAGAATGATCATCAAAGGTTGGAGACATGCCCTCCAAGCTTCAATTCATTCACTGACTTTCAGGTTGTCACCAATTTCTTCACTAGATGGAAAAAAAGGATACAGGTGGATGAAATGAAGGTTCAAATACGAGAGCTAACGAAAGACTCGACTCGACATCTACGAGATCTGGAAAAAGACTCGACCTAACAGGAGAAGTGACTGTTTCATATTTTAACGAGCTTGACATAGGAAAATAACTATGCTCAGAGCTTCGGGTTCAATCCCCCAGATTGCTGTTTCATTTTTTAATGAGCTTACTACAGAGAGGAAAACTATGCTCAAAGCTTCTGTTTTATTTTTTAATGAGCTTTCTACAGAGAGGAAAAAACCGATGCTCGTAGACTCTCCTTCATCATGGCTTCCAAGAGAATAACTTGTTGGAAGGACACCATGTCAAGGGACAAAACTCGGTCATGGATTCCAAGAGATCTTCACTGAATGGAAGAAAATGACTCTGAAAGGAATACATGTCGAGGGTTGTGACAGGAGTAAGGAGATCAGGCTCCAATAGCCCTACCGAAGAGATCACCATGTCAACTACTGGATCCAAATCATCGGGAGTCGAAGTCAAGGGAAACAATGCCACATAATTGACATGCGGAGGGGGTGATACTGTCATCATATAAGAATCATTCAGGGAGGTAATCCAGTCAAGACCGATGAAGGAAAGTTGATTAATAGTCACAATTCTTCCATCGTGAAGGAAACATATCACACGAAAAAGAGTGGACACAATAACTTTCATGGAATAGACATAATCTCGCCCAAGGAATAAAGTGATATCCAAGGGGTCTCAGACTACCATGACATCAATAAAGACAGTTTTCCCTCCCAAAGTTACCAGAAATTGAGGAAGGGTCCCTAAAGGTTGACTAGTTCTTCTGTTAAAAGCTAACAAATTCTATGTAATCGGTGCAGGCTGAGGACAACCCAAAGTGTACCAAGCAACAGAGGACAAAATACTAATAGACACCTTCCTCTATCAGTGTTTGAGGAGCATCCCGACCACAAACCTGTATTGTAATCTGGAAAGGAATGTGAGAGGGAAGACGAGGTTCAATTAGCGCACCCCAATAAAAAAGGATGGCCTCATTGCTTGGAGGGGGTTTCGCAGGAGAAGGAGGAATGCCCCCCAACACAGTATATTATGTATCAATGATAAAAAACATGGGTAGTATCGGGTTTACTCTCTAGAGGGAGAGTAGGATCGACTAATGATGGGATCGAATAAACCACGTTGGCACTCTTCAGAGGAAGAGTGGGATTGACCGATGATGGGATTGGATCAACCACGCATGCACTCTTCAGAGGAAGGGGCTGGATCAACCACTTTGGCACTCATCAAAGGAGGAGTGGGATCAACAAATGACAGAACCAGATCGACCACTTGGGTTTCATTCTCCAAGGGGAGAATGGGGTCGACGAGTGGAAACAGATCAATTGCTTTGGTGTCACTCTCTAACGGGAGAGTGGGGTCGACCGAGGATGAAAATATATCAACGACTTTAACACTCTTCAGATGAAGGGTGGGACTGACTGAGGAAGAAACTGGATCAGTCACTTGGGTTTCACTCTGTAGATGAAGAGAGGGGCTGACCGATGATGGAGCTGGATCAACTACTTAGGTTTGTGGTTCAATCGAGGAAGAAACTAAATTGACCACCTGATCAACCAGACTGAATGGGGATGGAACCAGATTGACCATTTCATCAACTAACGATGGGTTGGGGGAAAGCTTACGTTAACCTTTTGGAAGTTGAAGTTTTTCTAGAAGAGAAGAAGCCTTGTCCATGCGAGGATAAAGGTGAGAATAATGATCACCTTTGCATAACATACAAGGGAATTTGACAATTGTTTTCTTCTTACCAACCTTAACATCACTAGTTGATGGGGTATCATCAACATGACTAGCACAGACTGATGACATGGAGGACCACATTTCTAAGACCTTGGGAATACCAGGGAAATCCCTCAGAAAGTGGTCACCCTTACAAATACTGCAAGGGAATTTGGGTTTTAGATTCTTCATTTTAATCTTGTTGACCTCGTCAACACTCCCAGTACTATTAATAGTAACTGGTTGCTTGGATCCAACATATGATGTTGTTGGGGCCTTGGTCCTTTTCAGGCTCTTATTCTTCTTCTCTTTCCATTTCTGATCAACCTGGCTACTTGCTTTAGAGCTTTCACTAGGCGAAGAAGGAGATATGGAAGGAAACTTAATGGGCGAAGAAGGTGAAAATTCGACGTGAGGTTGATGTGTGGGTGGTGTACTGACGTCTAAAGTATTAGGTGCAGTTGAAATATTGGGAGGATTCGAGATCACCGGAGTGGGGAACAACCAAACGGTAATCCGATGGTGAGTCTCGGAAGACTCAGTGTGGCAATGTACAGAGGACCAAAGTTTCCAAAAGAAGGAAAGGTATAAGGTTCCCTAGGAGAAGGGGTTCCTCCATTGGTACTCTCAGGATTTGATGCCATTAACACTGACTCGACCTAAGGTCCACTAAGTAACACAACCAACACACGCTATGAATCTAAGAAACAAACGATCAAACAAACCTTCCCACATTGAAACCACTAGTTTGTGATGAAATCCAACATCGCGAGATCAAAATAGGAAGGGGCAAGGATAGAGAGGGTGGATCAGTTACGTTGGCGACCTGCTTAACAGACTTATGCCTTGATGCAAGCTTCCATGCAGTAATTGTGGATTGACCCTCCAAGGAGCCCGAGTGAATTTGACCAACATCTATTCCATGTATAGTGAGACTTCCCTTCACCGTCAACTTGTGTGAGACCCTAAATATTGTGTCTACCAAAGTCACCAATTCACATTCATCCCCTGGGTGGGTACAATCGAAAATTCAGTCGGAACATATGGGCAGGATAACAAGTCTGAAATCAACTTGAGAGGCTCCCACACATAATTGTGGGTATACCCTCAAGTGGCCCCCAATATACGATCCGACCTCTACAAACAGTTGAACCACGGAGGGATAATCTCTGTAACTCACCCGAATATGACCTCGTGTGTAGCCCCTGTGTGAGAGGGGGATCCTAGAAATCCTATACGACAATTGGATTTACTCTCCCTATCAAAATATGCTAATTTTGTTTGATAGCTTTGGAAAGTTATCCTTTCAACCTATTCCAAAGCCCTACACCTTAAACTAATGTAGTGTTGCTAACAAAGATGTAAAAAAGTATGATAAATTTTAGTTAAGCGTTGATTTTAGTGGTTTTTATTTACTCGGAGGTGTATGAGAGTGAAGACTGATGATATTATGACTCAGTTCCCAAAACATGCATAAGAAATGATAAGCAATCTTTTCTTTCAATGAATGTCTAATTAAGGGAAGGAGAAGAATTTTCCTTTCACTGTCAAACACCAATATGAAATGACCTTGTGCAATAGTCCTCAATAAGGAATCCAATGCAATGCTAAAATGTTTTTATGTGATTGATAACCAGTAGATGTAAATCTTCTTATGCTAATCAGACTTCAAGAGTTGTGAGATCTAAGCAATCCGGAAGCAAACTTCACATAAACCAAAAGACACCCTTGTTATGATCAAACAAGAAAGAGAATACTCAATCTAGACAAGAGGAAATTCTTGGAGAAAAGACCTCAAAGATCATAAGGAAAGGTACAAAATACCTTTGAATGCCCTTACAAATTTTTCACTGAATCAGATAAATGAGAAGAAAATGACAAATTGACTCTAAATCACCAAGGACAAAGAGTTATTGTAAGGTAAGGGAAAGTGTCAAAAATCCAAACAAGAGAGGATGGATTCTTAGAAATAAGGGTGTTTGAAAGCCAATATCAAGATGGGCTGAAAGTATGGGATCCTGAGCAAAATCCAAAACCAAGAAATAGCTTCAAAAGATGAAATTTTTGGAGAATTTCTCACAAAAATGGGGTAGCGCTCTAGTGTAAGGGGCACTAGAGCGTTCCAATGCTCTGTGTAAGGATAAAGGGGAGTGCTAGCACTCTAACAACAACAAGAGGGGAGCGATCTTCTCCAAAAACTCAGAAAAGTTCCCCAAAACTCAAAAATTCAAGAAAATTCAGTCAATCAGGGTGATCCTGATGACATAATGAGGAAATCAAACAAATCTAAGAAGAAAAAAGACAATATGGAGAAGATCAAATCAGTGGGCAAAGGGCCAAAACAAGATCTGGGAATGGAAACCAAAATTAGAGCTCTTCCCTAGTGGAGTCACCAATTTCTATTGTAGGTGAATCCCCCTGCGGACAAGTGGATTCCCTCTTGGTCTCTAGACTCCTAAGGCCAAGATAGAAAAGTGATTAACATGGACACTGACTTCCTTTTAGATCTAATCAAGCTAATGAATGAAAGAGAAGGAGAAATATATGAACCTTATTAGCGACGTTTGTCCTTGCAAAGTCCTAGCTGAGCTTTGATCCTGAGCTCCCTGCTAGATCCTGTAGGACAAACAAAGGTACAAAAGACTTCCTACTCTACTGAGATTATCTCAAACATAGATCCATATACTACAAACAAACTCCTATTAAACAAGCATACGTTTGAAAGAAACAAGCCAAGCATTGACTATATTAATGAGAACAATTAAAAGTACTTACAATCCTTTGAATGAAGGTGCAATAGCTTCTTCCAGTTCTCCTTGTCCAACCCCTTTGCTCAAGTAATCTACACTGATTGCTTTGATGACATCTCACTCATGAGATCATAAGTTTGATGTAATTCCCAATCTCCATTGTCAATACCTTCTTATGAGATCATAAGTTAGGTATAATTCTCAATCTTCCTTGTACCTTTCACCATGAGAAGGCCTCCTTATATAACCTTGGAGAGGTCCAACCACTTGAGAGATCTTTGGGATAAGTTGAGGATTCCTCTCCTTCAGTTGAGGATCTTACCTAAGATCATGCCTTGACCATCTATTCGAATCCAACTACCTTAAGGAATTGAGGGATTCTTCCCTTATTTGCCTCAACAAACCTAGAATTTGCTAAAAAAAGGGTAGCGCTCGTCCAAAAGGGTGCACAGGGTGCTCAAGCACTCCCCCAAAGAGGCTCATGGAGTGCCAACACTCCCTGACAGTGGGTAGGGGATCTCTCCTCTCCAAAAGTCATTTTTTAGTGGTTCTTTCAGTGTCAAAAGGTTTGTACTCCCTGTCAAGTGACTTCTCTTCTTCAAAACTAGTCTTTGGGGTGTCTTAAGTGTCTTTGTGATGTCATTAGAGGCACGACATGGGCATGATGGCAGTATGATGTTTGTGACACTTGCAACAATTGTAGTCAAGATGCGACACTTACAACACTTTTAATGACGACACTTGCGACACTATCGAAGTGAGTAATTTTGAGGTGTAACAAAGTCTTAATGCTTCAACTTATTTTTCTAGTCTTTTTTTCTACTACTACTATTGATCCTCCCTTTAAAGTCTTTCCTTTTCTTCTCTTTCCCTCTCCATACATTCCTTCTTCTTTTGTTTACTTGCTTGATTGATACTTCCCATTATGAAAGCCACTTCATTGAGATATGTGGATCTTATGTGCATTTCTTTCTCTGACCACATTTCATTTTGGTAAGGCCATTTATATTTACATGCATGGTAGTGGTGGTTGTCTGTATTTAGTGGATCATTCCTTTTAAAACTCTCTTCTAAAAAATGAAAGGTAGCCAAGGATTCAACCTCTACAACTGCTTCTTGACATACCTGATCCCATAAGCCCCTATATGAAAGTGAAATGTGATCTATAATTATTTCTTGTTGAGGGAAAGTGATGCCCCAACTCTGTCCAAGAATGTCTAGTATCCTACCTCTATTAAATCTAGTTTTTTAAGGTTGAATTTGGTCAATAGATGGGGTGCTTTAGTTGTTCCTAAAATACCTATGTAAGTTCCCTAATTTGTAACATACTAGTCACTCACTTCACCGATTTCCTACATGGCCTTTTCTATAATGCATCTTGTAGGTTCATAGAAGATTATTTTATACATAGGAGTTATGACTACTCATAGATATTTGTGTAATGTATTTTGAAATAATGATCCTGTAAAATTCAACAATAGACATGTATGGGTACCTTGTTAGAGTGCCACTGCTAAAATATCCCTAGAAAGTTGTTCATTATGTAGGCAATGACTAGTAAATAAGAGGACATAAAAAATGATAGAATCATTCCTGGGGATATGTAATTAGACCCAGAGACAACTTGCATCATTGATTCAAACAATATGGAAGTCTGATTGAAGATTGTGCCAGTTTGACTAACAATGTAAACAATTGGCACCCATGATTATTTGAACTGGGTAGCATCTTCCTCTCCTATAGTCTACTAATCAAAACTAGTACAATATTAAATAACATTCTTAAGTGCTTGGTGAGATAAGTTCCAAGTATTTTGGCTCTGAATTCTTTAGGGTTGACCCACTAGATTTTTAGGAGATCTCGATAGTTCAAAGGAGACTACAATATCTATTCCTTAGTGAGATCAACAATATGTTGAGGGAACTTGTAGTAGACTTGAAGGGATGAGGGATGAAATGAGGCAATACTTTTCCTAGTAGCATCCCTGAATAATCTATTTTATTTTCCTTGCCGATAATCCATGAGATGACTTCATCACAATGGAAAATTGCAGGCCTAGCTGCAACCTTTTGTAGTCTTGATTTCTTAATTTGTTGGTAGACACCAACATTTGAATTTTCCTCACTAGGGATAAGAGGGATTTATAGAAATGTCTCCTCCTTGAACATTTGATATTTAAATCACCCCATTTTTAGGTGGTACCTACATCCATACTACATTGATTATCTCCATACATAGGTCCAAGAATACCCACTTTTGTATTAAGATCTGTTGCTTCTTCCATATCTGGGTTGAGTGCAATTACTAGGTCCTTTTGCTTCCTTGGTATTTTTGATGGCATGTCTATATCCTATAACTGATCCATTTCAACAATAAACAACATTAGTGGAGTTAGATACCAATATCAAAATAAAATTCTTATCCCAGAAAATTCTTCTTCTCTTGAAATAAAAACAAGGGAGGCATGATTATCTAAGAAGTGGTTTCATATATTTTGGTGTTGGCATTTAAGGAGCATTCCAAATATTTGATCCAGATGTTTCACTTGTGTAATATTCAGATCTCTAAAAATTAATTAGATAGTATAGAACCCAATAAAAATCAATTTGACGACAAATTAAAATATTACTATTAATACAATATGTCGTGGATCTACTAATTTGGGAATGAGTATGTCACATAGAAAGAAAATTCTTCAAGAATTATCGTAGAACGCTTTTTGACCCTTTGATATTTCCTTGACGAACTTGAATTCCTCTTGCATATGCTTTGTCAATTTTTGGATAGTACACTAATTGACCACCCTACCAACTCCAATGGGTACTTTCATTCCCCAAGGACCCCCAAGTGGCAATGGAGTTGTATGAAAGGTACTAACTAGAAAAATGAGAATATAATGAAGCTACTAAGTTTGAGAGGAAATCCCCACCTCAAGAACACTCTCCAATAGACAAAATTATTCAATAATCACTAATAGAAAGTTAAGTATTACGACAACCATCCAACATTAGAGTGAAAAAGTATGAACCCTCTAGCTCAAGCCTTAATTTTGTAGGCTATGTGTCTCAATACATTTGTGCATCTCATGAACAATATAATTTACTAATTTACTAATTACCTATTATGCACCCACCCATGTGTCACTCACAAACACAAGTGCACAAACAATTCCTTATTTAAAAATATAAAATAGTGATTATTTCTCACCCAACTACTACACTTTCTATTTTTACTCCTACATGTCCCATTGATC
>ML810510.1:11084-25426 GCA_009831015.1 Picea engelmannii | reverse complement strand
GTCGGGAACATATCGTGACCGTCGGATTTCCTAACTACAAATGCATACTAATGCATACTAAAGAAACACACTTTTACCTAACGACATATTAGACCAAGTAGATCTTAACTAACTCCTAAGTGTCTAAATATCCTAACATCATTGTTGATGAAAATGAATGGAAATCCTTATAACAACATTTTTGAATCTTGCTAGGCTAATGCAAGATAAGAGGGATTATTACCTATGTTTACAACCTTTACAAAAATATCAATTAATCCTCAAGCAATATGTACTTGGGGCTAATGTTGCTTTTATGTGTTTGTTGTTTTATCAAAGAAAAATAAAAATGTTTGTAACTGTAATATTTATATCAAAAAAATATCAGAAGACAAATCTGAAATAATCATTACACATCAAGTCCAAAAGTGAGATAAAAAGCCAACAAATATTTTATTAATTCAATTCTGAATTACAACCAAATACTTTCTCTTCATACCCTTGCATGTGTAAGGACCAAATTAAGACTTAGAAGTCAGGGGTTGAATTTTACATCACACAAAGACTACTGGTGTCTTCTAAGTAAATACCAAGACTATAAAACTGGATCAACAAGCCAAAAATATGCCACTGTATTGACTCTACAAAACAATTTTAATCAGTACTAAAAATTAATTCAGAAGTCAAATAAGAGTGAATAGACTATAAAAACAAGTGATTTACCTTTGGAATCATGTCAATAATATATTCTTCTCAATCCTTCTTATTGCCACCTTCAGTAAAACCCTACTATCATCAAGAAGATTTAGTGTTTAAGTAATTCATAAGTGAATGAAAAATGAATGTAATCTCATTCTAGATCAAGAGAAAACCTTATCAGAGTTATCCTCCCTGTTCTCTCATGCTTGTATCTTCATTAAGCCCTTCTTTTATTCCTCGAAGGTAGTTTTGATTAGTTCAACTACCTTTAGTTAGATAGTTAACTAAATTGTAGTTAAGTGGGACACATTTTAATAAATAATCATAATAGGAGTTTCTAATAAATAATAACTAATAGGTGGGGACTCCCTAAGCAAATTATTGTTTAATTTTCAAAATATCCTCTTGTACATCCACATTTGAAATATGAATACCACCCATAAAGTAAATCCACATCCACTAGCCATCAAAATAAACAATAATGCCACAAAAACACTTGTTGTATATATATATGATGTCTGTTGTCCAAAAATAAAAAGTGCAATTCTATCATCAATAAGTTGCCACATAAGTCATCATAAAATAAAATTAAAAGTTATATTTTTTTGTGGGCGAAAGTCCTTCTCTATCCACTATATTGTGATGAAGTCATCCCATGTCTCTTTGAATTGCCTTGGCATATTTCCTGTCTTCATTTGATGATGCTTCAAGATGCATATCACCAAAGGTGATATTCTTAGGCTCATGTTTTTGTGGAATGGAATGTGAGGTAACATAGTGGGAAGATGAATCAGAACTATGTGACATGGACATTTTCTTCCCTTTGCTAGGTTCAGGTTCCTGAGCTAAGGCTTTGTTTTTATTGATATGTTGAGTAGATAGTTGATCTGAAAAGAATTTTTAAACGACAATGGTTAAGTATTTTACATGAGTTAAATTACCATTTAGGAAACTAATGAAAGAGGAAGAATTATAGATGAAACATGACAACCATAAAGTAATATAAATATATGAACACAAGAATGAAGAACAACAAACCATAACAAGAGAAATTGATAAAGGAGTTCGACAATCTCGCCTATGTCTCTAGGCCATTGTCTCAGTGGGTGAAGCTTTCTTATTCCTGTTCAAAGCTTTAAAATTACATCATAAATGTGCTAAAAGGATTACAAACTGATTTTATCATGTTCTACCAGATCTCAAGAACCCATCAAAACTAACAACACTGAAAACGGATGAATGAAGCTCCCAGAAATGGCTCGCAAAGGTGCTCTCCTTAATGGCTTCCCTGCATAAAAATGGCTTAGGCTCAACAATTCTTCAACATTTTCTTGTTCTAAACTCCCTTTTCATGGCTTCAAGAACCTCTGATTTATATAGGCTTGAAGTTGGAAACAAACTCCCAACTTCCCCACAAGATATGGCCTCAAAAAGGGCCCAAGATCCTCCAAACAATGGATTAAATCTCCCAAAATTGGCTTAAAATCCATAAAAATATTTATTATAATGTTTTAAAACCCAATTTTGGGCTCAAATTAGGTGCAAACCCCGATTTCCTAGGCTCCTGGTCATGTATATGCCTCCATGTGGCCTAGTGCCGGGCTAGCGCATTGGCCCCCTCCGATCCCGACTCCTGGTTACATGGGTATGGCCATATGGTTGCGGCTAAACCCTCCACGTACTAAAAAATGGGCTAATCTCCTAGTCCATTAAACCCAGGTTATGTGCCCTGGTCGGCGGGCTAGCTCGACCGACCAGGCACTAACCCATTGTGCGTGAAAATAGTTGAACTGGAGGTCTAGGTCATATGCATATCCCCATACGATCGGGGGCTAAGCTCCATACATTTCGCGCCAACTATAAACCAACGGTTATATAGTATAGTCATATGACTACGCGCCAGGGCTGAAACTTCATTACAATCCACGTCCAATGTAAAGGATCTGTGGTCATATTGCAAGGTTCCATGGAGTGTGCTGGGGGCTAGGGCTAGGCCCCATCCCTTACTCCACCTGAATATACAACATGGTAAGTTTAAATGTTTAATCCGTGCTATAGAGGTTAAGCCATACCTTGTGTGGACTGGTAGCTCGACCCTGCCAAAACGTTCTGACCTGGACCAGAGGTCACAAGTTCGATTCCCATTGAACCAATAAATTTTTTCAACCGATCAACCAATGAATGGGTGCCATGTGGCACCTTACCACTTTCCCACAAACTTCCATGTGTTAAGCACTGATTCGTCCAACTGTCAACACATGTATGCCCAGTCAACATCCACTGTACTTGCCATGTCACTGTATGACCTGTACAATCAGATGCCACATCAATACTGTACAGACTATACTGACTGCACATGCATCATTTTTTTGTATGTTTGGCCAAACGAACAGACCACGATATCTTTTGCATATGATGTCCATTTGAGCCCATTCAAGTTGCGTTGGGTTTGTATCAACGAGGCCTACGTACACGTACGTTTTGAATCCATTCTGAACACTTTGATTTTTAGGCCTTCATAGACCCATTTTGGCCCCTAGATCCATTCTAGATCACGCCTCCCCACTAAAGACCTTTTGGTCCTCCAAAAGGATACTAACCAGTCATAAAGTGTGGGATAGGCCACTTGACTTGTTCTCTATATTTAAACTCTGTCTTGTGCACCTGTCTCATCAAGATCAACTGCAAAACAACCATGATAACTGACAACATATTGTTAGCCACTTGTACTCTGTCACATCTTACTGAAGCCCCTATCATCCATGTTGACAACATTACTAATGATAACATCATAAATATGACTGCAAATGAGATAATATGTTTGTAATACTTGCACGACATTAGCTTATCTTGAAGCAAAGTGTGATTGATCTTCCATTCTATAATCATTTCCTGTTCTTGCTTAAGATCAATTACTTGATTTGAAACAATTATAGGTTTGTTTCTTGCATGAGCTGCCTTTCTTAATTGTTTCATTGTTTGAAGAGATTGTGTTGCTTTCAAATGATGAGCATGTACCACATATTCTTTTCCTGCTTTGATTAAGTGATATTGATTCTGTTCCCTGTAGAAGATTTCTTTGCGATCATATAAGTAAGGACTTCCTAAGACCATTCCACATTCATTGAGTGGCACCACATCACATGTTACCTCATCCACAAACTTAGATGAAATTGCAAACTTTAATGTGCATTTCTTTGTTATGTGCAATTTATGATTGTTGCTTATCCATTTAAGTGAGTAAGGCTTATGATGCATCTGAGTGTTTAATCCCAATTGTTTAACCAATTCCTCTGAAATAAAGTTAGATTGAGATCCACTATCCATCAATGTGTTGACCTTAGTATGTCTCATAATGACCCTTATATGAAACAATTTACTTCTAGAATCAAATCCATCACTAATTTTACCTGTCAAACCAACCAATGAGACTTTAGATTCATCACCCAAATATGATCCCAAGTTTGTTGGTCGTGTTGCTACTTCAACTATTTGCCTCCCTTTCCTTTCTTTGAACCACTTTGGTCTCTTCTCGGGATGCAATTTCCAACAATGGTCCTCATCATGCCCTTCTTTCTTGCAATTCTTGCAAGAGTGTTTCTCTTCCTTTATTGCCACCGAATTTTCCTTCTTGCCATTCCACCTCTTTTTGTCCTCTTTCCATGAAGACGATTCCTCTGATACACCAACTCATGTTTTCCCTACCTCAATGCATGTTTCTTGAACATAAAACTCATCAAGATTAGTAGGTCCAAACATAAATACAATGTTACGAATGTGTGCAGGTAAACCTCCTATATACTTCATAAGAGTTTCTTGGGTATGTAAAGGAATATCTAACATCAATGCCATTTTATGAAATCTATCTGTGTATTATTGCACTATTTGTCCTTTTCTTAGTTTAAGACCTTGCCATTCAATTAAATCTTTCTCTTTATAATCCAAAGGATAGAATTTCTTTCTAAGTGCAGAAAGAAAAACTTGCCATGATGGAAATACATTACCCACTTGTTGCATGCCATTTTTCAACTTGCTTTGCCACCAGATTAGTATTGTGCTTTCAAGTCTAAGCGATGCCAACTTGATTTGAGTTGCCTCATCCTTGATTTTTTGCACACTGCAATAAACCTCCATCTGTCTGACCCAGTTATCAAGCCTCTCTGCATTGACATCATCATCATACACAGGTAATTCAAATTTCACATCAAGATTTAGTAAATTCATTTCTTGTTTATGTTTGTGGACATGTTTTCTTGCGGTGGATTTATAACTTGAACTTGAAGAATAAGAAGAAGTTGATGGAGAAGAAGGGGGTGAAGGAGGAATTTGAGGAGGATCCTCTCCTTCTTCATTTTTGACCTTTGAATATTCACCTAGAATCAGTCTCTTCCGTTCCAAGTAATCCTCATATAGAACCTTCATCATCTTCGACATGGCGAAGAAAGTCTTTCGAAACTCTTTCTCATCATGAGAAAGTCCCTCTTTCGATGCCATCTTCTCACTTTGAGAAGTTTTCTTTCTTGATCCAATATCCGGATTCTCTTCAACAAGCTCTCCTTCACTATGATTCAACCTTTACCTAGTAATCATGCAAACTCAAAAACCAATTCTCAACTAGCTCTGATACCACTTGATCCGAAAAGAATTTTTAAACGACAATGGTTAAGTATTTTGCATAAGTTAAATTACCATTTAGGAAATTGATGAAAGAGGAAGAATTATAGATTAAACATGACAGCCATAAAGTAATATATAGATCTGAACACAAGCATGAAAAACAACAAACCATAACAAGAGAAGTTGATAACGGAGTTCGGCAATCTCGCCTACGTCTCCGAGCCTTTATCTCAGTGGGTGAGGCTTTCTTATTTCTGTTCAAATATTTAAAAGTACATCATAATAGTGCTAAAAGGATTACAAACTGATCTGGTCATGTTCTACCATATCTCAAGAACCCATAAAAAATGACAACACTGAAAATAGATGAACGAAGCTCCCGGAAATGGCCCACAAAGGTGCTCTCCTCAATGGCTTCCCTGCATAAAAATGGCTTTGGCTCAACAATTCTTCAACATTTTCCTATTCTGAACTACCTTTTCATGGCTTCAAGAACCTATGGTTTATATAGGCTTGAAGTTGGCAACAAAATCCCAACTTCCTCCCAATATCTGGCCTAAAAAAGGGCCCAAGATCCTCCAAAAAATGGATTAAATCTCCCAAAACTGGCTTAAAATCCATAAAAATATTTATTATAATGTTTTAAAACCCACTTTTGGGCTCAAATTAGGCGCAGCCCCTGATTTTCCAGGATCCTAGTCATGTATGTGCCTCCATGTGGCCTAGTACTGGGCTAAGGCGCTGGCCCTCTCCGATCCCGTCTCCTGGTTACATGGGTATGGCCATATGGCCGCGAATAAACCCTCCACACACTCACAAATAACATAAGCTTCTGGTTCATTAACCCCTGGTTATGCACCCTAGTTGGTGGGCTAGCCTGACCGACCAAGCGCTATCCCATTGTGCGCGCAAACAATTGAACTAGAGGTCCAAGTCATATGCATATCCCCATACGATTGGGGGGCTAAGATCCATACATTCCGCGCCGACTATAAACCAACGGTTATATAGTATAGTCATATGCCTACGCACCAGGGCTAATACTTCATTACAATACACACCCAGTGTAAAGGATCCATGGTCATATTGCAAGGTTCCATGGAGTGTTGCGCCGAGGGTTGGGGCTAGGCCCCATCCCTTACTCCACCCAAATATATAACACGATAAGTTTAAAGGTTTAATCCATGCTATATAGGTTAAGCCATACCTTGGGCAGGCTGGTAGCCTGGCCCTGCCAAAACGTTCCAACCCAGACTAGAGGTCATGGGTTTGATTCCCTTTGAACCCATAAACTTTTACAACTGATCAACCAATGAATGGGTGCCACATGGCATCCCATGACTGGGCCACGTGGCACCTTACCACTTTCCCACAAAATGCCATGTGTCAAGTGTTGATTCATCCAAATGTCAACGCGTGTCTTCCCAATCAACATCCATTGTACCTTCCACTTCACTGTATGATCACATGACCTGTACAGTCAGATTCCACATCAACATTGTACGGAGTGCACAATCATCATTTTTTTGCCTATTTGCCCAAACGAACAGACCGTGATATCTTTCGCATACGATGTCTGTTTGATCCCGTTCAATTTGCGTTGGGTTCGTATCGATGAGGCCTATGCACATGCCCATTTTGAAGCCATTCTGAACACTTTGATTTTTAGGCCTTCCTGGACCCATTTTGGCCCCTAGATCCATTCTAGATCAATAGTGCATGTGAAGCTATAGAAACAACATGTTGAAGAGGATGTTTGGGAGGAGGTGGAGGTAGTGGTAAAGATATATTGGTCCATCCATGGTGATGTGGTTGGGGATCATGAACAATTTCATTCCAACCATCACTGACTAGAATATATGGATGTCAAGACACATGTGGCTATATAGGTACACCCAAAATTCTAGGATGAGGTCACAATGGAGGTTTGACGGGTGGTGGAGGGGGATTAAAATATATTTGGCCTGCAAGGTTGATAAGACCAGTTTGAAGGAGTTAATTAAATTCCTCAGAATCAACATCAAAGTGAACAAAGAATCCGAGTCTCTTATTTCTTCCCCTAGGCCAGCTATCTTGATACTCTCTATTCCAATTTCCTCTGTTATATTTGTTATCCATGTTGCTTCCTCGATTGAAAAATCTCATCTATTTACATGAAGACTATATCAGAGTAGGAATACAATAGCAAGTAAAGCATTAAATACATTTTTTCATTAAAAATAATTTTAGAAATGGCTCTGTCTCAATCAACAATCAAGCATGCAATCAACCAAAGATAAAAGTGAAGAATAACCCAAAATCAAACTTTTATTTCTTACCCTGAGACAATTTTCTAATTTCACAACTCATACAACTGATATTTATTCAAGAACATGGGATTTATAATGTAATTAGGAATATGAAAGGATTTGTAATGTATGGAAAGTGAAAACCAATGATAAGGAAAGACAATACATATTCTTAATCAAGCATATCAATTATCATCCATCAACCATTATCTTAATATCATATCTAATATCTGTCAATGATCCTTTCACAGTAACCATGTTAAGTGCTATTTACATTGATTGCTTGTATACTCATTATCCATGCTTCAAAATAAATGGTTGAATTGTTGTGTATTATGGGGGAAATAATCACAAATTTAAAATGAAACATGGTTTTGGGAATTCAGGAACAATTTATGCAAAGTGAGAACATGAAGCGATTGGACTTGAAACATCAAGCAATCAATCATTTCGAAGACTTATGACCCCTTTTCAATGTCCATTATCTTTTGTCATTGTAGACTTGTTTTTGAATGTTTAGAAAATTATGTAATAAGAGCTTATAAGTCATCATGAAAGACCAATAATTTAATGATGTATCCCTTTCAATTTTTCCCTTAACCATAATTGCAAAAATCAAAATATGTATACTTTCTGTCAAAATGTTCTTGCCAAATTCTTAGCAATAAAAGTCACTTTTATTTCTTACAACAGGGGGAAGCAGAGATGAAGTTTAAATGAAATATTTATTTGGGATTTTATGAACGATATATGGAAAATGAAAATATGAAGGATTTGGTCATGTGTAAAAATAAAAATCTTTAATTCCTTTATGACTTGGAAATGTTTTTAATCCATGTTTAAAATCGATATACCGAGAAACCAATAACCAGACTACATTCAAAATTTCAATCACTTATTCCAATAGATTTTGTATCAAGAAAGTAGCACAATGATTCCCTTCTTTACTTGCCCTATTTTGATTTTCAGCAGTCATGAAGACCAACATCAAAATATTAAAAAAGAATCTAATATGTCTTGTGAACAGTTGGTTCTAATCAATTGAAAACCAAATATATATAGTGATTAGGTCATTTCCATGCTAACAATTTATGTTAATAATAACACACACAGGTCAAAATCCCAGTACTTATTTTAACCATATATTCCAATCGAACTTGTGCAACTTCTACCTTAAGCCTGATGTGATATTTTATATTTTATATTTCCTGTGAAATATTTCAAACTTGGTTCATCGAAATTTCTAAATGAATGACCCAAAATCCATCAAAATCATCAAGATTCGAAACTGGGCAACAACATCACCTATCAAAAATCAAAATTCTATGATCTCTGGTCTCTAGGGCATGTTATAATGATATCAATATTTTCCATAATAAGGATGCAATTTCATACTTGAATTTTCCTGTACAAGAGAAGCAAGGAGTTGGGCTGAACAATGTTCACATTTATAAAGATTTAATAAACTCAGGTTTGGTTTCAGAACAACATATACATGATTTTTAATATAGGTTTAGGCAGACAAAAACCAAAACCACAAACAACATTCATATAATGGGTCAAACCAAAGATAGGGTTTATCCCAAAAATAATACTTGAGTTTTCTTGAAGAGCCACTGCTTGAGTCATGCAGGGTTGAATGTGGGTACAAGATGCTTTATTTTTTATTTTTTGAGGATTATGGGTTAAAAACCCATAAAAATAAAGACAACAAACGTGATAACCTTAAAAGATTTTCCCATTTCACTTAGCTACAATAGAAAGGATGTGGTTTTTTTTTTAATGTAATAGTAGTTTATGAGAGTCGAACTAAGATGGAATACATGGATCTCACAGAGTTTTAAGAATATTCAAAACAAGGGTTTTATAACATAATGAATTTAATCAACATAAGGCCATAAAACAAAGACAATTCTTTTAGAATTTTTCCAACCAATCAAGAAGAAGACAAGAGTAAGCACACTTAGATTCACTAGTCAAGTAGAGACATTTAAAAAAATGTCATTGCAAGAGCATACACATCTAATGGATACAATCTAGATTTCCATACCTCTTCTCAGTGCTTCAAATACCTTCGAAAAACCAGTGACATAGTTACCAAAACCACCATGGTCGAGCTTTGGAATAGGAGTGTCACTCTAGCAACTTTCTAACAGCTCTAAACCAAAATGAAATGCCAAAACCCCAGTGTGAAGGTTATATACCTCAGTGAGTAATTCCCTACTATGCATTGAATCATGTTGTCATTACATTCCCAAAATCAACACTCATAACATAATGAATTTAATCAACATAAGGCCATAAAACAAAGACAATTCTTTTAGAAGTTTTCCAACCAATCAAGAAGAAGACAAGAGTAAGCACACTTAGATTCACTAGTCAAGTAGAGACATTTAAAAAAATATCACTGCAAGAGAATACACATCTAATGGATACAAGATAGAGTTCCATACCTCTTCTCAATGCTTCAAATACCTTCGAAAAACTAGTGACATAGTTACCAAAACCACCATGGTCGAGCTTTGGAATAAGAGTGTCACTCTAGAAACTTTCTAACAACTCAAAACCAAAATGAAATGCCAAAACCCTAGTGTGAAGTTGATATACCTCAACGAGTACTGCCCTCCTATGCATTGAATCGTGGTGGGATTACGTTCCCAAAATCAACACTCACAACATCCTCTCATCTACCTTAGATCCCACTAATCACCATCAACTAATCATACACCAAAAATATTTCCAAATAAATGAGAAATCACATGCCATATAATCCATGTCAATGTTACATTAACTGCCATCCCAAGTGACGGCCCAAGGTTTCACATCGGGCATTGTTATTCTAACCTCATTTAACCCACATTTAGAACGAATTAATAACATAACAATACATATATCAAACCACCGGGTGTCAAAACATAGCTTCATGGTGGTCGACAATATCAACGTTGAGTTCATATGTTATATCATATGCAATATGCATCGTGACTTCAAACCCTTTAAAGTCAACATACCACCTTTCCTCATATATGCACGACAACATTATATGTATATATGTAAAGATTTGCAATGTGAAGTTCAAAGACATATGAAGTTTGCACCATTTTTTTTTTTACATGCTAAACCATAGCACTCTTCAAGACATATATATTTGACATAAATTTGCAAGTCTTTTTTGGAGATATCATCTACTACTTGAACTGTTTTTGTTAAGAAGCTACATGCTTTTGACATGAAATATGACAAACTCTTTGTGAATTATGATTACAGAACATAATTTCCATGAAAACAATCACCATATAGTAACACTTATGAATATAAATGTATGTCAGATATGAGACCTTTGAAAACTCATGGGAATGACCTTTCCTTTTTCTTGCAATAGATCAAAAGTGGAGCTTATAATCAACTAAGAAAAGGAACATTATCACTCTGAAATAAGGATGAAATTATTTTAGTGGTCTAGCAATGCTCTCATCTTGGGGAATATTTCAAAATAAACATCCTTCTTTATCCTTAGGGCGCCCCACCTATAATTATATATTTAATATCATAGAAAATAAAAAAATTTAATTATGCCTTGCAATTTTTTGCAGGATTAATATTGTTGACGATTTTATGAATCAAAATTGATGTAGCTCACATAGAATTTTTATTCCATTCCCACCATTTCAATCATTTTGGATCCATATACAATACCCCCACCCTAAGTTTCATCATGTCATAAAGAATGCCATGGAGGGTGAAGCAATGTTCCATTTGGGTGACCCATCTTGACAGGTCAAAAACATCAAACTTATTTAGGTCCACCTTAGGAAAATGGTGCCATATGTTATTATGCATTGGTTTATGGCCGTGAGGACCCAAAGAGGGATATTGGTGGCTAAATAGTCCCAATTTAGAAGTTTCTTCCTAGAGTGGCTCAATGTGTTGTGCATTCCAGGGTTCTTCTTCTAGTGTGCCTCAAGCTAGCCTAAATGCCAACTTATCAACCAACTTATTCAATTTCTCATCCAACTTATAATCCCAACTAATATGGTCTACTGCATTTGCTAAAACTAACCATTATAGAGCAGGTGTTCATATTGTTTGGGGTGCTAGTATGGTGTGGTTTATATGGCCCGGTCATGGGTAAGCTCATTAAAAAAGGTTATCGGGTCGTGAGGACAATGGAGTGTCAGGTGATATAATTCTATGATATATGTGTGGGTACAATAGTGATACTTGGCCCAATATCTTATGGCACTAACTAAGGATGTTCAACCACATCCTTAGTCGTACTACTCAACTACCCAGGTTCTAGAGAGTGATCTCCCCGAGTATTGTTCTTGATGTACTATAGACACATAATGGCTTATTAGTTTATCTAAAGATGGTTTCAGGTATACCTAGGGGAATTCCTATATACCCGAGGCTACATGGAAGTGATATTCCATATACATGTATTATTTTATGCGGTACTACTTGAAGGGGTACCAACATGTGTTATAAGGGTTTCCAATAATGTGATTCCACTTGTATTTCCTACGAGCATTCTTCCCCGACCAAAGTTTTACCCACTAAATGTCAAATCACTATGTTATTTAAATATTCCATAACACATCTCTAAAATAATTCAAAAATTTTAAGAGCTTGCTAACCCAAGAAAAAGCTATAAAAGTCACTGGAGTTCACCTACTTTTTTTAAGGTAGGGTTTGAGGCTGAAATTGTAAAATGATCATAACTTCTATTATACTTCTAATATTGGATATTATGACCCCAATTATGAAATTCCATGTCTTATCTATATCTATTGGCACTAGTTTGATTGAAATATATGCACTCTATCAAAATGTATTCAATATGTGAAGTTCACGACCATCACCCGAATAAACCCTAAAAAAAGGTTTATTTTAAATCAGCGATTACTCCACTTCCCGAACTCCATTTTGGATGATTTGTTTTTTTAATTCAGGCATTTTTTGGAGAGGAATTAGGATATGCATATAGTTTCTTCAAATTGTACACAAAAAGTTTCAAAAATTGATCTAAATTCTTTCATTCTCCTTTTTTTTTTTCCATAAAAAATTTACAAAAAGAGAAAAAAATCTCTCTTTTTTTGCCCAAGGAAGAGCTTTGAAACCACTTCCAATGTACTTAATCCCCAAAATTCTGAGAATTCACATAAATTATAGTGCAAAACCAAAGAACATAGGAGAAAATAGATAAACCCTAAGAAACATATCTTGTATTAATGAAAATAAAAAATAGAGGATATGTTCACTTGCATATTCAAGGGGGTAACCTCCTAGAGAAAATCTCCCAAATACAATAACATTTTTTGAAAAAACATTTCATAACCTTCTACTCAATATATAACTATCCAGAGAGAATATTAACTACCTAAAGGCCCACTTATAATGAGGGCCTATTAAATAATTTGGCCCTTATTAATAAAGATGACCCCTTTTTACAATGAGTGATTATTAACTAACTGTTTGGTGGGCCTTATTCAAGGAAGGTGGAATCATACATTAATAAAGTATCCTAAGTAAGGGGGTTAGGGTAGGACCCTAACATTTCAAGTTATACAATAATATTGGTGTCCCTAATTGGGTAGACCTTAAACCATGTCCAAAGAGAGGGGTGGTGGAAGCAAATTTTAGGATTTAAGAGAAGGTATCAAGAATATGAGCATCAAATATATCATTTTTTTTTTGGGGGGGCGATTATTTGTGTAGATTAATTCATTAATATATGACCCATATCCAATCAGTATTAGTTACAACTCACTAATTTATCATGGTTTTGAATAGTCCATTTAACACTTATTGCATTAGATGATTTTCACAAGGGTGAAGAAGTGGGATTGAGACTAGTGAAATGAATCACATAAAAACAATATCACCTCTAGTCTTGCACCCAATAACCAATATTTCTTGGGAGGTCATGCATGCCAAGACTCCTCCAGCTCAAGTGTGATTAAATATGGTGTTTTCCTCACAATCAATCCCACTTAGCATGCTACCCAATCTGCGAATCTTTTGCAAGTAATGTGCCTTATGAACTATTCATTTAGATCTCCCTTTACTCATTTTATTTAAGTATTGAGAGGATTTCATAGTCCGACATATTAGATGTTGAAAATATGACCATTATCCCCTAGCTAATCTCAATAGAATGCATGTAACATAATTTCCTCATGGCATGGGTATCTTGTAAGAAATCATCCATACCCACCTCTATATTATTATCTTCATCCCCAACATTTGACGAACCAGTGTTATTGTAGACATATTAACTGGTGGTTCATGATGTAGTGGGAACTGAATAGGTGGTTGATTCAACCATTCTTAGTATGATTCCTCTCCAATTTATTCTTTTTTAACATCCTTCTCTTTATTTGACATCGTAGTGGGGTGTAACAGTTAATGGTAGATAGTTTCCTCATCGTCAAAATCTTATTTGCAAAAATATTGAACATTAGATTGATAATATTAGTAAACACAATGAATTTAGTATATTCAAAAATTAGACCAAACATTTATTAGAAGCATGGATAGTTTTACAATAGTACACATGCAACCAATCACTTTATAAAACAAATGTCAAATTAAACAACACATTTACATTAATTCCATTGAAAATCCAAAAATTGAATTAGTCAATGATATAAGAAGTATAGAATATGAAGCACAAATGATAAACAATGAAGGATGAATGAGAGGAACTCTCTCTCTCTCTCTCTCTCTCTCTCTCTCTCTCTCTCTCTCTCTATATAT
>ML810509.1:254041-264922 GCA_009831015.1 Picea engelmannii | reverse complement strand
ACACATGGGTGAAGAAACCAAGGAGAGGGGCGCATGGCCTCCTCAAGGAGGGCGCACCAAGTGTTGAGCAATGGGCTGCCAAGTGTGGAGAGTGGGCTGCCACCTCTCCACATACACCAACAAGTGTCAATAAAGTCAAACACCAAGGGGAGGGCGCCATCTCTTTGAACCATAGGCTGCCACCTCAAGAGGGCGCCACCTCTCCAAGAGGGGCACACCTCTCTAACTCAATAAGCTCATATCTCATGAGATATGCAATCAATCAATTGCTAAATTGGATTATCTTGTCTCCCTTGACTCCCTTTTGACTTTTGCATTTAAGTTTTCTCCAAACTTGTCCCCCTTTATCTTTTTTATTTTTGACTTGGCTGATTTTTGTTGAATTAAAATGTCTTTTTTGGGTTTTTGAGAGTAAAATCAAATTTGAGTGATGAAAATCACCGATTTTACTCAAGTAAGTGGGTAACTAGGTAACATGGGTGCTCTGGGTCCAAAAATGAGCATCCCCATGGCCTATTTGGTGCCCAAATACCACTTTTTTAATGTATCTTTATTTAATTAAAAATTGTCGAATTCTGGCAATTTTTTAATTAACTGAAAAAATTAAAAAATCCTAGGGGGGACTTAGTACATTTCCATAAGACTCTAGGAGGATGTTTGGCATGGTAATATACATTAGACACTAGGCTTAGATCCATGCTCTAGCCCCAACCATGAGCATATACTCCAGCTCTGGAGGATTGAGTGAAAAAACTCATAAATTATAAATCGCCTGAAAGCGCCAAAATATAATTAGTAAGTGAAAAAACACTCCAGAGTATAACTCACACTTAGGACTTAAGGTGGCTAAGACCTTTTACAAATTCATCATGCCAACACCTCTTATTACAATTTTTTATGGAAATGTAGAGTAACCAGGTGGTCTTTACGACCGGTTGAATTTCTGAACTCTGAATTTTGAACAATAATGTTCAATCTTTGGCGGCTCGCTGGAAATTCACCCTAGTGCAACTTGGTGGATAACACATTTGATGATACATATCTTCATGGCACATGGAGTTGACCCCCTAGTTGAATAGGCGGTCAATAGACACTAAGTTGAAGAGATCTACAACCTTCCATACATAGATAGATAGGCAGATAGAAGTAGTGAACATGACACTAGTTCAACGTTTGAGGTGTTATGATCAAAAGCATCCAAGGACTTGGTATTCATCTCTCTTACAACATAGTAGTCCACACTTATATAGGTAAATCACCTTTAGAAATTTGCTTTAGATATTTGTCACCTTTTCCCTTAGATGTTGAATATGAACAAGAAGGAGTGAGGGAAGACACCATAGGATAAGCATTGAAGGTTGAAAAATTCATTGATAGGATTAGGAAAATCCATTTGCAAGTATAGGAGACACTGAGAAGTGACAAGAAAAGTACAAGGCGTGGCATGACCAACACAGGATTGAGAAGACATTCAATATGGGAGATAGAGTATGGTTGCTTTTGAACAAAGAAAGGATACAAGGTCTTGGTAAGAAGATCAAGGCTTGACTATATTGTCCTTTTGAAGTGTTTGAGAAGACAAGTGATAATGCCTATAGACTCAGTACACCCCCATATATGCGCATTTACTCAGTAGTGAATGTGGAGCTCTTTATAATATGTGGGGTATTCTAGTATTTCTACATGAAACAACTTTGATTTATAATTTACTGGTCTTCCTCCTTGCATAAGCATTTCCCCCAATGCATATCTGCTGGCATTGGTCTCTAGTTCAAACAGTCATTATAAATTGGGCATGGTGAGGACCAGAGCATTACTGATACTCCTCTTCAGGTCTTTGAATGCTCATTGTTGTGGCTTACCCCAATGAAAGCTCTTCCCCTTGGTGGTCATGGTGTGCAATGGTGCTGATATAGTAGAGAAATTTGCAATGAACTTCCTCAAATATTGAGCTGCTCCCATAAAAATTTTGAACTCTATCGAGCTGGTAGGACCAGGGCATTGGTTGATGGCTGAAATATTTTGTAGATCCACTCTTAGCTCTCCTCCACCAATTATGTGTCCAAGATAAATCAAGAACTCATTCTCGAACACACTTCTTCAAATTTGTAATCAACTAATCCCTCAATTTTTCTAGTACCTGCATCAAAAGTGAGATGTGCTCTTGCCACATATTTGATCTGGATTAGATCATTATATTATGTCATCTATCTCGATGTTTTCATAGTGGAAAAAATTGGAGGAATCATCTTGTAGGGTCATTTTAGCGGCAGGTCCCAATTTGGAAAATTGGTGTTTGAAACCTTCCAGAGCCATTTGAGGCATCAAATGGCATTTTTGGGGATCAAAACTTTCTCTACTCTAGTTTAGACCCCTTGATGTTGATCTACACTCAGAGACCTTTCCAATGGCGCAACAATTGTGTCAATTGGAGCTCGTATGCGAAAGTTATGCCTCCCACAAGTTTACCTGCCTTGTTGACCACCATGGTACGAGAGGATGCCACGTTAACGCTCGTTGCTTAGGGATATGCGGCTAGCCACGTGTGGACTTTCGAGAATATTCTAGAAGGTCCAAAACCTGATCACAATTGAGGGTTGAGGAAGTCAAAACCCTACCCCTAGATGGCTATTGGGCTATGTTAAATATTGAGACGCTAGGAGGAGAAGGCGTTCCATTTTTGCATTGTATCTTGTTCCATAGTTGAGAAAAACACCTGAGAGTGCTATTTTGTGGGCACAACAGAGGAGGAGGATTTTATAGCAGTCGTTCATGACACAATGTCAAAAGACAACTTCATAGTGAGTTCCCATTCCTTTGTATGTGACTTTTATAATTGAAGCAAAGAGAGAAGAGCATAGGCCTCACCCTCTAGCTGGGTTTTCTCTCGTATTGGGTTTTGTAGGCCAAATCTTGTGTTCATTGTGTGGATGGTATGTATTTTGTGTATGTTCTTTCATTTTTGTATTTCAGTTATTTCTTAAATTCAAGCTATAAGGTAGAGATAATAAATCTGGGATCTAAGGAAATAGACCACATAAATGTAAGATTTCAGAATATTTTAAGATTTGTTGTGACAAACTGCTCTTGTGGAATATCCACGACAGATTACAAATCATATTTGTATAAGAGTAGGTTTCTTTGGGGTATTTGTGGGAAGTTGCAGGGATCCAGGAATCGATTTAAGAAGTCGCAGAACCCTAGCCATGGATGACGAGTATGTTCATAACAACCCTGGAGATCCAACAGAGGGGAGATTGGCGAGGCTTGAAGAGCAAGTCGGTGACATATCTCACAGTATGTCCCTTCTCATGGTGACTTTGGCAAGAAAGCTCAGATCGTTCAGAGAGGTTGGAAGCTCTAACTTTGAGATTGGATCAGAAGGGAAATCGGGAGATAATGAAGACCTAGAAAAAGAGTAGAGGAAAGAGCCTGAGAAAGAGCAGCCCAGTTCGAGTGTTGTTAACCCTTCACAGTCCCTATTCAAGATGGAAGAAAAAGTGGACATAAAGCCATACCAAGGTCAGGTTGATGCATTAAAACTGAATTGTTGGTTGCAACAACAAAAGGCTTATTTCAACGTTCATCATATATATGAAGAGCAAAATATATCATTTGCTAGACTAAAGTTAGAGGGCCATCCATTAACCTTGTGGGAAAGTCACATGGAGACACTTAGGCTTGAGGGTGATCCACTAATAACTAAGTGGGAGTATTTCAAAATCCTCATTAAGTCCTAGTTCTATCCTATTGAGTATATAGAGGACCATTGGATTTGTTGGCATTACTTTAGGCAAAGGAAAGGGTAGAGTTTACATGAGTACACCATCGATTTCAGAAAGATGGCCATCATGTCGGGTATCTCTCCCAACAACCTAGATGTATTCCTCAAGTATTTAGGGGGTCTACATAGTCATCTACAAAAGAAAATGATGCTTTTCAAGACAAGGACAGTGGATGAGGCGTGTGTGTAGGCACAATATCTGGAAAACATAGGAAACCAAGAGGTTCCAAGCAGAAAGAGCACTAGGAAGCTTCCAAGGAGGGGAAGAAGAAGTGGAAGGGGGGGAAGGATAAGAAGAGGGCATTCACTGCACATTAGTGCAAGGATCCCAACAACCACTATAACCATTGCAACCATTGATGGTCACACTCAGGAAAAGTGCTAGAAACTACATCCAAAGTTGAACCCGAAGAACCGTAAGAAGGATGCAAAGAAAAAACAACTTCTAGCCACGATTGGAGCAATCAAGTCGAAAGAAACTCCTATGTGGATGAGAAAATTGTCTGCACATCAGTGCAGAAGCAGGTGAATCTAAGTAGCCTTCATCACCAGGAAGAGGAGATGACCAAGCTCTTCCACATCAAGATCCATGTCAAGATGACCAAGATAAACGCTTTGTTCGACTTGAGTTCACATGCTAATCTCATAGCAGCAGATGTGGTCAACAATCTTGGATTGGAAGTTCGCGATCATTGTAGCCCCTATCCACTGGGTTGGGTAAACAAGGATGCAAAGATCAAGGTAACGAAACAGTGTAAGATTAAATTTTCTTTGAGTGCAAGCTTTATTGATGAAGTGGTGTCGTATGTAGTACCCTTGGACGTGTGTGATGTAGTGTTTGGGTGATCCGAAATTGGATCCAGAAGCCTGACCGGGCTTGAAAAATGCTCAAAAATGAAAGTGCTCAGAATCCGACGAAACCAATGCCATTGCGTCCGTCTCGTCTTCCTGATTTCGGCGGTGTATTTACTTTGTCAAACGGGCTCCGTATGTGAAAGTTATCGCGTTCTGATCGGAAGCCCAAACAGGTAAAAAGTCAAAGGTCAACTGGTCAAAAGTCAATGATGATGACATCAACATGTTGACTGTGTAGTAGATGATGTGGCACTCTCTGGCTGATGGTGATTGGGCAGGTTTGCTGACAGGGCAGACATGTGGCAGGGAACTGGACCAGTCAATGGTTGACAAGTGGCATTTGTCCGTCGAATGGGAAAGTGCCACGTGGCCCAGTCATGGGCAGCCACGTGGCACCCAGTCATTAGTTGAAGTGGCATGTTTTAAAAAAAAATATGTTTTGGGGTCCATGGGTTTTGAACCCATGACCACCACCAAGCCCAACACCTTAAGAAATGGTCTTTGTCAATACACCAAATTATTTCTTATGATGTAAAACCCACATTATAAATTATATTGCAAAGTATTGTATGGAGAGGGGCCAGCGCTTAGCCCTTTGGGCTAGCGCTTGGCCATATGAACCTGTCAAGGGGGCGCGCGTTGGGCAAGAGGGGGCTTATGCCCAAATCTAACTATAAAGTGGGTTTTATAACCAATTTTTGGTTTTTAATTGTAATTAAGCCCATTTTTAATGTATTTTCTCCATTTTTGGGAGTTATTGGGTAGTTTTGGAGCCTAAATTTTGGGAGGAAGTTGGAGATGAACAACCAACTTCCCAGCTATATAACCCAGGCCTGTTTGAGGCCATAGAGGGCATTCAGAGCAGAGTTATGCTGAGGAGAAGCCAAGCCAAAGCCATTTTGAGGCAGAGAAGCTTTTGAGAAGGAGACGTTGTCGGATCATTTCTGGGAGCTCCGGACGTCCGTTTTGCGTGCCGTTTTCTTTGCATGGTTCTAGAGATCTGGAAGAACATGACCAGATCAGTCTTGTAGCCATTTGGCATTGCAGCGATGTACTTTTGAGCTTTTGAACAGAAATAAAGAAGCCTCCCCCACAGAGAAAAAGGCCCGGAGACGTAGGCAAAGTTGTGTCGAACTCCGTTATCAATCTGCATGTTATGGTTTGTTGTTTATTCTTTCATTTCAGATCTGCAAATGTATATATGGCTGTCATAATTCCTCTTCTTTCCTCATTCTTTCACTAAGTTTCTCAAATGGTTAATTAATGCATGCAAAATTAAAACTCAACCATAAGTCATTAAAAGATCCAACGGATCATTGGGAGCCCATACATGTATATGAGTGTAATGTCCTCACTTTGGGACATCGGGGTATTACACAGTGTTATGATGACCAGGGTAGCCAGTTTGAGATTATAGCGAGTACATGAGCTATTAAGGGATATTTTGGAGTCCAACTTGCATCGCTCATCCTATTTCATCATTATGATCCATTCTGCATAGATTGGCTTTGGTTCCGTTGCATTCCGACGATTTCCATGATTTTAAGTATTTTGAGCTCTAGGTTAACTAAATTCACTGAAGAGGTCATTTTGGGCACAATACTTGCAGGAACCTCTCAGTGTAATAGCTCATTGGAATTGGGAGGAACAACACTATAGGATAGAATGATGAGAAGTGACTTTCAGTGGCCAGGGAAGCTACAAGGAGAGATAAGGCGCTTTTTAGAGGTAAAAAGGTGAGTAGGAAGTATAAAGAATAGGCAAGGGCCTCTATTCATTCATTCATGTATGATTATCATTTTGATAACTGGCTTCTAGCTAGAGAGCCCATGCCTTGGGGGTTTTGAGGGTTTTGACTTAACAAACCCTAGAGGACAATTCAGTGGTGAAAGATTCCACCTAATTTGTCCCAAGCTTGGTCTCGGGGATGCAATACTCCCCCACACCATTCTAGTTCAGATCTATTCAATGCAGGAGGGTTCTACACCAACCACATGCACATGAAGAGAAGGAGGGCGCACCATTGGGGGTTTCTAGCAAGGGGGGCACACCATTCTTTGAGGGAAGTTCGTTCCAAGGGATCGGAAGGGCTTCGACAGATTCTAGCACCTGGGTTTTCATTGCAGGGCCTTGGCCATGATTTCTAGTGCCTCTTGCGAGATTTTTATGGTCCAGATGATTCCCTAGAGCATTGGGGCGAATTGGAGAGGAGGGCATTTTTGAGATTCATATCTATTCAGTTTGGAGGGGTTATACATCAGATCTGATCCTGGGACTTTACCTAGTGACTTGTCGTGTCCTGATCTATCTTCCTAGCGAGTTTCAGGGCATTTGGAGGCCTCCTTCATTAGGGCCGAATTATTGGGCACATTTAGGGTTTCAGGAGGGCACAACTTCATTGGAGGATTCAACATTTGGAGGCGTTATCCATAGCATTTCGGCCTGAGATTTCAGGAGGGGGATCCTATCAACCCGATCTATCATTTGGCCAAGTTTGGACTCATTTGGAGGCTTTCCACAGTTGGGCCGAATTATTGAGGGTTTTAGTCTTCCAACAGAGCGTGGCCTTTCCAGTTGGAGGTTTGGTATTGCTTACGGCCTAGATCTCTTCCAGTGTTTGGTCTTCATTGAGTAGTCAACGTTTGGAGGCTTGTAGTCTTCTATTGGAGCATTTTGTAGCAGCGTCTATTGTGTTTATTAGAGCCATCTGTTGAGCATTCTAGATCGGCCTCCTCATTGTAGCAAGTTCTTATTATTATGAATAAAGATCAGATTTGAATCATTGTTGGGCTGTCTATTGCATTGCTGATCTTGCATATGGTTGAGGTATGTTTCGTTGCTTTATCTTCTTATCTGTTGCTGCAAACACACATATAAATCATCAATATAACCCTAAGCGCAACCTAAAGGATCACAGTGAACCAAGTGTTTGACGAAATGCCACAACTAGTAAAAGTTTAAAATTCAGGCAAAACGTGATGCTCCTGGCATAATGGCTTGGGAACATTACAATGGTATCAGAGCTTGGACTCTTGCTAGCCTGAGGGATGTTACATAGGGAGAAATGGATGAGATATTCTTTGAGATAATATTCTTGGAGTTAAAATATTTCTCCCTTAGCAAGGGAACTAGGGCCCAAACAACCTTCCCACAATATGTAGCCCTAAGAAATCCTATGTGGAGCAAAGATGAGATTACATGTTGGGTCAACAAAATAGAGGAAAACAGAGCAACCACAGCTAGATGGAGGGAAGAACATGAAAACCCCACGCCCATTAGGAGCACGCAACTTTGCTATAGTTGCAAGGTGCCTGGGGAACCAGATCATAGGTGTAGGGTTAAGGGTAAGAAGCATATTATTGAGGTGCACTATGACAGTGATGATGGAGTGATAGATGCTTATTTGGAGTAGTCTGATGATGATAGTGACTCTTGCACAGAGGCTAGTGATTCTTGCGCACTTGAGGAGGATAGTAACCCTTGCGCATTGGAGGGATAGTTGGATGGACATGATGATAGCACCGGTGTTTCAACAGACATATCATACACTATTGATGACCTTACACCTCAGCAGAGTGGTGACACTAGTGAGGATTCACACACGTTAGCACCTAGAGATGACGAGCTTCCTATGGTGACTGTGACACATCTGTCATCTTTCTAGACACCTATGACAACCACATCACATGAGGATAGCAGTAGCATAGAGGAGCTGTACGTGAGAGATACACCAGAGACACATAGATCCACAGATCCAGGAGGAGATATATGACATGCAGACAATTGATCCTACACTCACATATTGACATGAGGAGATTGAGTCACCTCTTTGGGGACTCCATTAGTTGAGCAGGTTATGGAGACTTATAGTTTGAGGGGACACTTACTTCCAGGACCAGCCTGCAGTGACGAGGGTGCAGTCCTTATTGGTCGAGATGACCATAGCATGTGTCCGGACACATCTGTATGGGATCCAGGCGCAGTCGATAGTAGCAGGGTGAGTGCACAGGAGGATACAACTGCTCATACAAGGTATAGTGTGATTCAGAGGGAGCTAGCAGTTGATGATGATATACAGTCACATATAGTAGGACCAAGTAGCACAGTAGATAGTGGGCAGTGCAACACTTCATCTTTTGTAGAGAGTGTTGTTGGGGATTCCGGGGCTGACACTAGCAGTGAGGGATATGAGGTGGCACCTCAACATGACTATGATCAGGCAGCCACTAGGCGTTTTGAAGACACGCATGAATTGGTGGCCGATCACTGTTGGAGGGCATTGGTGGCACATGGTAGTGCAGATGAGGGATTTTGCACAGATGACCTTCATACCCTCAGGGAGAGAGTGTTTATGATGAGGATTGACTACCAGGAGTTGTTGACAGACGGGGACTACCTCTTTGGGATTGGAGAGATGTATCACAGGGCCTTGAGGGAGCAAGAATTGGAGGTGGACCGACTCACTCAGGAGCTGGAGAGCACTCAAGGATTCTTGAGAGGTACACAGACAACCCTTCAAGAATCAGAGTCCAGATCAGAGGAGCTTCTTGGGGAGATCCGTCAGAGATCCACTTCATCTATTCTAGTGGACAGTTAGATATTGTCCTTCGGTCACATGGCTAGAGGATGTTGGTGGTCTAGCAGAGTTGCACCAGTGGATGGAGGACACTTCCATTTGTGTCACGAGAGTGGTTGACCTTCAGGTAGAGGTTGATCCAATAGTACGCCCATGATCTATGATGCAATAGGAGTATATAGGAGATGACATGAGTATGCAGGGGCATACAATGATGAGTGATAGTTCACAGAGACATGCCGAGATATGCAGTCAGATTCAAACGAATGTATTTGATTGTAGGGAGAAGACACACTTAGGGGAGTATGTAGATTTCACTCCTTTTCAACAACATGTAGTTATGAGGGAGCACATTCATCGTATCAACAGTTGCATGGGAGATGAGGGATGGAGGTTGGTTGACCAACAGTTGGAGGAGTTACTTCCGGTTGTACTGGATGGTTGGGATTCGGTGATAACTACAAGCGAGGATTTATCATGGATACCGATGGACGAGCTTCTGGTCAAATCCTTGGGGTTGACCAAAGCATGTGATATCTTCCAGTCCTATAGTTGGCTGAAGATGTTTTTGTTATCCTTTCCTGACACTTTTATTATAGACAACAACATGAGGAGAGATAGATCGCGGCTGAGGACATGGGGAGTGACTAAGTCAAGACTACCTGACATGAGTGTTTTTACGACATCCAACTGGATAGTGGTGGATCGTCATAAGCAACCAGTTGAGACTTGGTGCGTGATGGTGAGCATCATAGACCAGGTGATAGCAGATGAGCATAGAAGGCTTCTGACAGTGATCAGTCTCACACAGGAGTAGTTAGAGGAGATTAGAAGTGATAAACGTCCAAGTTTTCCATGGGATCTAGGAGTTCATTGGGCTAGTAGGAGGTTTCACTACAGGATGACCCAGATTGCGCCAGAGAGCCACATACTCCACCATGGGTTGGTTTGGAGTGAGCCTGTAGGGACTTGTCCTATGGAGCGAGGCAACTTTTCACTCTTGATCATCATGATCAGATATGGAGATGGTTGGGAAGGTACTACTTCCACAAATATGTTTTTACAGATGCAGCTTCTGGACAACAGGTCCAATTACCACAGGTACTTCAGTTTGGGGATTCGGGAGGGGATGATCCAGTATATATATACAGGGAGCAGTCAGGCAGGGTCAACATAGTGCAGTGCTAGCATGGTGATCTTCGACATAGACTAGCATGGGATCTAGGGATTGCAGGGTTGAGCATTTCACTGACTGAAAGGGGCGAGTGGACCCTGTTGACCGCCTATTCAACTAGGGGGTCAACTCCATGTGCCATGAAGTAATGCATCATCAGATGCTAGTATGTCGAAGACAGTTTGGTTCTACTAGGCAATTTTTGCCTCCAACACAAATTTTGTAAGCGGGATTACCGCACCCCTGCGTGGGTTAATATTGTAATAAGTCTACATGGATCATGTTAGGTCAGTTGCCTTAGGGTTTCTTCGTTAGGAGAGTTCCTTTCGCTGAGTGTTTTTTATCCTCGGGAGGTTAATGTGGCCTAACCAGTCGGGTTAATCTCCCTTGAGTTTTTCACTCCCACCCAATAATTCCTCCAAAGTGGCGAAAGACGTTCTAATGAAGTTATTCCTAGGTAGCTAGTGTTTAGGAATGTTGTAAATGACCATG
>ML810509.1:238009-249681 GCA_009831015.1 Picea engelmannii | reverse complement strand
TTCCAAGTGGCGACTCCATTGAACAAATCTGTCAGGTATATTACTAGGAGTGTTGCACAAGGTTTGATTTACTCTTTTCCTGAACCTGAGAAGGTTTATAGGAGAAGGATAAATCGCCTTGCCCCTAGGAGGCTACTTGAAAGCCTTGGAGAAGAAGCACTCCCTGATATCCAATTCTTGTTCCAAACTAATAATCAACAAACCGTTAATAATCCCACTAATAATACTAACGCAACCATGAGTATCTTTTTGAGGCCTTTGAATTTTGCATCCATCCAAGGTGCCCCACACCAAGTCCCTGAGAAAGCCATAGACAAGTTGCCTACTTTTCAGGGAAACAATGCAATTAGTGCAAAGTCCCACATCTTGAACTTTCAGATGTGTGTGGAAAGATATTGTAGAGGTCATGATGAAGAAGATGTAAAAATGACCCTATTTGTGTATTCACTAGAAGGTGATGCTGCTGAATGGTTTACAGATTTTGATCCAGCTAAGTTCAGCACCCTTGATTCGATATTGGATGAATTTAGAAAAAGATGGGGTGATCAGAAGGAACATAGGTTTCAGTTAGCAACCCTCACTTCTAGCCATAAGAAAGAGAACGAAACTGTGGAAGAATTCAATGCTAAGTTCAACAATCTAGTGAGGAGTCTTCATGATGACATCAAACCCTCAGATGCTGCAGTCTTGATATATTATATGGAGGCTTTTGAGGGAGAAATGAGGTATGCCTTGAGAGATAAGGACCCTTAGGATTTGAAAACAGCATAAGCCACGGCTATCAAAATTGATAAGAACATGCAGGATGCTAGGAAGTCTAACATCCCGGGTTTTACTAGAGGGTCTTCTTCCCAATTTTTTGATGAGAAGAAGAAGAGTGTTGAAACTCATAAATCCTCCAGTGATGGCATGAAGGAGTTCACTCAATTGATTAAACAAATGGAAATCAATCATGCTAATCAATTGAAGGAGCAAGTCATCCCCATCGTGAAATACTCAACCAAATACAGTGGGGTAATGCACCACCCTCATGCCTTGGGATCATCAAATGTACCTCCATGTGACATCAAGCCCTAAAAGCATGAGGTCGAGGTCAAAGGGAGCAATGCCCAAGTAATGGGAGGTTACGTCATGTGTGATCATCCAAGCCCTCCAACATGCGGGGCACAATGTCCCTGTTGTGGGTTCTTTGCCCATATGAAGACCCAAAGTGACATAGTGTTGGATGCAGGCCGAATCAGAAAGAAATACTATTTTTGGAGGAGAAGCATGCAAGAGGAAAAAGACAGCTGGAAGGAAAAGCAACACATGTAAGAGAGGTAGGCGAAGCGCGCATGCATGGAAGACCTAACGACGCTAGGGTTAGGGTTTTTGTAATGCATTGTAATGGCTAGTGAGTCGAGGATATAAATAAGTAGTACTTAGGAGAGAGAAGAGGATACACTAAGGGACATAAAGAGAGAGAACTGTAAGAACTCTATGACTCATTCAGCTGGTGAGCTAAGGAAGGAGTGAGCTACTTGATCCCGAGGGTTAGATCGTAGGATGAGGAGCCTGATGCGATCTAGTCATCCTCACAGGGATCGAGGAGCTTGTGGGAAAGAGGGAGAAATAAGATTGTAACCACGTGCGGCGTGGGATATTTCTAAAACTATAATAAAAGCTTGAGAGCTAGATCTTTGTGGACGTAGCCCAGGGGGGTGAACCACGGTAACACTGTGTTATGTGAATGAATGACTGCATATTTATGTTTGATTAGTTGATGAATGTTAGATGAATGAAGTAACTAAATAGATCTGGTATTCCACGTGCGTGCATAGAATGAATGTTATAACTAGATGTTAGATGGACTGAATAAAGTTTACGACGCACAACCACAGCTCTTGCTCAGTCTCATGTTGCAAACACCCGAGTATTGCAGCCACCCATAGAGCTATCTCAGGTGAGATTGCGCAGTACACTCTGTGTATTGCATTGCCTTCTGGTTTACCAGACGGTCCGATAATTTTTAAGGGATTTTGTTGGGAAGCTTCTTAGTTTTGAACCAGGGCCAATCTGTGATGGTCAATTAGAATCAGAATATCGCATAGGGAATCATCAAGACCAATAGAAAAGAGTAGATACAAAACCAACAAATGGTTCCGTTGCCGGTTGATTGGAAGAAAATGGGATTGAGCATATAATATCTGTTAAAGAAGCGTCAAAAGAATGTGGGATCGGACGACAAGAAGGTGAAAGAATGAGAATCTAGAAAGGGATGTTGAGATCGTGGAGTCCCACGAAGGCAAAGATAGAGAACTAGTTGAAGACAAAGGAGTTAGAGTTTGTGCAGAAAGTTAACAGAAACCCGAAGTTAACACCGCACAAATATCTGGACAAGTACGTATTCACTAACTTGCATGAAGTATTTTTCTGTAATTTTCCACATATATTGCAGTAGTGGATAAAAAGATTGAAAGACAACCATCCTACGAATCGAATCAGACGGCTAGAGTGGAATCCTGAAGAGATCGCGCAACTACAATGTGTTGATAATAAGTTTACGCACGCAGTAGATTTCTGGTTAGATAGTGTTGTTGCCGGATTTATCACAGAATTTGTAGTAGATACAACAAAGTCGTACAACGCAGTTGAACAAGAATTCTTGAAGGGACCCAAAGGTAGGTACATCAGATCGTTATATACTTCCATTACGATATTACTATATAACAGAGGTGTAATGACGATGGAGTCAGATTGCTAAACTTCCTTGTGTGCATGGGGGAAGGGGGGAAGCATTGACAGGAAAAGGAGAAATGGAAGGAGAAGGGGATAAAGGAAAGAAAGAGGAGGCCTTGGACCCAATTATGATGGACAAAGACCAGATCAAGCGGATCATGGCGACAGTTGGAAGGACGCGCAGTGGAGTACCCTACCAATATGAGGTGAACACCAAAAAGAGAGCCGTAGCTGCGAGGGAGGGCTTGGCAAGTGATGAAGAGGAGGTAGAGGTTCTTCGGGCTATGGAGCAGATTGAGGAAATCCTGCGTGCGACATATTAGAGGAAGGGAAGAGGTCCAAGTGCGAAAATAGAAGGCATTACTCCTATCCATATCAGTGTCAGTGTGGAACCCATAAACCCATGTGCGACTAATACACCAAGAAGAACACCACCATTTAGACAATCGAATTTCAGAAGAAGGAAGACAGCAGGGAGTACATCTACACAAGGAACAACAATTGTGGGAGCCAGTTCAGGAAGCAGTAGTCAAGTACCTACACCGCGCGGAGGTAGTAGTTCAACATTCAAGATGGCAGGACATGATCCAACCATCGGGTTACCAGAATTCAAGGGAGAAGCGTCAGAGGACCCAGAAAAGCACATTTTTATCGGTGAAAAAATCTGGGAAGTGAAACAGATCACAGACGAGGATACTAAACTTGCACAGTTAGCTATAACGCTAAGAGATCGCGCACTGGATTGGTATGTGAGTTTAGCTGCAAACAGTCTGTCAGGGACAACCAGAACGATTGGAGATATCAAGAAGCTGCTGATAAATGAGTTCCAGAAGCCGAGTTCAAAGGATCAATACATGAATGAGATGATAGAAATTAGACAGAAACCCGAAGAATCTGTATAGGAAATTGACCAGAGATTCAAACGACTGAAGGGAAAGCTAAAATACGTCATGACATATATGCAACATAGGCATCTGTTTGTCAATTCACTGTTACCACACTTGAAATATCCACTGCGACAACAAAAGTTTCAGATGCAGGTAGAGGCTCTCTAGGCAGCCCTGCAACTGGAAGAAAACCAATATCAAAAGACAGATCTAGCCATCAAGGCGCTGAAGGAGGATCTGAAGAACTTAACATTCTAGCTAAACCAGAACAAGAACAAGGACAAAAGAGAAGCCGTTTGGTGTACCACATGTAGGACATAAGGACACCATAAGAACGAATATCCAACATTCGCACAGTACATGGTAGCAGGGATGCCAAATCCATTACCAACATGAGGACTGTGGTGCGAGATCTGTAAGAAATAGGGTCATGATCCCTACCATTGCCCAATGATGCAAAAGTACCATACAATACCGAAGAGCTCGTATTGCAACTTTTGCAAGTTAGTAGGCCATGATGACAAAGATTGCAGAACCATGGACTTGATGAGGGAAAACATCATATGGATACAGGGTGCAGGAAAAATGTTGACCGGGCAAGATGCACCTCAGTTTAACCAAATACCAACCCCGTACAACACTGCGCAATCGTAGTATAGTACCGCGCAACCTCACTTTCATACTGCACAGTATAACCATGCGCCTCAGTGTAACGCGTCGCGAGGGGATTGAGTTGGCTACAGAGGGGGAGGTAGAGCAAGAGGAGGCTTTGGAAGAGGTAGAGGACCAATGGTATGTCACAATTGTCAACAACCAGGACACTACGCAAGAGAATGTCCACTTCCACCAAAGACCTGTACGTATTTTCGTGCATCAGATCATGACACGAAAGAATGCCCGACACTATTAGGGAAGATCCAGGAGAAGAGAAATCAGAACAATCAGAATGTTCAATGGATTTCAGCAAAAGCAAAGGATGAAGGAAGAAACATCAACATAGTTACACGGGGAGGAGCTAAAACAGGAAACAACGCAGTACGACAAGAGCCAGTACAACACCAATGGGTGAAGAAGAATGTTGAACCAAGGAAGCAGTTTGATGCGTAGAATGAAAAGGAGATATTCAAGCAAGCCAAACAAGAATTCCTGAAGCTAGACATTGCATCGACATCAACTGCACAACACAATAAGGAAGTACCAGAGTATGAGATGCCTCCATCGTTGGATCACACCAAAGAAACACAGCCCCTAGGAAAAGTAAGTACAATTAAAAGCATTTGGAAATCATGTGTAAAACTACTAAATGATCCATCCTCTGTTAAAGTATTACAAAATATGCTAGAAAGATGTAGCATATAGGCAGAAGGAAAGCTAGAACAAAAAACAGTCAATCACCTACATACAAGGAGGAGAACAAGTAGGGAATTCAGGCTGAATGCCAACATTGGAGATTTCAACATGGGAGATATCATACTGGATTTAGGATCCGAAGTCGATGTATTATCCAAGAAGAGATGGCAATGTATGGGAGAGCCCACACTAGGATATTCACCGGTTCAACTGAAACTAGCAAATCAACATCGAGTTCTATCGATTGGGAGATTGAAAGGAGTAACAATAGATCTGGATGGAGTACGGACTAAAGCCGACTTCGAAGTAATTGAGATAGTGGATGGCACACCACCTTATCCGACATTACTTGGCTTGGATTGGGCGTTTGATAACCAAGCCATAATCAACATAAAGACGCAGAAGAAGGAGCGCCAAGCTCAAATGGAACCGCTCCAGGAGCGAGCAACAGAGGTCATTGCACAGGCGAAAGACGCAAAGAGGAACATGGTACAAACTCAGGCAGATTGCGCAGAGATGATCAGCCACGAGATTGTCGTGCAAGTATTGGACGCACTCAGGGAGAAGACTGCACAGGTTCAAACACACGAAAAGGAACTCACAAAGAAGTTCCAGGCTATCGCAGGAGAGATCGAAGCAGTGCACAAGGTTTAGGTGGCTCGGGAGGATCCAAATGTCAGTGTTGGGGGCTTGTTGGATGCAGGCCGAATCAGAAAGAAAGACTATTTTTGGAGGAGAAGCATGCAAGAGGAAAAAGACAGCTGGAAGGAAAAGCAGCAAGTGTAAGAGAGGCAGGTGAAGTGCGCATGCATGGAAGACCTAACGATATTCATTTCCTTGGTCTTGATATTCATTATTGCATTCTTCAAGGAAGACAAGACAGGTTGATTCCTCATGAAACTCACCACAAGGTCTACAATAAGGCATAGGGCGATGATCTACCAAGTTGGTGGTTTCAAAAGGATTAGGTGGTCGTTGATCATTCTGAGGAGGTCTCCTTGGCTATTTATCATTTGGCTTATGTTGTTGTCTATTATTTCCTTGTGACCTCTCTACTGTGATCATTCTGTTATGCAAAGCGTTAATTTGGTTGTCACGTTTCATATCCAACTGCTTAATCAATTCAGTCAATTTTTTAATTCCATCATTAGATGATGTTTGACCCTGATTCCTCTTCTTCTTATCTTCATTAACTCTTGAAGAGGAACCTCTATTAAAACCAGGAATATTGGATTTCCTAGCTTCAAGCATATTCTTTTCAATCCTTATTGCCATTTCTTGTGCTTCTGGCAAGGTCTGAGGATCCTTATCCCTTAAGGCATATTTCATATCGCCTTCAAATGCCTCAATATAATAAATCAATATTGCAACAGCATGGGGCTTGACATCTTGATGAAGATTTTTCACCAAGTTACTAAAATTTTCATTGAACTCTACCACTATTTCATTTTCTTTTTTATGGCTGGTGGTGAGTGCACCCAACTGAAACCGATGTTCTTTCTAGTCACCCCATCTCTTTCTAAATTCATCAATTAGTGAGTTGAGGGTGCTAAATTTGTTGGCCGGGAAATCCTCAAACCAATCAGCAGCATTTCCTTCCAATGAATACACAAAGGTCATCTTCATGTCTTCCTCACTGTGGCCTTTACAATACTTATCAATATACTGACGAAAACACGAGATGTGGGCCTGGGCACTTACAACATTGTTCCCATGGAAGATAGACAACTTATCAATGGCTTTCTAGGGAACATCATGAGGAGCACCTTGTATTGCTGCAAAGTTCAAGGGACTCAAAAAAGTGGCCATTAGAGTGTTAGTGTTATTAATGGGATTATTAACAGTTGGTTGATTATTAGTTTGGAACAAGTATTGGATATCGTTGAGTGATTCCTCCCTAAGACTTTCAAGTAGGCTCCTAGGAGCTAAGCGGTTTAATCTCCTCCTGTAAACCTGTTCAGGCTCAGGAAAAGAGTAAAGCACTCCCTGAGAATTGCTCCTAGTAGTGTACTTGCTAGATTTTTTCAATGGAGTTGCCACTTAGATAGGAATCAAAGCAAGCTAGACTAAAAAGAATTTTTAATGCCTAAAAATTTTGTTATTTAGTTCTTACAAGTTAAGTTAAGTCGTTAGGACCAAGGATAAATGACTTATCCCCGGCAACGACGCCAAAGATGTTGCCGTCCTTATACACACTTGCAAACGTGAGCCAAGTCCGGCTCACTTAGTGTGTCCTTGGAGGCACAATGCGTAGGTTCACAGCCCACGCTGTCACTTTGACCGGAACCTCTTCCGTCTAGGCTTACTCCTAGGGAAGCCAAAGGGGGTAGACCTTAGTTACTAGATGTGTTAGAGTTAGGTTCTAAGAGTTAATTTTAGTTTGTTAAGGTTAGAGGGGACTCTAATCCTAAGATGCTAAGGCAACTATGCAAGATGCAAGGGTTAACATGAAAAGCAAGCCTTTTCCCTAGGTCAACTAAGACTAGTGCCTAGAAATTGGGCAAGGGGTCTACTATGTTCAAGGGTGTTTCTTTACAAAAGATTACAAACTACTTACAAGTTTACAATAGAATCAATTAAACCAATGAATAATATCATGTACAATTACTTACAATAAAGAATGCTAGGATACAAATGATAGAAAGCAAACTAACCACGTTGATCTTCTTTATGTGTGCAGGATATAAAAGACTAAAGCATCAAAACATATCACCACATATATGAGATCATCATCAACACATTATTTTATCAACAAATTCCAAAGATTTGGAAGAGTTAAGCACAACTGTTATGAAGATTATTGAAGAAGACCTACACTCTTAATTATTAAACCCCCCAAGTATTCTATTTGGTTTGGTCTAGGGTTTAATTATTAGGCTTTTCGTAAGTTTTAATTAGTTTTGACCAAAGCCTCCTCCTCCTATTGCCAAATAATTGCTGGATGCTCAAGATAGTATGGCAACGAGGCCAACCCTAGCAGAACCAGTCAGCCCAAGACAAGAGTACTTCCCAGAGAGGACACACACCTGGTGTGCCACGGGGCATTCCCCTGCCACTACCCTCCGTTGTTTCCCTCAAGACCCGTTTTAGATGGTGAAGATGGTGGTCTAAGGTACCTTAAAGTAGTCTATTAAGTATATAAGTTGATTAGGTAGACTTTTAGGTGGTTATTAGCGTGTTTAGAAGATTTTAAAGCACTTTTTAGGTGCAATTTAGTGATATGGCCGAAACTGTTATTAGCTTTATTAGTGTGTTGTCTTAAGCTTAAACAATTGAGTAAATCAACACATGTAAAGCAAATAAAGGGATGGCTGAAAGAGTAAAGATACTATCACATGCACAACAATAGTTTGCTATGGAACAAGAGATCTATGGCAAGAACAACTTGCCTTAAAGAGATCAAAAGTAAATTTAAAGTGTTTGCCTACTTAACCATTCAACATTCAAGCCCAAGTAGATGGCTTCCAATAGATATAAACAGTAAACCAATGAACCAATTACTTGTTAAGCACTTAAGATATATGAAGTATTAAGAATTGAACCATGTGCATAAAAAAGAAATAAGAAGCTTGAAATGAAACTAAGCAAGATCTAGTTAGAGTATTTAGGTGTATTGCCCAATAGGCTTAAGATAATGATATAGATCTAAAACATAAGCATTTAAAACATTAAACCATAGATCACATCACATCACATCACATCATATCATAAAGCATGAACACTTAGCTTTACCTATTTGGGGTATTCCTCTCCCAACTAGGTAGGTGATTAAATTAGATTTGCTTAGTTAGGTTAAGTTCTTTGAGATCTTAGTAATTAGGGAAAACCATGAAAGAAAAGCGAAATAGAGAAGCTAAGCTACCATCTAGGCTACTAACAAGCAAGCAAACCCCACGGTCTAGGTTTGGAAGGTGCCCTCACCTTCAAAACCTCGCGGCCAAGCTAAGAAAGACTCAAACAATTGAAGAGAAAACAGATCTAGCCCATGTCCTACCTATCCCAAAGCTCATAGAAGAGAGGAGGCTATACCACTTCCCCTCTTACACTATGAGCTTCAACAATCAAGAAAAGAAAAGGAGAAAAAGTGCACTATAAAGTTAGAAAATGAAAGGGGGGTTGAGGAATAGCTACCAGATCCCCCAAAGGGGTCTTGAAGTGTTGTGTGTGTCTCTTTGGGGAAGCAAAAAACCCTCAACCAGATCTGATATACCTGCAAAATCAGCAAGCCTTGCTTGCTAGAATGGCTACACACAACCAAAAGAAGTTAATGAAACCCTTACCCTTTTGGGGCAAGAACTTTCCACAATAGAAGATATTATATTTGATAAAATTTTGACCTATTTAAACAATTATATGCTAGCTGAAAATGAAATGAATGGACAATAATAATAGGAGAGGAGCAATAGATCTAGAGAATTGGAGTATGTGAGAGCTTCAAGTGACCCTTCTCCTTGAAGGAGTTCCCAATGAAACCCTAGAGATGAACCTGCAAGATCTCTTCAAACAACATGCATACAATAGACAATATGTTGATGTATTGAAATTAAATGACACTTCTATTTAATAAAAAACATCAAGATATATAAACCAAATGGACATATGCCCTATTAGATCTACTTAGATAACACTTTACCTAAGATCTAGTGTTACAAGCATCTAAAAATACCAATACAAGTTACCTCCCATGCATAAGAAAAAGAAGCACACGCCTTAGTCTTCTTGTTGTCCTCCAAAGTTTCTCCAATATTATATTACTCAAGAAAATATGGTTTTGGAGAGAAAATACTCCAAAACCCTAGAGCATAGAATGGAAATGAAATGGAATGAATGACTAGAGAGAGAGTTGGAAATCAAGTAGCATAACAATAGCTCAAGATATGGTGAGTTGGGGAGGAGAAAAGAGATCTATTTATACTTGGAGAGGCAAACCTATCTCTCTTGGATCTAAGCCAAGTGTCCACCACCAAGCAAAGGAGTAGATCTCTAGGCTAGGGTGCACCCTTTAGGGTTTGCACAATAGATCTAGGGTGTAGAAAAGTAGAAAAATTAGTTGGAGAGATCCAAGGGCATGTAGGAGGCATGGGATTCGTGCCAAGGCAAGTGAAGAGGCTCAAATAATTTTTTAAAAATTATTCGTGGAATTTCTAGAAGAGGGAGGGCGCACTTCTCTTGGAGGGCGCACCACTTGGGATGAGGGAAAGGTGATGAGTGGTGAGAGATGAGTGAGGGGTGTTGGGATCACACAAAACTTCATAGGAGAGGTTGTGGGATCCGTGCTAGGGTAAGAGGAAGAGCCTCAATAATAAAAAACGAAATTTTCATTGGAGAGACACAAAGGGTGGCGTAACTCTCTTGGAGAGTGCTCCGTATGGTAAAAAATCCAATCAAATGCAAGGATGGGTGAGGTGGAGTAAGTGGGGACACCTCTAAGGGTGATATAGGGTCTAAATAAAGTGAAAGCTCAAGAGAAGGGGCCACACTCAAGTCACAAAATAATTAAAAAGGGAAAAACGTCAATCCCCCTAGCGAGGCGTAATTTTTGAGTGTGGAAGGTGGGAAAGGGGTTGGAATAGGTTGACAAAGGTTGGGAGGCTAAGGTTATGCTTAGGGGGTCTCTCTCTAACCATCATTTCAACATTTCACATCATCTACCTCATTATTACAATTTTTACATCTTGCCATGTTTGGACTTTAGCAATTAAAATTGTTGTTTTAGACTGACTGACACTCCGGGTGGACTAACCCATGGCTAAAGTTGTCCAACTGAGCTGAAACTTGGTCCATGGATGTAGGGGGTGCTATTCCATTTCCTTTGAGCACAAATACCCCTATCAAATGTCCAAGGATCCAGTTTTTACAATTATTGCTCAAAAATAATTAATTAATTAAATAATTAAACCTCCAAACTTAGGAAAATTTAATTAATTAAAAAAAACTAATCTAGACTCGACAGAATTTTGCGAAACTTTCTAAGATATCTTGCATGGTCATTTACAATGATTTCCCTATATAGTTACCAAAACATAAGTCCACTAGAACGTCGTTCACCACTTTGGAGGACTTATTGCAAGTGTGAGGGAAAAACTCAAGGGAAATTAGTAAGGCTAAAAAGCCCAACTAATAACCCGAGGATAAAAAACCCTCGGTGAAAGGAACTCTCCCAGTGAACCGATCCCATGGTAACTGACCTAGACATGACTCATGCAGACCTATTACATTATTAACCCACGCAGGGGTGTGGAAATTCCAAGTACAAAAATAAGTGTTGGGCCAAACATTGCCCTGTAGGACCAAAAGTCTTCGACAACATGAGCATCTGATGATGCATCTTTTCATGGCACATGAGTTAACCACCAGTGCTAAATGGGCGGTCAACAGATCCTATCTAATCCATGTAATGAATGTGAGGTGGTCTGTAAGAAAAGCTTTTGGGCATGCGGTCATTGACATGCAAGGTCTTGTATGGTCTCATTTCCACGAGCACCTTTGTAGAGGATGTGTGACATCTTGAGCTACCCTTTCCCCTATGATTCCTTTTTCCAAGCCCCCTTTTAAGTCTTTTTGTTTATTATGATTTGCAAGTCCCCTTAAAAAGGTTTCAAGCATAACATTCGTTGATTTTGATTTATGGTGGGGTATTTTAAAGTCCTTGTTTATCAGTGAGGCATTTATTCGCGCTTGGGACTTAGGGGCGACATCAAATGGGGGGGGGGGGGG
>ML810509.1:210229-226585 GCA_009831015.1 Picea engelmannii | reverse complement strand
TGTGGATGTGTATTTCTCAGTGATCTTGTTCATATTATGCTCTTATCTTATGAAATGCAAAGAACTATAATATCAGCATAAAACATTAACACTACCTACATATCTTGTACACCTGTAACCATCTTGCTCAAGACTGGTAATGCTTTGTAATTTAGGTGAGCAAGTCTTCGGTGCCATAGCTCACTAGAGCTAACATTGTTGTGTACAAGGGCTTGTTCTTGGTGTCCCTTCAATTTATACAATCCTCCTTCTAGAACACCAATCATGGTAGTGGAATCTATGCTTGCACTCTTGGGCCATAGAAGGACTTGGCCATCCACAAAAGCTACCCTGAAACCTTTATCTTCTAAAGAAGAAATAGAAAGAAGATTCTTCTTCAAGCCTTGTATAAACAATACATCTTTAATTGAGATAGAATTACCTGAATCAAGCTGGTAGGAGGCTTCTCCTACTCCTTTCACTACATGTCTGGAATCATCCCCAAGCTCCACTTGAAGGGATGAACTCTTCTTTGTCAAATTTTGTAAGGGAACTTGTAATGTTCCTGACTTGGCTGGTCTAGGAAACACTTCTAATGTGTGTGTAGGATTAATCGTTTACAACATATAAATGATCATACAAATAACAAATGCGACAAAGGACTGCAAAGTTTATATTATGATATCTCTGGAGTAGAAAGGCCGAATACAGCTAAATAAAATGAATCACTTGGCTAGATCAAAAGACTAAAGGATCATAGCCGGAATACAATAAGCAAACTAAATGATAATACTTGATAATAGATGAGCACAGCGGGATCAATAGATGATCTGGAACTATGGCAGCTCGTACGGTAACTGTTGGAAGTTTGGAAAGTTCGCCCTGGCGGATATACCTCTCGGAATGGCCTGGAAACTGTCCCAAATGGTGTGCCCTGCTCTAGCTCTCAGGCCTGTTAACTGACCGACCCGTCTGCTAGTGGGTCTGGACCTCGGATGGATCTCCCTGGGGGAATGCGCCCCTCTCTCATGGGCAAAATACGCCCTAGTGATTCCATCGTCGGAATCAGCTGAGATGTATCTCAAAATGATCGCCTTGGTCTACAGGGAAATGGGTCGGAAGGGTTTCCCTAAATCTGATCTGATGCTCGCTTGGGAACCCCGAATATGTCCGCCAAAAGTGCCGCACTGCCAAGTCTGGAAAATGCGCCCCAGATGATTCCTTCGTCGGAATCTGACGAGGAACCAGGCAAAAGATGTGCCTTGCCTTCCTCTCAACTGGGTCAGAGGGGAATCTCTGAACTCCTCCCGGATGGGACAAGTCGATCTACTTAACCTCCTCAGGAGTTGCGCCCTCACCCTGGATAAGTGCGCCCTTGCTGCTGGACCCTGTGTAACTGTTGCTGAAGAATGATGGAAGACCTGTGTGATCTTCCCAGTGACTAGGGTGTGTCTCTCAATACTGAAATCAACCAACTGGTGTCTTCCTCCTGGTATCCACTGAACTATCTCTCCTGAGATGCACCTCTCTCCTCAATGACAAGTCATAATTTGCATAATGATGAATTAGGTCATTGACCCTTCTCTTGTAGCTTTTTTAAACCCTAAGTCATCGCTGAAACCCTAATTCGTTGTTGACCTTTTCCCTCCAAGTGAATTTTACTTTATTTTATTATTCCTTGATTAAATCACTTAATTAATTATTTAATTAACCATTTTACCTCTAAAAAGTGATTTATCCATCCTTATGGCTTCTTCGGCCACTGAAAGTCACTTCTCATCATCTTATCTTATAGTGCTCATCTTCCTGATTCCGATGAGCTGTTACACCAAGAGGTTTCTCCAAGTAGCATGCCCATTATGACCTTCTTAGTGAATTTAAGTAAGATATGACCCATAATAACTCAAAATTACGGAAATCATCGGAATGCAATGGAACCAAAGCCAAGCTGTGCGGAATGGATCATGATGATGAACGATTCAAGTCGGGCCCAATAAAACCCCTCAATATCTCTCAAAATCTCTGTCACCCCTATCTGGCTACTCTGGTAGGCATAACACTCTGTAAAATTATAATGTCCCAAAATGGGGACATTACAGTCCTCCCTGTTGGAATATTTCTTGTCCTCAAGCAATAACTGAGTCCAACTACATATGATACCGGGGTCCCATATCCACCTGTGTGACACAAGGTAGACTTCCCTCAAGATGTGGTCTCTCCAAGTGCTCACCACGCATGACACCCACATGCTCCTGATGAGTAGAATGATTAATGGCCAAAGAATCTCAGTCAACTCCCTGAGCAACCACTCTACTCGAAATTCAACTCCATCCAATGATGAACTACCAAGGACTCCAATCCCTGGATCCCATATCAGAATGTGAACCGCAATTCTGTGTGGAGTATAGTTTTGTAACATATCAACACCATGAGTCTCCTACAAATAACACATGGCCTCGACCCGAAATAGGTGTATCCTACCAAACCATATCAAACTCAGCACGACCCCCACCGACTGAACATGCTGATGCCATATTGAGGTACTAGAAGACCTCAACAAATCATCAACCAATGACGTGCTCTCCCCAATACTGAAACTCAATGGAAAATCAAAGTGACTCCCCCCTGCAAACGTCCGCACGTCTCCATCAGTCAATGAAATGCCCGACCCTATAATCCCAGGGTCCCATCCTAGTCTCTGACATGGACCATCATGTCGATGCTGCTCTACTCTGATCATGACTGTCTGCTCAAAGTATCCATACGGGACCCTCCACGCATGGATCCTCATAATATGAAACAAACTATCGACCCAATGGATTCCCGGATCCCATGTCAAATTTGGAAGTTCATCACTTCCAATCCCCACGAACTGCTGATGTTCCCTACTGGTAACTGTCGAAAGCCCTACACCCTCATCCCAATGAGAGTCTGAATAAGTGGCAACCTCTAAGATATCCTCTGTGCCATGGCCTAGGATACTCTCCATCATGCTTATGACCTCATCTGTCTGCCCCTGATGATCCACCCTTATCCTGCTGTATGCAATCAAGACTCTGCTGTCAGGTGGTCTCAGCCTACCAACTCTCCATGACCCCTGCCACTTTCTAGCTCCCCGTGTGTTGTTGTCAATGATAAAAGTGTCGAGAAAGGCTATCATAAATACCTGCAACCAACTGTGGGACTGGAAAGTATCATATACTTTGGTCAATCCCCAGGATTGGACCAAAAGCTCATCCACTAGCACCCATGGTGAATAATTGCCTAAACTCCAACTATCGGGTACAATAGTAGATAACTCCACAAACTGCTAGTCAATCACTCTCCCTCGATCATCACTCAGATAGTTGTTGCTATTGTGAAGGTGCTCTCCCAGAACTATGTGTTGCTGCAAGGGAGGGGAGTCTCCATGCTCTACTAAGTGTGTCTCCTCCTTGCCATCCAATGCATCCCCATGAATCCCACTGTACATCTCTCTCATCATCATGTCCAAGGTGTACTTCCGGATCAACCTCTATGTGAATATCAACCAATCCTTGAACACAAATGAAAGTGTCCTCGTAACTGCCCCTCGCTTTGGAATCCTCATGTGTATGTGTATGACCGATTGTCTCAGAACTACCCATGAATGGTGGCCCCTGTGACAACCGGATATCCTCCARCAATGTAACTGAGGAACATATTTGACTCTTTGCCGAGATAGATGTAGTGTATCTCTGACCAGTCTCCTCAAGGAGCTCATCTAATCTGGACTCTGATTCCTGAAGGGTTGTCTGTGTGCCTTCCAAGAATCCTCGTGTGCTCACCAACTCATGAGTGAGTCGGTCCACCTCAAGCTCCTTCTCCCTCAGTGCCCTGTGATACATCTTGCCAATCTCCAATAGGTAATCTCTATCCATCAATAACTGTTGGTAGTCGACCCTCATCACATTCACTCTCTCCATGAGTGTATGGAAATCATCAATGGCCAGTCCTCTATTTGAACTATCATCTGCCATCGAGGCCCTCCAACAATAACCTGCCACTAATGCATGTGTATCATCAATGCATTGAGTGGCTGCCATGATCATGTCCTCACTGACTCTCAATTGTCCCGTCCAGTGTTGTGACTCCTGATCACAGTGCCGCTGAGGTTCTACCTCATGCCCCTTACTGTTAGTGTCAACAATGGAATCCCCAAAAACACACTCATCAAAAGATAAGGCACTGAACTGCCCACTGTCCACTATGCTACTGAGTCCTCCTGTATGCCACTGCACACCATCACCAACTGCTACCCCCATATGAATCGCACTGTATCCTGTATGGGCAGCTGTATCCTCCTGTGCGCTCACCCTATTAATATCATCTGCGCCTAGATCCCATACAGATGTGTCTAGACACGGGCTATGGTCATCTCGTCCAATAAGGAGTGCATCCTCATCACTATAAATCGATCTTGGCAGTAACTGTCCCAACAAGCTGTCGGTCTCCACAACCTGATCCATCAATGGAATCTCCAAGAGTGGTGACTCACTCTCCACATACTGATAGGTATGTGTAAGGTTAACTATCTCCAAGCCATACCTCTCCTCCTGGGTCTGAAGATCCATATGTCCCTTGTGTACAATCCCCACACAAGGCTCCTCTACAATATCGGGAATGCCACTGATATCCTCTTGTGTCGTGGCTAGCATAGGTGACTGAGAAGATAAAAAATGTGGCTCGCTCATCATAGGAAGCTCATCATCCTCCACACATGACTTCCTGGAAGCTATGTCTACACCCATAGGTAGGTCATCCAACCTCCTAACGTCATCATGTCTAAGTGCCAACACATATGAATCCTCACAAGTGTCACCACTATGCTGAAGTGTTGAATCCTCAACATTACCTGATGGGGAAGATGAAGGACATGCGCTATCATCCTGACCATCCAATTGCCCCTCAAATGCACAAGAGTCACTAGCCTCCATCTCGGTCATCTGGTTGAGCTTGTAGTACATGTCTAGCTTTTGTACCCCATCTCTGGCACTGCATTTGGACGATCCGTCAAAAGAAGGTATGGTGAGTTTACCAACTTTCCAGATGAAATCTATGTTATGCACCTGTTGCTGTTGCTGTCCTCCTCTCTGAGGTTGTTTGGGATGGTTCATGCCCCTAAGTCCATAGTATTCGACCAGTGTCATGTCGTGATGGAAGTCACGACCCAACGCTGCATACTCCCTCTTGTACTCTTCAATGTCTTCCGCCTGACTGGGCAACCTCTGTGCTAACGACTGTTGTGCTGCTGGTGCTGGTGCCTTCTGAAAACTAGGGAACCATGGTCTGGGAATCCTACTCGAAGATGTGTATGTGCGAGTAGGTGTCTGGGGTCTACTGCCTGCCCTCGAGTTCCCCTGTGCTGCATGTGGGGTTGGTGTGCCTGGGGTGTCCACTATAGCTAATCTATCAACCAACTGTGCTAAAGACTGCATCATGGTTTGCTGACTGACTACCAAATTGTTCCGTACCTGCATGAAGGCTGCCTCTGGGTCCATGGGTGCCTTACCAGTGTCCTCTGGCCTCTCATATCTGTCTCCCCACATCCTCTCTGCCTTCTGGGTCACCTGCTGAACTCATCGACTTTAGTCACAGGCTAGTAGGACTAAAGCTCTGATACCATTGTAATGTTCCTGAGTTGGCTAGTCTAGGAAACACTGCTAATGTGTGTGTAGGATTAATCGTTTACAACATATAAATGATGTACAAATAACAAATGCGACAAAGGACTGCAAAGTTTATATTATGATATCTCTGCGGAGTAGAAAGGCCGAATACGGCTAAATAAAATGAATCACTCGGCTAAATAAAATACAAAAGGATCTTAGCCGGAATACAATAAGCAAACTAAATGATAATACCCGATAATAGATGAGCACTGCAGGATCAATGGATGAGCTGGAACTATGGCAACTCGTACGGTAACTTCTAGAAGTCTGGAAAGTTCGCCTTGGTAGCTATACCTCTCGGAATGGCTTGGAAACTGTCCAAAATGGTGCGCCTTGCTCTAGCTCTCAGGCCTGGTAATAGACTAGCCCCTCTGCTGGTGGGTCTGGACCTCGGATGGATCCCCCTAGGGGAATGCACCCCTCTCTCACTGGCAAAATGCATCCTAGTGATTCCACCGTCGGAATCGGCTGAGATGTATCTCAAAATGATCGCCTTGGTCTACTGGGAAATGGGTTGGAAGGGTTTCCCTTAATCTGATCCGATGCTCGCTCGGGAACCCTGAATGTGTCCGCCAAAAGTGCCTCACTTCCAAGTCTGGTAAATGCGCCCCAAATGATTCCTTCGTTGGAATCTGATGAGGAACTAGGAAAAAGATGTGGCTTGCCTTCCTCTCAACTGGGTCAGAGGGGAATCTTTGAACTCCTCCTAGATGGGACAAGTCGATCTACTTAACCTCCTCAGGAGTTGCGCCCTCACCCTGGATAAGTGTGCCCTTGCTCCTGGACCCTGTGTAACTACTGCTAAAGAATGATGGAAGACTTGTGTGATCTTCCTAGTGACTAGGGTGTGTCTCTGAACACCGAAATCAACCAACTGGTGTCTTCCTGCTGGAATCCACTGAACTATCTCTCCTGAGATGCACCTCTCTCCTCAATGACAAGTCATAATCTGCATAATGATGAATTAGGTCGTTGACCCTTCTGTTATAGCATTTCTAAACCCTAATTCACCGCTGAAACCCTAATTTGTTGTTGACCTTTTCCCTCCAAGTGACTTTTACTTTATTTTATTATTCCTCGATTAAATCACTTAATTAATTAATTAATTAACCATTTTACCTCTAAAAGGTGATTTATCCATCCTTATGGCTTCTCTGGCCACTGAAAGTCACTTCTCATCATCTTATCTTGTAGTGTTCTTCTTCCCGATTTCAATGAGCTATTACACTAAGAGGTTTCTCCAAGTAATATGCCCATTATGACCTTCTTAGTGAATTTAAGTAAGATATGACCCATAATAACTCAAAATTATAGAAATCGTCGGAATGCAACGGAACCAAAGCTAAGTTGTGCGGAATGGATCATGATTATGAACGATGCAAGTCAGGCCCAATAAAACCCCTCAATATCTCTCGAACTCTCTATCACCCCTATCTGGCTACTCTGGTAGGCATAACACTCTGTAAAATTATAATGTCCCAAAATGGGGACATTACAGTCCTCCTTGCCGGAATATTGCTTGTCTTCAAGCAATAACTGAATCCAACTACATATGATACCGGGGTCCCATATCCACCTGTGTGACACATGGTAGATTGCCCTCAAGATGTGGTCTCTTCAAGTGCTCACCACGCATGACACCCACATGCTCCTGATGAGTAGAATGATTAATGGCCAAAGAATCTCAGTCAACTCCTCGAGCAACCACTCTACTTGAAACTCAACTCCATCCAATGCTGAACTACCAAGCACTCCAATCCCTGGATCCCATATCAGAATGTGAACCGCAATTCTGTGTGGAGTATAGTTCTGTAACATATCAACACCATGAGTCTCTTGCAAATAACACATGGCCTCAACCCGAAATAGGTCTATCCTACCAAACCATACCAAACTCAACATGAACTCCACCGATTGAACATGCTGCTGCCATAGTGAGGTACTACAAGACCTAAACAAATCATCAACCAATGATGTGCTCTCCCCAATACTGAAAATGAATGGAAAATCAAAGTGACTCCCCCTTGCAAACATCCGCATGTCTCCATCAGTCAATGAAATGCCCGGCCCTGTAATCCCAGGGTCCCATGCTAGTCTCTAACATGGACCATCATGTCGATGCTGCTCTACTCTGATCATGACTGTCTGCTCAAAGTATCGATACTGGACCCTCCACGTGTGGATCCTCATAAGATGAAACAAACTATCGACCCAATGGACTCCCGGATCCCATGTCAAATTTGGAAGTTTATCACTTCCAATCCCCGTTAACTGTTGATGTTCCCTACTGGTAACTGCTGATGTTCCCTATAAGTTATGAATGAGTTACGATCTAAAATGAAAAATGATTTGCTTCTTTATAGAGGAAACCAAAGTCCTTTTTCTCACTAATTCCACAAAATAAGGGTCTAAAATTAAGTTTACAAGGTGGATAGGTTTAGGCCGACCCCCAAAATGACCAATAACATCTAAAACAACAATAATAAAGCCTCCAACGTCCCTTCAAGAGGGTGACGTAGGGTGAGAGAGCCTCCAAAGGCTAGGTCGTCCTTTTCTTCATGGTGCCAAGTCATCCCCATTGCGAAATACTCAACCAAATAGAGTGGGGTAATGCACCACCCTCATGCCACAACATCATCAAATGTACCCCCATGTCACATCAAGCCCTGAAAGCAGGACGTCAAGGTCAAAGTGAGCAACGTCCAAGCAATGGTGGGTGATGTCATGTGTGATGCATCAAGTAGAACCTCTCTCATGAGGTATGACATCATCCTAAAGTGAGACACTCATCATCCAAGCCCTCCAACATGTGGGGCATAATGTCCATCCTATGGGATCTTTGCCCGTATTAAGACCCAAAGTGACAAAGCTTCTCCATGAATGATGTAATCATTAAGGCCCTTCAAAGACATGCCAGTACGCCCTCCAAGGATCCACCAGTCATAGAATCATGCCAAGTAAATCATGTTTAATACAATAGCCACCCAAACAAGTAACATTAGATCCCCCCTTTCATATTTCACAAATGCTCAAAGACTTTATACAATTTTTCCAAATTTAGGTATGGGAGGGTTATCAAGGCAAGATATTGGGTGTGCCAAGACCCAAGTAGAGGGGTGTTTCCCAAGTGGACCCTATCTAAGCCATGTAATGAATGTGAGGTGGTTTGTTGGAAAAAAATTTGGGCATGGGTTCATTGACACACAAGGTCTTGTATGGTCTCGTTTCCATGGGCGCCTTTGTAGAGAGTGTTCAACATTTTGAGTTACCCTTTCTTCAACAGTTCCTTTTTCCAAGCCCCCTTTTTTGCCTTTTTCTTTATTATGATTTGCAAGTCCCCTTAAAAAGGTTTCAAGCATAACATTCCTTGATTTTGATTTATGGTGGGGTATTTTAATGTCCTTATTTATAGGTGAGGCGTTTATTCACACTCAAGACTTGGGGGCAATGTCAAATGGAGGGGTAGAACTCAAGTATTGGTTGGATTTTTCCTTACCTCTTTAACCCGCCTTTGCATTTTGGTCAGGGTTGCTCTTAACTTTCTTTTCTTATTTAATGTCATCAACAATCCCTTTGGGCCCTTAGCCCCTTCTTCCCATAAGATAATGAAGTACAAGCTCTTTTGGGGTACATGTAACTTGAAGACCCAAAAGATGAGGAAACAGAAGGGAAATACGATGGAAAGCAGTAAGTATGGTCGGGAATGGTATGAAGGGATCTTCAAGAAGATTCCTCAGTGGCACCCGTTTTCGACACTTACTAGGATACCAGGATAACCACCAAGGTGAAATGAGGCAAAGAGTATAACTTCCAAGCAAACGTTAGATAATCATAAAGAGTCCTTTGAAACTCATTCAAATGCATCAAATATTTAAATGACACTTACCATGAAACTACACTAGTTACTTCTTGAAGCAAGACCCGCTGTCTTCTCGTGAACCGTACTGATGTGGTGAACACTACTCTTCTACGGACAATGACGGTGCAGTGTGGTGAAGAAGAGGGGTTGTATGGGCTATGCTGGTCATCCAACTCTCAACACTCCATGTTTGCTACCTACGGGCCTCGAGACTCGATCCCCTTAGTTACCCCTAGATGTGGGGGTGGGGTAACAGGATTGAATCCCAAAGTTATCCATTAACTAGCACCTTGATTGAAGCCTAAGGTTTGTACAATTTTTAGTTAGTAAACAAATTTAGTGAAAAATGTGTAGGCTTTATATGTATTTAATGGCCTTTGTTGTTTTGGTTTGAAGTTGTGACTATGTCTTGGTAAGTTTAATTTAGTGATATTCATTATTAAATAAATTTTGTTTGATTGCATTCTTATTTTCGAAGCTTATTCTTCTTGTTGATAGTTCTCATTGAGAGAGTCGTGATATCAACAAGATGAGTCCATCATTTTTTTGTATAATCATGAAATAGAAAATTGCAAGGTAGAATCTTTTGCAAGGGTAGATCTTTGGGAAAAAATATCATTTCAGTGAACCCCCCAAAAATGTCGCAGGCTTCTCCCATTGAACCGCCCAAAAAGGTCGCAGGATTCTCCCATTTTTTACTGGAATCGAGAAATTTATTTAGCTTTGAACACCTTCAACCTACGTTTATGGGACATTTGCATCATAGATGAGTTATCCTTGATTGTTGTATTATTTGTTTGGCCCCTTTGTATGCAACATTTTTAAGCTTCTTTGTAGGACATCATTTTATTCACTTCCTATAAGCCTCTTTAAGAAGTTTGCAAACTAGTATTTTTATCATAATAATGTACAAAGATACTTTTTTTCATTGAGTATAAAGACTTTTGGGAATGTTATAGGAGCCTGGAAGAGCTGAAGAAGAATTCGCTCGTTATGATTGTGAAACTATTGTGAAAAAGTTTCTATTGGCAACTGGGACAGGCCTGTTCTCTGCATCTCCAGACAAAGGAATTCTAGATGTTTTAAAGACTCCAACAATTCTTCCTTCTTGGATGACAGAGGAAGAAATCCAATACTTTGCCAAACAATTTGAGAAAACAGGTTTTACTGGAGGTTTGAACTATTATCGAGCACTCGATTTGTACGTTCTCTATCCTAAAATTGTACTTCGATTGCTCAACAAACTTCTTTTTTGGATATCTTAGTTTAGTAATTGTTGGTTTATGTTACACATTTTGTATGCCATTTCCAATGATTTTTAATGCTCTTAAATTTATCCAGAATATGGGTAAGCAATCAAGCATTTTGGGCACTATATTGTAGTCCTTTTTGTACTGCTAATCAAAGATACAAAGATTTTAGGGATAAGGGGTATACACAACAGGGTCGATGCTCATCTCCCATTGCTAATATTGTCTTTTTTATAGTTTTATCTTGTTGTATTATCAGGACTCCGGTAATGTCTATGGTTAAAAAAATAGCATTCGTGTGTAATAAAGGTCATTTGAGTGTTAAAGTAATCAACATTATGATAATAAAGTGTTGGTAGTTGGGAGGGTTTGGTAGCTCAATTGTAAGCACATAAGTATTGAATCGTTGCACATCCATTCCACAACTGATAATATGTAGAACAATAGAAGTTGTCAAAAATAAAGCTAACAATAGAATATGTTCATAATCAATTACCAATACTGTATCCTAATGTCAAAAATTAACCATTAAGGTAGAGTCTCACCTTACAAAATCCTGATAGAAGGATAAACTTTGTGTCTCTGATAAGAAGAATCTTCAAATACATAACAACTCTTGAATGTTTGGAGGAGAGAAGAAGCTTATTTATAGCCTAAGTAGGGAATCCAAAAGCCAAAGCACATGGCTCTTGATTTCCATAAAACTTGAGTTATCCTCATGGGGCACCCATGACACTTGGGCCACCATAAACAATGACTTAACTTTAGGAAACCTTATCATTCTTGATATTTAACAAAAATATGTCATATTGTCATTGTTGGAATCCTTTTGGAATGAACTTTACTATGGTAACATCAATAAGATAACTTTAGACATCAACAAGAAAATTTATGGAAAAAATGTATGATTCCTATACCAGGTTTAGGTTATGCCTAGGGGTAGAACATGTCCTCCCATTGTTGACACGCTTTACTCTCAAAGCAAAAGAAGAGGCCAAATAATATGATCTTAGATATTCATTCCTTTCTCACTTTGTTCGATCATTGGTCCATCCATATGCGATCCTTATTGGTGTCAATCTTTGATAATGTCCTACCAATAACCATGGTTATGCTATTTGTTGTATTGAAAATGTGCATGATGTGTACTATGTTATTGCAGTTTTTGACTCTCATGGTAATGTCAATGTTGTATCCACCATGTTGTCTCAATTTTTTATCCTTGTGGTAGTTTGGGGGTTGATATGGCTCAACCTTTGTAGCTTTTACCCCTTGTTATCACTCAAATCTGCACTATGGGACAGCAATGATTCCAATACCTGCAGCACGGAAATTTAAATAATTATTACTAAACAATCAGCCCTAGGTCACTAGCTAACTGTTTCTCCATTTGGATTGGTGCTTTTCCAATCATAGGGGGATCCCTACTGTTCATGCGCTGAAATATCACTTATAAATCTGCATATTAGTATAATAAATCAGCACACAAATAATGCCCTTGGCTGCAATTAAGCAAGCAAAGATGTAAGAAAATTGATAGTTAAAAGATATGAGAGAATTTCAGTTTGCAATAGCTAAGTATGAAAGGAAAATAGAGAAGAATATGCGCTCTAAATGATAAATTCAACCAAGTTAGAGGCAAAAGATACCACCTACACTGCTGCACAAAGAGATATTATTGCACCAACAAGTTCAAAAGTTGAGAAAATAGCCAAGAGATTGGTTGCACCATAGAGACAGAGTACAAGACTGATCACAATAATATGGCTCTTCGCAGAGTACAAGAAGCATGAAGAAAAGAGGAGATGGAAAAGAAATACTACTAATTTCTCATTCCAAAAAATCTCCAGCAAACAATGAGCATTAACCCTTCCTTTATAGATCCTTGAACTCACTAAAGAAGGTGCCTAACTCATGCAAGAGGTCCTCCAAGAATACCCTAGCCATGCACTTTCCTACGTGAAGCAAACTCGTCCATATGCGTTCTTAATTCTCTTTGAACTGAAGTAAACCCCAAAAAAAGTAAAGTCACCCTGTCTATATTTATCCCAAGCTCACATGCCTTGCTTTATCTCTTCATGTGGTATTTCATTGAAGATAAACTAAAGTCTTTGTCAATAAACTGGTTGTCCAAAAATACCAACTTCTTCATGAAAGGTCGCCCTGTCTAAAATTAGCTAAACTCATGCAAGCTCTCCCTGTCTAAAATTAGAACTTTCCCTCATGATTTTGCAATTTTTAGAAAAAGAAGGAACTAGAAGAAGGGTGCCTCTCTTTACCAAGAATAGTTGATGAGTCATCCACCTGAAAATAGAACTTGATGCATGGAGCTAAATTTTAGGTCACTGCTAGATTTACCCAACAAATTGCCACATGTCATCCACATGGCGCCTTCACCTGCTGCCACATGTCATGTTGCATGGTGACCACACCTGCTAATAATAACACTTTTAAAAATAGACATGCTAAAAATAGCAATCCCCTAAAAAATAGGAAAATACAAAAAATGTCGTGAACTGCTAGGATAACACTGCTAAATATAGTATGCCTAAAAATAGGCAGTGCTAAAAATAGAAACTTCTCTCATGTCAATGAAATTAGGTTCATCAGATTCGATTTTCTGCAAGGAATCTGAATATGTGCTTAGAATCATCATCTAAGCCTTGAAACTCTAAGCTAAAATAGCAGTGTCTTGCATGTCGCCCGGAAAAATCTCATTGGCATCGTAAGCTTGCAAGGATGCCAAATATGTAATCAACTCTAACATGTGGACCTCCGAACTCTGGTTCCTAAAAGATAGGAAGATTGCTAAAAATAGCATTTTTTCCCAAATTTGATGAATATGCCTCTGAAATGTCTCTGCCTCTTATAATGGATTGTGATCTCTGGAAAACATGTGAAAACCTATCTCTGATCTATATGAAAACTATCTTTGACTACCGACTTGATGAAATCTAGCTGGATCTTAGCTCTCCATTTGCATAAGCAAATCTGGGGGTTAACACCCCTTGATTTCAGTCTTGTGCTTCTTCAACTTTGTCTTCAAAATGATCTTGCTTGCTCAGATGCTTGTGTATCTGGAGGAGTTTGTCCTTCCTCAAATATAATTGTGTCTTCCTTTACCTTGAGTGAGAAATCCTCCGTTGTAACTCCTTGCAAGGTCAACTTTTTTTTCTTGTGCCAGAACACTATGAGTCACTTATAAAATTTAAAAGAAAATGTCCCCATTGTTTCCAACCATGTACATCAAAGGACAATAACCAACCCATAATATTTGTCCATAGTGACCTTCAAATCTTCAAATTTCTAAACTTTCTCACAGTATACCTATGCTTCCTTGATATTATGTGCTAGAACTTGAAGACACTTTGTGAAATCATCATTGATGAAATTATATATGCTACTAGAAATTATCAATACAATTATTGTTTCCCTTTGAGTATTTCCTTTCACCTGCAAGGTTGAATATTCTTTGAATAAAAGTATGAAATCGTGACTCTTCTCATTGGATTTATTGTCTTCATGGAGATTTGACTTCCAATTTAGGCTTTCATCATGTCCCTTGACATTTATTTTTTTATCCATTTATTTGAGAAGTTATATACAAATTCTTTCAAAGTTAAGTAGTCTCCCTTCATCTTCTCTAGTGGTGACCCTTTGTATTTCTCAAGGTGTCCCTTTGTCTTATGTAGTGGTCACCCTTCGAACATTCTTTGCAAAAAAGTATGAAATATTTACCCCTCTCAATGGATCTATTGTCATCATGGACATTGACTTCCAATTTAGGCTTTTGTTATGTCCCTTGACATTTATTCCTTTTATTGATTTATTTGAGAAGGTATTTACAAAGACTTCCAAAGTTAAGTGGCATGCATCCCTTCATCTTTTCTATTGGCGACTCTTCGTATTTCTTGAGGTGTCCCTTTGTCTTCACTAGTGGTGGCCTTTTGAACATTCTTTGGGTAAACGTATGAAATATTTACCCCTCTCATCGTCTTTATTGTCATCATGGATATTTGACTTCCAATTTAGGGTTTCATTATGTCCCTTGACATTTGTTTCTTTTATCCATCTATTTGAGAATGTATTTACAAATTCTTCCAAAGTTAAGTGGCATCCCTTCATCTTCTCTGATGATGACCCTTTAGTGGTGATCCTTTGTCTTCCGTAGTACTGAGGTCATTGGTTTTAGTACTAGTTGTTATGCACTTGACATAACTTAAATAGAAAGGACCATTCCACAACTGATAATATCCAAAACAATAGTAGAAATAAAGCTAACAATAATTTAAGTAATAGAAGATGCCTATAATTTGTTGAGATTTGGGTACCTTGGAAAGTGTTCCCCATGTGCTTATGAGTCTCTAAGCACAAAGGGGGAAAACTATTACCCTTTTACTTTACTTTATGATTCTAATTTCACTTTGACAAAAAAAATCCCAAGGTGTAGGCAATTATTATGTTAGTTTATAATTATACAACAAAAAAATCAATGAAATAGATGAAGAAAACATAAATTTACAAAGGAAAAGGTGGGAAAATAGTTACCCAACCAATGAGGGTTCTTGGGGAAGTCTTGAGGATGAATTTGGGCAGCGTCTCCCCTTGTTTCTGGTAAGATTCTGCAAAAAAACAGCAAGCAAAAGCTTGCTGGAAATTGCTGCAAAACACACAGAATGTTAAGGAAATTTTCTGTGTTACACAAAAAATTTCCACAAATAAATCTCCAATTTGAAATATAAATTTGTGACCTATCTAAGACAAGTTAGCTACAGCAAATGGTATGAAATGACAACAATATATCAGATCCAAATAAAAAATGAAGAAGTTTATGCAAGCTTTGGCTGGAAACTCCTCTAAAGTCTCTTCCAACCAACTCTTGTGAGAAAAATCATAGAAGATGCCTATAATTTGTTGAGATTTGGGTACCTTGGAAAGTGTTCCCCATGTGCTTATGAGTCTCTAAGCACAAAGGGGGAAAACTATTACCCTTTTACTTTATTTTATGATTCTAATTTCACTTTGACAAAAAAAAATCCCAAGGTGTAGGCAATTATTATGTTAGTTTATAATTATACAACAAAAAAATCAATGAAATAGATGAAGAAAACATAAATTTACAAAGGAAAAGGTAGGAAAATAGTTACCCAACCAATGAGGGTTCTTGGGGAAGTCTTGATGATGAATTTGGGCAGCGTCTCCCCTTGTTTCTGGTAAGATTCTGCAAAAAAACAGCAAGCAAAAGCTTGCTGGAAATTGCTGCAAAACACAAAGAATGTTAAGGAAATTTTTTGTGTTACATAAAAAATTTCCACAAATAAATCTCCAATTTGAAATATAAATTTGTGACCTATCTAAGACAAGTTAGCTACAACAAATGGTATGAAATGACAGCAATATATCAGATCCAAATAAAAAAGGAAGAAGTTTATGCAATCTTTGGCTGAAAACTCCTCTAAAGTCTCTTCCAACCAACTCTTGTGAGAAAAATCTGCACACTAAAACAAGATGTGAGTCCAAAACAACATAATATGATGATATAGAATAGCAAAATGAACTAATTCACAATACTAACTAA
>ML810509.1:145621-179599 GCA_009831015.1 Picea engelmannii | reverse complement strand
GGTTTGCAAGTGACTTTGATTAGGCTTATTGAAATAATAAAACATTAACTAGTAATATAAATAAAATGGAAAGAGAAGCAACATTGGTTTATTCATGTTTTCCTCTTATGTGCTCTAATTAAACTACAAAAAGTAAAGATCAAAACAAAAATAATAGCATATGCATCCTAGTTAACCATTGAACCCAATGCAAATAAACATACAATAAGCATTGGATTGATTATCCCTTTCACTTTGCTGGTTGAGAAAACTGGGAAGGGGGTCCTAGGGTTTGTTTACCTCCTATATATGCAAAAGTACTTGTTTAGGTGTGTATCTAAAATAGCCTAAGATACTCTAATATACATTAAAGACACTCAAGGTTAGAATAAAATAACTAGTAGGAAGGCTTAGGAACCTAGTCTACATTACCAGTTAAGTTGTTTCTCCTCCTACAAAAGTAGATTAGGAAATGTTATTTTCAAATATAACGAAACAAGAGAAACAAGAATGCATACATATGCTTAATAAAAAAGCACATAAATGTAAGTATGTATGACCCATGTGCCCTTATTTGATAAGGTTATCTCCTCATCCACTGGGTTGTGTTGAAGCTCCTTTTGAAGTAGAGATGTTGGATGAGCAAATGTGAAATAAAGATTGAGCCAAGTGCCTCAATGGAACCAACTAATTAGAAATGATGGAGAGAAAATACCAACTACAACAATGTCCAAATAGGTAGAGGTTGATATAGACAAAATATCCTACTAACCGCAAGAGTGTGAAAGGTGGAAGGAGAGCACTAGATTATGAGTGAGCTCATTTGAAAGAGTTTTGACATATGAAAAATAGATTAGAGACTCCTTATAATAAAGAAGCAATATAAATAGATTTGGGAATACTTGAGGGGCATAGCCAACCCTTGGATGGGTAGTCTTCTCAGAAAAGTCAATATACAAGTTTTAACCCTACATACCACAAGGGATAGATCTATATTATTGGTGGTATATGAAAACATAGTCCTCTGTATTGTAGGAAAGTGTAAACAACAAACCACATGCATAACGTAAATAAAAAAAGTAGCAATTTACAAAGAGTGCCAAAGTCACTTGAGACAAAAAAATTTAACCAAGTAAAAACCTCAAAGAGTATGCCCTAATGGATTAGGAGTTTTTGGGGACCCAGGGGATCCTCCTCAACTACCTAAAACCCCCTTTAGTGTGTGAAGTCCAAGAAGAATACAATTAGGAAGGGAATATTCCAAATAGGTTACTCAAAGTGTCTTCCATAACTAAACATGTGACAATAGGAGACCTTATCATGGCACTAGATATCAAATGGGAGACCACAATTACACATCTAGAACATACTAAGGGAACTCAAATCGATGACTTCAACACATATGACTCATAGCTAAGTTGGATAAGAGGAACTTCGTGTTGTTATAAGCTAGGTCACATATGGATGACACACCCTGACATGCCATGAAAGCACCACACATCCATTCATATCCATATTCGATGGAATATCTGTATGGTCAAAGTATAAATTAGAGAAATCACATGCTACATTTTCCCCCTATGGAAGGAGCTTTGATTCATGGAGTAGAAAAATGACGAGTTTCCATGAATAAGATAAAAAGGGAAGGAAGTAGTAAAAGAAAAGGATAAAACAAGGTCAGAACAATTGGCATTACAAAGATGTAGGAGAAAACATGGAGGTACCCATTAGCAAATATAGCACAAAAATGTACCTTGGCATAAGGGTTTCCCCATTTGATGAGGCTCAACTTGATAAACAAATTAGAAACCCAATTATCTGCCTCCATATCAACACAATGTGGAGCTACACATATGTTGCATACAAGAATACACTAACCAACAATGCAGACAAAGGGAAAATAAAGTGACAAGACACAATCCATGAAAAACAAGACATGTAAAAAGGGGGGGGGGTAGTAAACAAATCTAACTACCATACAATTATGTATGCAATAACTAGACTATGAAAGTAAAATGAAAATATGAGAGAGAGAGAGAGAGAGAGAGAGAGAGAGAGAGAGAGAGAGAGATGTGCTTACTTGAGTGCTAGTGGTGCTATGTGAAAGCCCAAGGGTGTATGTTGAAAAATATGTTGTTTTGTTGAAGAATCAATAGATTCTTTCCCTATATGTACCTATCAAACAAACATGGAGGTACCCATCAACATAGGTAGCACAAATAAGTACCTTCGCATAAGGAAGGGTTTCCATGTTGTGAGGCTCGTCACCACACAATATAGCATCGTAGTGCAAAGCCTTCATAGGATGCTAATAATAGTGAAACATCGAAAGATGTCACCACTGTCACCTGGGTGACAAATTCCCTATTTTAAGTGAAGGAGTAAAACCAACACAAAGGAGGCTTCCTAGTAGCCTCGAGAAATCCCTAGGAAAGATACAATCAAGTCTAATGCCTCTCGTGTAGCTACTCAATCTACCACCAATGGAATAAAATAATCAAGGTAAGGACAAGGTGGTAAATTTGTGCGATTTCCAGATTTGAATGGATGAGGATCTAGGGTAATTTAGAAGGCTTATCAAATCAATTTTAGGCACAAGCGGATCCCCAACCACGACAAAAAAAGAAAAATCTATTGGCTACTGTAAAACTTGAAAGAAAGATGACAAATTACAACAATAATGTGAGTTATGACAACAACAATAAATGTATCCCTTTAACAAGTAATAAACCAATGAAAAATGGGGCTAAATGATGGATTTGACTAGGGTTTTAGACAAACAACAAATTCTAAAAATACAAATGAATATGACAACCAAGAAATACTAGATGTCCATCCCTAAATAGGCTGAAATAAAAATCATCAAAACAATTGTAGGGTTTTAAGATGATTTTCAAGTGAAGTACATGCATATATACCAAAATGTCTAGCCTTTTATGGCTGAAAATGAACATGTTGTAGTTATAAAACCCTAGTATTACCCTAAAACAATAAAAATAGTTGAAATTTGGAATTTTGTGATCAACTATTGGGAGAATGACTAGTTCCTATTATATATTTGGGTATATGGGGTCAATTAAGGACTCATTTGAAGAGATGTGAGTGGATCTAGGGTGATATCTAAGGTTGTTCACTACAAACCCTAGAAAATCCTCCTAGTATATCTCTAGGTCTTTAAAGACAATTCAAGGGAAGGTTCTTCACTAGTAACATTCCAAGAGTTTTAATAATAAGGGTTTTTTCAAGAAAGATCCAAGAGAATGCATAACCATCACTAGAGAAACAACATTACACTTACATTAATTTATAAAAAAAACCACAAGATAACAAGAGACTAGTTACTCAAGAAATTGTTCATCCATCAAAACTCTAGCAATGAACATTCATGAAGTAGCAAAAACATCCATAAGACATATTCTCCAAAAAGTCGTTCTAACTAGCCATCCATAGCAATTTGTATGAGAGAGAAAGTAGTAGTAGACAAATAATGATGAATCTCCACAAGTAGCAATGATTTACAAGTGAGAAGTGCTTCTCTTATTTATATGAGAGATCAAGCATCATTCTCATCTATTATAATCCCTAAAAACATAAAATAATTCATTTATCTCTCATAAACCATAGAGATAAGGCAAATAGACATAAAATATACACGATACATGAGTGGATGGGTCACTAAGACCTCCAACGATGCCTCCAAGATGAAGTAATAATGCTCTAATGAAAAATTGTTCATCAATGCATGCTAGAGGCCACATGTGTGGCATGAATGACTTCATAAGGTGGACGACTCAATCAAAGATGAAGTGTAGGGGCTCCAAAAGTGAAATGTGTTTCATCACTAAGTGTCCAATAATCCCCCAAAATGTGTGACGTCTCATGGACAGGTGCAATATCATCATCCACATGTGCAATATCCCATCAAAAGGTGTAATGTCCCATCAAGAGGTGTCATATCATCATGAAATGTGTGACATTCCATCATGGAAGGGTCATATCATACCCCATAGGTGCTAGAGTGTCTCAATAAAGGAGCCATGTCATCAAAAGGCTCAACATCCTCCCAAAAATGTGGAACAACCTCTCTCAAGCGGTGGGATGACCTCCATCAAGTGTGCTAATAACATCTTAATGTCCTCCAAAGGACCAAGGCATCAATCATGCGGGTAGCCCTACAAAATCTATCATCCAAGGAGGGGCTCATAAAGTTCAATGCACCATCAAAAGCGAAGGCATGTACACAAGTCAAATACAACGTATAAAGTGAGTCATGTCAATGCAAAATCCACTAGATAAATTACATTAAGTATCCTCTTCAAACTTCACACTATCTTACCAAGTTATTTTCCAAGTTTAGGTATGGGAGGATCATTATTACCCTCTATTAGGTGTGTCAGTACCCAGGATAAGAAGTATGTCCCAAGAAACCCATCAATGAAAATGTGCAATGGCATATGGCATGGTTTGGGGTTTACATAATGGGTGGTGGCATAGTCATGAAAGGTTATGTATGATATGCATCCTCATGATTTCCTTTGTATGAGGGAATGCTTAGGCAATGAGTTACCCTTTCTTTGGCACTGCGTCTTTTCAAAACCCTATTTTCATTTTTCTTTATTGATTCAAGAGTTATTGGATTTTGATTTTCATTTGATAAGTCATTTTTTCAGGTTTGCATTCATTGCATAGGACTTGGGGTGATGGCCTCTTAGTGAGGGGGTAAAGTTCATGCTTCTCATTCTTTCTAGTTTTTTTATTATTTTTTATTTATTTATCTGTTTCTTCAATTTGATTTTTTCTTTTCTTGCTTTGCTTTTCATTTTGAATTATAACACTTGTTCTTTCCATATCATTTTTTTAATATATCAAGTTGCATCAACCTCGAGCATTTTATCTCCTTCTCATGGGATTATGAGGTGTGAACCTTTATGAGTGACATATAAAAACCAACCCAAAAGATAGGATGACGAAGAGGGGATAGATAGAGTGTGTTATGTATGGGTTGTGATATGGACAAGTTACCCCTATTAAGGACCCCCAATAGTACAACTTTACCCGAGAGTGACAACACTTTACTAGGAGATGATGATGACCATGAAGGTGAAACAAGGAAAAAAATATAAATTTGAATCATCATGATCCATAATCCAATTCAACCCATGATCACTATTTGCATGCCCAAAACATTGACAATATCACTCAATATGAAATATTAGAATAGGGTGCCTCATATGTGTTATGCACCATATCATCTTATGTGAGTGAGATGATCATACAATGGAATGCATACGTGGGAAACTGTATGTGAAGAATATCATCATCATAACTATTGTCTATATTATGGATCATGGAGAAAAAATCTCCCTTAGTTACCCCTAGATGTGAGGGGGTAACATCTGGCTCTAACATGGGGACATGTGCTCACCGTAGAGTGCATGAGAACCTCAACAATCTATGTAAATCGAAGGCCTACACTCTGCATCAAACACAAAAATATATTTCTATATTATAACATAAAACTATTAGTAAAAATGAGTAGGGGGATTTCACCCCCTTGCTAGATGGAAAATATAAATGAAAAGCAACAAAATCATATGCAATCATTTTTATTTTAGTTTTTTATAGACATGACTAGATCAAAATTACAACTAATTATAAATGCATATGATTAGGAAATAATTGAAATAAAATAATAAAATACAATCAATTTGCATAAAAGAAAACATACAACATGACCTACAACTACCTACCTAATGCTACAATTAAAAAAATCAAGTTCTAGATATAATCATACTGTTGATGTTTTATGATTCTCATATTTGATAGTTATTGCCTTATGATTAATAATAAGATTCACTTTCACACAACAATTATCATAGAATAACTATACACTGAAAATCTCAACTATAACAATGTGGTGGAAATAACAAGATCTATAAATATTAACCATGCACAGTAGACATAAGAACACAACACAAGAACACAAGAGTTTATCCTGGGAAACCCAACCTTGGGAGAAAACCCAACAACCTTTCTATAGAAGAATTCAATCCAAGGGATTACCAGTACATCACCATCAATAACTAAAATACCATACAAAGAATATCCTCCCCAAGCCTAGCATCACCAAGACCTAGTGCCTCAATAATATGACCAAGAGAAACCAAGAATATCCTTCTCAAGTGTGGTGCACTCATCAAGATACCAGAAACCCAGAAATAGAGAAATTACCAAAAACCTGCAGCTGCAACTACCTTGTGTGAACTGTAGGAGTTGTCTGACTATCGAAATGAAATGATCCAGTCTTGTATTTATACTAATCTGGGTGCTTGTCTGGGGACGACTTCTTATTCTGGGTCTTCAAATTACTTTATTATTTTTTGTCTTTTACTAGTGGGGCCGACTTCTCTTCCTATGTCTTCAATTTCTTCCCGGGGCTTCTATAATGGTGTAGATGGGTCTTCTTGTGCTTTCTTGTGGAGAATGAATGCCCAAAGTTGCAAAACTTCAACACTCCCTCTCAACGAGGAAACAATTCTCCATACTTGGATTTCTTTTGTTGTAGAAAGGTTGTCTTCATGAGCCATGTTGATGATCAATCTCCACACTCCACACATGCATTCTGTCCCAGAATATTCATGTGATAACATTGCGAGTCCATCTGCTCCTCGACAAGAGAAATACTATACCTAGGCCATTCGCCACTAGCAAGGATATGTGGATGAATGAATAATTTACCCTTGGTCATATCAGTACTAGCATAGCCCCATGCATGACCAATCTGAGATAATTTATGCCCGATGCTATGGGTCATTCACTACTAGCAGAGCCCCATAAGTGAATGAATCATTCTCCTTTGGTCATATTAACACTAGAATAGCCCCTTTCATGAACAATATGGGAGAATGTCTTTCCGATGCTATTTCCTGGAGAATATCAACATACCTGGGCCATTCACCACTATTAGAGCCCAGTGAGTGAATGAATCATTCTCCCTTTGGTCATATCAACACTAGAATAGACCCGTGCATGACCAATATGGGAGAATTGTTTTCCAATGTTGAAACATCAACACTCAACATGGCCACTCTGGGAGGATATCTTGCAATCTTCTCATATGTGGATAAGTATTGTAGCTTCACGACTCCCTTCTATACCATGTCTTGGATGAAGTCCTGCAAGAAGCTTCTGAAGTTACACCATTTCATGACTTGCAACACTGGATGTGACATACTTTGTCTCTGTTGTACTGAGTGCTATAGAAGCCTGCTTCCAGCTTATCCCAAAAATCTGGATTGATTCCAAGTTGAAGCAACACCTTGAGGTGCTCAATCTATCTACTGCACTCCCTGCTCAATCATAATCTGTATATCTCTGCAACCTCACTTCATCATCTGATACAAACCATATCCAACTATACCATGCTTCGATGCCACCCACTGGAACTGCTTTGGCTTCAACCAAATACTGGCTTAGGGTGCTCACTGCAAAGGAAATATTTGGCCTGACATTAATCATGTACATCAAGGATCCAATCTACTTCTTGTACATTGTGGGATCCACCAAATCTGAATTTGAAACAAAATCATTCAAATTCTTCAGATTTGTCTCCATGGACTTGCAGTCCATCATATTGAACCTCATTAGTACCCCTTGACTGAGGAAGATCTCATCTGATCTCTGTCACACCTCCAATCCCATAATACATCTGGTCAATATCCTTCATCTCGAACTCTGAGGTCAACTCCCTCTTACATCAGACAAAGAGCTATTCTTCTCTTGTGAGGAATAAATCATTAACATAGATCAAAGAATCATCATCAACAACCTTGTAGCAAAGGTTGGGATCCACATCATCCCTAGGCTCATCAAGTATCCATCGATCCTGGAGTACCATGCTCCCTCTGAAACATGACTCCCTCTGAGTTTGTACGATGTATGGAGCCATCTGCTCACTTTGCATCTGCTGATCTCCTCTAAAGTTTGATCTCCAATGAATTGTCCTGGGAGGTTTTTCCTCCCTACTAGATCCTAAGGGCTAACTCCCTCTGAACTCTCGCTCCCTCTGAGCTGGAACTTGGTGGGGCCACCTGCCTCACCACTGGTGGAACCACATGCTCCTCCTCATAAATGGAAGGTTTGGAATCAATAATGTGACTCCATGTAACTCGAGAATATCTGAGGTATTTTTCTCTCCCTGAAAGTATCACAGGGAGATGCATTCCATATTGCATCTTGCAAAGTATCACAAAACCATGTTGGCCTCTTCCTAGTCACTACAATGTATCTAGGTAGATCCATTGATCCGATTGGCTCTACTGACTCTTCCTGATGATATGAAGAGAGAACAACAGGACTAGAGGGATCTATATGGTCATCTTTGGGGCCTTCTTCTCTTCACAATCAATTTCCATGTGAAACATTTTGTATCCCAAAAAAGTATCCCTCTTTCTAGAAGGTTATAACTTCATCCTCTTCGCCTTCGATACATGGATGTATACGGTCATGCACACAACTCTATGTCTGGATAGTCTGCTCCATGTCTCAAACTAGAGACCATCTAATATGTTTCCTCCTACAACCGCCACTGTATCTCCCTCTTAGAGCTACCACTTGTAACCTGCCCGAAACAAGAGCAATAACAAGGGAAAATAATAGACAAGAACAATATTCTTATGAATAGTAAATAGAAACAAGAACAATAAAAAATAGGAACATGAACAATTGTTACTATAGCTCTTTTTCAGATCTATCAATTGTGATATTCCTGGGACAAGAATAAGAACAAGAAACAAAGAACAAGAAAAAAACTTCTCTAGTGTTGCTACTAGTCATTCCTTCGTGGTAACTTTCCCGGAACAAACAAGGATATCTCCATGGTAACCTACATGGAATTTACAAGGTAACCTGCCTAGGATAAAGACAACAACCAAGAAAATATTCTAGAGGAGATCAATTCTATCTTGCAAACAAGTGCATCATTAGTACTAAATAATGAGTATTTACATAATGACTATTGTACTAACAATATTCAAGTGTCACTAAACATATGATAGAAAAAAGTACTCAACAGTAATAGAACTCTAAATATTGTTGTCTCGGTTACAATATTTATTTAAGATGAAACAATATAAAAATATCAAACCTGATATGCAAACATGGAGTCTTAATTGCTAGGGAGGGTACATTGTTCCTCTGAATGCACTAGATCTAATGATCCCTTTGGGTCATTGCTTGGACAAGGTCCCTTGTACATCCCCTGCAAACACCCTCATACTCTGCTAAATGATATAACTTGAAAACATATATAAGGGCATACCTATGAAATTTGTAACACCATCCATCTTGTCTTCTAATATGAAACTGGACACCATCAGTGCATGAGGAAATCGCAAAATCAAGATAGCAAAAAGTTTAATGTCCAGGAAAATGTCAATAAACCCTAAAATTTCAACTTTGATAGAAATTCAAAATGAGTAGTGCAGTAGGTGTGCTAGGGAAAGGCGAGTTTCTCTATACAAAATTTTTTCCTCAACTCCGTGCAATAAATGCTCAATGAACTTCACAAAGAAAGTTATTGCAACTGTGGTAGTGAGTTTTTAGGTGAAGTTATAACTTTCACCAAGATGCAATCTAAGACCACTAGGGGGTGTGTTAGGATAGGGCGAGCTGATCTATGGAAAAATTAAACTCAACATCCTCCAATAGGTTGTTCAATGAGCTTGACAAGTTCAAGTCTATGCAATGGAAAATTGCAGCAGAAAACAGAAACTGTTCAATGGAAATATTTCAACTAGCTCTGATACCATGTTGATATTTTATGATTCTATGATCTAACATTTATTTCCTTATGATTAATAAAAAGATTCACTTTCATACAACAATTATCATAGAATAAATATACACTGAAAATATCAACTATAACAATGCAGCAGAAATAACAAGATCTAGAAATATTAACCATGCACAATAGACACAAGAACACAACATAAGAACACAAGAGTTTGCCCTGGGAAACCCAACAACCTTTCTATAGAAGAATTCAATCCAATATATTACCGATTCATCACCATCAATAGCCAAAATACCATATAGAGAATATCCTCCTGAAGGATAGCATCACCAATACCTAGCGCCTCAATAAGATGACGAAGAACAACCAAGAGTATCCTTCCCAAGTGTGGCACACATCAAGATACCATAAACCCAGAAATAGTGAAATTACCAAAAAACTGCAGCTGCAACTGCCTTGTGCGCACTACATAAGGAGTTGTGAAAGAGATATGGAAGTTTGGGTATCCTCATCTTCATTAAATGGAGCAGAAAATACCAATTTCTCATCTTCACGAGGAGGAGTGCTCTCTCCAATAGGGTCTTCTTCATGAACTTACTCTCCAATATGATGTGCTTCATCAAAGTGTTCTTCTTCAATGTACTCATGAGGCGGATTTTGAAAATTCTCTTCATGTACTTGATGATTTTCTTCATCAATCTCTTTTTCATGCTCTTGTTCTTCAATGAAGTCTTCATCTTCAGTAGGGTTAATAAGATGATCTTCTCTCTAGGTCTTCAAAGACAATTCAAGGGAAGCTTCTTCACTAGTAACCTTTCAAGAGTTTTAAAAAGAAGGGTTTGTTCAAGAAATATCCAAGAGAATGCACAACCATCACTAGAGAAGAAACATTACACTTACATTCATTCATAAACAAAACCACAAGATAACAAGAGACCGGTTACTCAAGAAATCTTTCATCCATCAAAACCCTAGAAATGAACATCCATAAAGTAGTAAAAGCATCCAAAAAACTTCTTCTCCAAAAATTCGCTCTAACTAGCCATTCATGGCGATTTGTATGAGAGAGTAAGTAGTATCACACAAATAGTGATGAATCTATATAAGAAACAATTATTTACAAGTGATAAGTGCTTCTCTTATTTATATGAAAGATCAAGCATCCTTTGTATCCATTAGAAGTCCTAAAAACCTAAAATGTACATGATACATGAGTGCATAGGTCATTAAGACTGCCAACGATGCCTCCAAGATGAAGTAATAATTCTCTAATGCTAAATTTTCCATCATAAATGCATGCTAGAGGCCACATGTGTGCCATGAATGACATCATAAGGTGGATGGCTCACTCAAAGATGAAGTGTAGGGGATCCAAAAGTGAAACATCACCTTTAAAGGTTGCAACGTTTCATCACTAAGTGTCCAATAATCCCCCAAAAGGTGTGACGTTTCATGGAAAGGTGTAATATCATCATCAACATGTGCAATGTCCCATCAAAAGGTGCAACGTTCCATTAAGAGGTGTCATATCATCATGAAAAAAGTGCACTGTCCCATTATCAAAGGGTCACATCATACCCCATAGATACTAGGGTGTCTCAATAAAGGAGCGATGTCATCAAAATGATCAACATCCTCCCAAAAATGTCTAACAACCTCTCTGAAGTGGTGGTATGAACTCCACCAAGTGTTCTAATAGCCCCTTAACATCCTCCAAAAAACTAGGGAATCAATCATATGGTTAGTCCTGTGAAATCCATCATCCAAGGAGGGGCTCATGTAGTTCAATGACCATGAAAAGAGGAGGCATGTATACAAGTCAGTACAACATATAAAGTGAGTCGTGTCTATGCAAAATCCACTAGATAGATCACATTAAGTATCCTCTTCAAACTTCACACTAGGTCACAAAGTTATACAAATTTCCAAGTTTAAGTACATGAGTATCATTATTATCCCCTATTAGGTGCACCAACACCCATAATAAGAAGTATGTCCCAAGAAACCCATCAAGGATCATGTGCAATGGCATATGGTATGGTTTGGGGTTTAATTCATGGGTGGTGGTATATTCATGAAAGGTTATGTATGGTATTCATCCTCATGAGTGCCTTTGTATAAGGGAGCGCTTAGCCAATGAGTTACCCTTTCCTTGGCACTATGTCTTTCCAAATGCCTATTTTCCTTTTTCTTTACTAATTCAACCCTTTTTGGATTTTTATTTTCATTTGATACATCCTTTTCTCAGGTATGCATTCATTGCGTAGGACTTGGGGTGGTGGCCTCTTAAAGAGGGGGTAAATCTCATGCTTCTCATTCTTTTTTCTGTTTTTTTTTTTTTTACTTTTATTTTCTTGCCTTTTATCCATTTTGAATTGTAGCACTTGCTCTTTCCATATATATATATATATATATATATATATATATCAAGCTGCATGAACCTCAAGCATTCTAGCTCCTTCTTCTCATGGGATTATGAGGCATGAACCTATATGAGTGACATATGACAACCAACCCAAAAGATAGGATGATGGAGAGGGTATATATGGAGTGTGTTATCTATGGGATGGAATATGGACACGTTACACCTATCAAGGACCCCCAATAGTTCAATTTTTCCCAAGAGTGGCAACACTTTACTAGGAGACAATGATGATCACCATGGTGAAACAAGGAACAAAGTATAAATTCAAATAATCATGATTTGTAATCCAATTCAACCCATGATTCTCATTTTCATGCCCAAAACATTAGCATTATCATTCAATATGAATTATCAGAACATGGTACCTCATATGTGTCATGCACCATTTCATTTGATGTGAGTGAGTTGAACATACAATGGAAGGCATCTATGGGAAACTGTCTATGGAAAACCTTGAATGTCCTCATCAGAACCATTATTTGTATTGTGGATCATGGAGAAAAAAAACTCTTCAAGTTACCCCTAAATGTGAGGGGGTAACATTTGGCTCCAACATGGGGACATGTGCTCACCATAGAGTCCATGATAACCTCAACAATCTCTAGAACTCCAAGATCTACACTCTGCATCAAACTTAAAAATATCTTGCTACATTCTAACATAAACCATTAGTGAAAAGGAGCAAGGGGATACAATCCCCTTGGTAGATGGAAAGTATAAATGAAAAGAAACAAAATCATATGTAATCATTTATTATTATTATTATTATAGACATGACTAGATCAAAATTGAAACTAGTTATAAATGCATATGGTCAAGTGAAAAATGAAAGCAAGTAAGAAAACACAATCAATATGCATAAAAGGAAACATACAACATGACCTACAACTACCTACCTAATGCTACAGTCAACAAAATCAAGTACTAGGTATAATCATACAATCAATGAAGCCACCTTAGCATCTCATCAAGATCGAAAGGTATACCCTTTTGCTTAGTCATGAGCCAAAACAAGGATATGTTAAATACAAGATAATCATAAGTTGGTATAAAAATTACATAATGACAAAACATAGAATCCAACTCACGAGGGAGAGAAAGAGCAACAAAATTATGCCAATATTGGCATATGCATCCACACGCTTTCTCTATCCTTCTTTGAATTGGGTTGCAATATAACAATGATGGCTCATCCTTGCTCCAAGCAATATCTTTGTGATGCAATCCTTGAATTTTATAAGTTTGATTCATATACTTCAAAAAATGTCCACCTTGATTTTCATGTATGATGTCACTCCCCAATGCTTGAGAGGGAATCACAAGAAATCTAAAAAATACCTCATGGATGCCCAATTAATATGTAGATGAAGAATGGGGTGTAAATTTGGATCTCAATTTTTTTTTAACCCAACTTAGTGCATTTTCCCCTTCTATGTGTGGGTGGAAATCCTTACAACAAACCATAAGTTGAAAACACCTTTTCCCTATAAATATTTTAGCACCAAAAGCATAATTCCCAACTATATCTCCAATGACATATTGAGGACAAGATGAAGAAAAATATGGCTGGAAATTTTTTATATGAAATATTTGTTTCCAAGTGTGAATCATAGCCCCATAAGAGTGCTCTAATGTTGATTTGACACATGAATGTTCACCAAACTATGAGCATAGGGGCAATTAAAAATTTTCCAAATTTTTTCCTTCATAAAAAAGCTCCAAGTGCTTAAAAGAATATGTATCATACCACATAGGATATGGATGGAAGTTTCCATGAGAATGTTGTAATAAATCATCCCTAGGTGGTTGAAACAAATATGTGAAAATATCCTCTTCATGTTTCCAAAAATATGTATCATTAATGTACATATATGGCTGAAAGTGATCATAAAAAATTTCTGAAAATGATGGTGCACTCTTGACTTTGGTGTCACCATTAATATCATAAATGAGATCTCCATTAAAATAAAAGCAACTCATATCCCATTTATTCCTTTCAATATGAAGAAGTTCATCAATATTTTCAATCTTATGATCATCATGTTCTTCATCAAATGAGAAATTGACCAAATACAAGGGTTCCCCTAAAAATTCTTCACTTTCCAAATCATGAAAGGACGCATCACATAAATAAAAAACTTGTAAAGGAGTACAACTTATTATACCCCTATCCTCATGTGAAGGAGAGACAAAATCTTGGATATCCTCGTCTTTATTAAATGGAGGAGGAAATACCAATTTCAAATCTTCATGAGGAGTGCCATCTTCAAAAGGGTCTTCTTCGTGAACTTTCTCTTCAATATGATGTGCTTCATAAAAGTCTTCTTCTTCAATGTATTCATGAGGTGGATTTTGAAAATTCTCTTCATGTACTTGAATACTTTCTTCATCAATCTCTTCTTCATGTTCTTGTTCTTCAATTATGTCTTCATATTCAATAGGGTTAAGAAGATATTATTTTCATAGGGATTCTATTAGATCCATAAAAGTGTCTTCATACCTTTGAAATCTTGGCTCCCAACACTTGAGAAACTTTTCAATGAAATCTATAGTAGAAGATATACTCTTTGGCTTGAAATAATGTAGAATAAAATCCCTTCATTTTGGCTTTAGAGAATAAGAACATATTGTCATCAACACATCCTTGTGCACAACATTGCTTTCTGAAGCATATTTCAAGAAATTTACAACATGGGAAATAACCAAAATAGGTTCACCATCAACCTTTGGAAGATATTTTACCCATTCTACACAAAAATTATTTGGGTACAACACTATATTGCTCATGAAATTCCCATGGTTCCATTCTTCTTCACTTGAACATATGCAATTTGATATGAAAATTTAAAATACAATATGATACTTCATAGAAAACATGTGTGTATGGATTCGTCAAGGTGAATCTCCAATGCCTACACAATGATGATTGTTTCACCTCACAAGAACTTAGTCTTTAAAATATGTATAGGGAAAAAGGATTCTTGCCTCAATGGAGTTTCTACTCATCTAAAGTTTGAAGCATAGACTTCGGGTTTCCAAGAAGAATGACTCAATTCTCTCTAGCAATGGCGTCAAAATATTACCATTACAATCTAGCACTCTAGTGCAAAGCCTTCACTAGATGGTAAACTTGTTCAATTTCTAGATTTGAATGGATGAGGATCTAGGGTAATTTAGATGGTTTATCAAATCAATTTAGGCACAAGAGGATCCAAACACTACAAAATAAGAAAAATATATTGGTTGTTGTAAAAATTGAAAGAAAGATGAAAAATTACAATAGTAATACAAGTTATGACAACAACAATAAATTTATCCCTTGAACAAGTAATAAACCAATGAAAAATGTGGCTAATCATGGATTTAACTAGGGTTTTATAAAAACAACAAATTATGAAGATACAAATGGATATGACAACCAAGAAGTCGTAGACGTATAGGATGAAATACAAATCAACAAAACAATTTTGGGTTTTAAGATGATTTGCAAGTGAAGTACATGCATATATGCCAAAGTGTCTAGCCTTTTTATGGGTGAAAATGAATATGTTGTTTTTATAAAACCATAATCTAACCCTAAAACATTTAAAAGAGTTGAAATTTGGAAATTTGTGATTGACTATTGGAAGAATGACTAATTCCTACTATATTTTTGGGCATATGGGGTCAATTAAAGATTCTTTTGAATATATGTGTGGATATGGGGTGATATATATGGTTTTTCACTACCAACCCTAGACGATCCTCCTAGTATATCATCAGGTCTTCAAAGACAATTCAAGGGAATGTTATTCACTAGTAACTTTCCAAGAGTTTTAACAATAAGGGTTTGATCAAGAAAGATACAAGAGAATTCACAACCATCACTAGAGAAGAAACATTACACTTACATTCATTCATAAACAAAACCACAATATAACAAGAGATGACTTACTCAAGAAATCATCCATCCATAAAAACCCTAGCAATGAACATCCATGAAGTAGTAAAAACATCCATAAGACATCTTCTCCAAAAAGTCACTCTAACTAGCCATCCATAAGGATTTATAAGAGAGAGAAAGTATTAGTAGACAAATAGTTATGGATATCCACAAGCAGAAATGATTTACAAGTGAGAAGTGATTCTCTTATTTATATGAGATATGAAGTACCCTTCTCATCCTTTAGAATCCATAAAAACATAAAATAATGCCTTTATCTCTCATAAACCCTATATATAAGGCCAATAGACATAAAACATACATGATACATGAGTGGATAGGTCACTAACACCCCCAATGATGCCTCCAAGATGGAGTAACAATGCTCTAATGCCAAATTGTCCAGTATAAATGCATGCTAGAGGCCACACTATGGCATGAATCACCTCATATGGTGGAAAACTAAATCAAAGATGAAGTGTAGAGGCTCCAAAATTGAAACATTTCCTCTAAAGGTTGCAACATTTCATCGCTAAGTGTCCAATCATCCCCTAAAAGGTGTGCGTCTCATGGAAAGGTGCAATATCATCATCAACATGTGAAACATCCCATCAAAAGGTGAAACGTCCCATCAAGAGGTGTCATATCATCATGAAAAAGTGAAAGGTCATGTAATCAAAGGGTCACATCATACCCCATAGGTGCTAGGGTGTCTTAATAAAGGAGAATTACAAGTAGAGGAGATAAACTGTGAGCTAACTGAAAGTATAAAAGCAGAAGAAGCAATTGGAAAAGTGCCATGCAACGGTTGGAAAAACAACAAGAGCATCAGATGTCAGTGAGAAAGCCAAAATTATAGCAGAAGAAAGAATCCAAGAAGCAACAGAGGAAAAAGTATACATAATAAGGCAAGGCGACGAGGAAGAGGCTAATGAATGAATGAATGTGCGATTGAGAAGCGAGCAAGAAACAACATTGTATCTCTATTTTGGGATTGGGTTTGGGCTAGAGCAGTCATGAATTGTAATGGGTTTGTTGGGCATTACTGTGCTTGCACAATAGGGTTTTGAGTCTGTAATGAGTATTCAAGATTAAGTCTCATTGTGCGAGATCAAGAAAGAGAGGGATATGTACTATATGACAGTTTGATGTGGATGTTGATAATATAATGGAATGAGTTGGGCCCTAAAATTATTTTCTAGTTGATCTATTATGATGTGCATGGATTTATGTGTATACCACACAATTATTTCCTTATTGCCTATTTAATGCTTGATTATTATTGTTGCATGTCTGCGAGGTTTAATATATGAATATGAGAAGTAAACTAGATCTGATGTTGTGTTCCACTTTACACACTTCATCACACATGTCTCCGCTATGCTTTGGGTGAGGCCTCCTTCCCTTATGAAAGTTTGAATATGCTAGTGTACCTAGAATACAATAGTTCTTTTGTTGATAACTTCCGAGAACCCTGGTCTCGATTTTGTGCCAAAAAATGGTTCTGTTGCAGGGACTAAGCTTTAAAGTGAGTTTTTAGAGGATGCCTCATCGGATCTATAAGTCAGATGTTGAGAACTAGTGGGAAAGAAGGTGCGATACGTTCATACAGTAGGAAGTCGAGTTGCATCACAAAAGCTTTAGTGTTGAAAAAAACACTATGTTCTATTCAGACCCTGCTAGTGATTGGTACGATATATTTTGTATTAGATTTCCCAAAGAAATATTCCAGGGGTTAGATCGAATGCAAGAAGCCCTAGAGTACAAAGAACGATTAAAAAAGAGATATAATTAGACCACTAAGGGTTTAGTTGATCCATATTTAGGAGCGTAACGACTGATTGACAGACTAAATACAATAAACACGAAGATAGGAAGAATAACACAAATATCCAATGAACAATATCTTCTATTAAATAATGAAATAGGCTGAAACTGTAAAATTGCAGAACTGAAACTTGCTCGAATGGTGGTAGTTTTCTCCGAGAAGAGATGTGGTTGCTACATACATCCGTCTGAGAAGAATGGATTACAATGAGGCTCCAGAGGCCCTTTTTATATTACTCATGAATGAAAAAATCTTAGACATCCAAAAACCTAACCTTAGAAGGTGAAACGCCAAAAGTCATGTGGGCCCTATGGGTAAGTTGTTGTAATTTGGTACCTCAACTTTCTAGGGTCGTAACTTTTGCATACGACCTTCGTTTTAAGCGCGTGATAGCTTGTTAGAAAGGTATTTCAAAGAACTACACATTTCGTCGTCAGACTCTGACTCCATCTACAATTTCACTGTGGCGAACCAACAAAACAACATTTAGGGCCCCAAAACATCTCTGAAAGTACATCAAGATGTGATGACATGAAAAAATACAAAATAAGCCAGTTGGATTAGGCGAGAGGCCACCCTTATCCGCCTGGAGAATGTGTGGGGATTCAAAAAACCTAGAAGTGTCGAACTCACAATTATAAATTAGTACAAAAGGACGTGCTAAACAAAAACGGACACGGGGAGAAATTTAGAATAGGTGTGTGGCCACCAATATCCACTTGGATTAATCCTCCCCCCTTAGGAAGAAATGGTCTCCATTGCATTGATTTCCCCCATCAGGTGAGGAAACTTCTGCTGGATTTGCCCCGGGTGAGCCACTTGCCTTGGTGTAGGAGTTGCCCTACCTTGACAACCCGATAAAACTGGATTCGCTGCTGGAGATTTCCCTTGACCTATGTGTCCATGATATAATCAATGGATGCTTGTTCCATGCAGTCAGGGTTGAGCTCTGTTGCTATCATTTGTTTGGTGATCTCAGAGGTGTCCAATAACAATGGAAAATATGGACGAAGGAGGTCCACATTGAATATTGGATGCAAACCAAGGAAGGGTGGAGTGTTGAGCTCAAAATCATTACTACCCACAACCTTGGTGATAGTGTAAGGACCATAAAGAAGCGAGCGAAGCTTCCAATGGGGCTCGGTGAGACGCTCCTTCTGCAAATGTAACTAGAATTTGTCGCCAACCTGAAACTGGTGTGGTACCCTGTGTTGATCATGGCGCTGCTTGTACTTAGCATTGGATTTCTACAAAATCTCCTAGACCTGTTGGTGGATGTGATGAATCCACTCAATTAATTTGGTGGCTTTGTCGAGTGCAGACTGATCAGGGGAAGAGTCTATCTATGCAGTGGCAAGAGGAAGTGAAACATCAATGGGTCCCAAGGGTTGGAATCCCAAACCCACCTGAAATGGGCTATCATCGATGGAACTATGGAGAGCCCTATTGTAGCTATTTTGGACATATGGGAGACTCTCGTCCCATGTACATGGATGTTTAGAATTGTACATGTGCAGGATGTGCACAATCATCCGATTGACGACCTTAGTTTGGCCATCAGTTTGGGGGTGGAAAGCAGTGGATTTTGTGAGCTTGGTGTCCAACAGAGACCAGAGACTCGAACAAAAGGTGTTGAGGAACCTGCTGTCTCGGTTAGAGATGATGGTCTGTGGTATCCCAAAGTGGACCCAAACTCGTTCGAAGAAGAGCTTGGCAGTATCTCCCGCTGTGACATTCTGCTTGCAGGCTGTGAGGATGGCCATCTTCAGAAACTGATCAACGACCACAAACACACAGTAATTTCCGTCTTTGGTGGACGACAAACCAGACATGTAATTCATTGAGATGGATTCCCACGGCTTCTCAGGAATAGGAAGAGGGGTGTATAAGCCTTTATTCTTGATGGATGGCTTGGCAATGGTGCAATAAGTGCACGATATGATATACTTGCTGACGTCTTGTCAAAGTTTTGGCCAATAAAAATGTTTCTGAAGAATGGCCACAGTTTTCTCTATGCCAAAATGTCCTTCCATCCGACTGTAGTGGGATTCCCAAATCATCTTTGCACACTCGCTTGTAGGAATACAGAGATGGCCCAGGTGGCATAAGAGTCTGTCCTTAATGTGAAAATTAGTGACAATGGTGCCTGTACCCAAGAGCTGATATGTGTTGGTGAAGTCCAGATCTTGCTGATAAAGATGGGGCCACTCTGATGCTTCATGTCCATAGGACTGGAGCACACTGGTGAGTGCAGCCACAAGAGGTCAACTAAGGCAATCAACAACACGATTGGAGATACATGTCTTATACTTTATGTTGAGATGGAACTGTTGCAGGTAGGTGGACCACTTATGATAGCAGTCATTCTGCAATTTCCCCTGTGTCTGTAAGAACTGTAGAGGCTTGTGATCAGTGTGTATGATCGTCTATTTCCTCAAAATGTAATGTTTCCATTGACGACAAGCTTGTACAATGGAATACATTTCCTTGTCATAGGTGGAGTATTTCCAGACAGTATCGGAGAGTGTCTCACTATGGTATGCCACAGGATGCCTATGCTGAGTGAGAATTGCACCCATAACATAATTAGATGCATTAGTCTAAATCTCGAATGGTTGTTGGAGATCAGGCAAGGAGAGTACTGGATTTGAGCACAAGCAATGTTTTAGACCATCAAATTCTCATTGCTGCTCCTTCCCCCACATGAAATTGGCCCTACCACCACCCTTGGTCACCTGGATGAAGGCCCATGTAATATGGGAGAATCCCAACACGAATCGTCGGTAGAAATTGGCTAGTCCCAAGAAGCTTCGAATCTCGATCAGTGTGGTCGGGGCTGGCCAGTCACGGATGACTTGGATCGTAGCTAGATCAACATGTACCCCATGCTAATCAACAATGTAGCCAAGGTATAGGACCTTGTTCATGCTAAAATAACATTTTTCCAAGTTGGCATAAAGCTTGTGCTGCCGTAGAGTGCTCAAAACCTGTTGAATATGCTGCATGTGCTCCTCCCACATTCTACTAAAGATGAGGATGTCAGAGTTGGTGTAGGGTCTCAATACATCTTCCATCAACCTCATGAAAGTGGATGGTGCATTTGTTAAGCCAAAGGGCATGACTAGCCATTCGTAGTGACCTTCTTTAGACTTGAAGGCTTCCTTCCAGACATCAGCTGGTTCAATGGGAACCTAGTGGTAGTGAGACTTCAGGTTAATCTTATTGAAGAACTTTTCTCCCTTGAGTTGGTCAAGAAGGTCATCAATCTTGGGAATGGGGTAGTGGTTCCTAACTGTGATTTTGTTTAAGGCTCTATAATCAATGCAGAGTCGCCAAGTCCCATCCTTCTTCTGCACCAGTACAATTGGGCTTCTGCAATGGGAGGAGTTAGGTTTGATGTGCCCCTTTTGAAGAAGCTCTTGGATCTAAAGCGTGATTTCATCATTCTCCATCAACGAGTACAAATATATTGGTCCATTAAGTATAGGTGTGCCAAGGGTTAGATCAATTGGATGCTTGACTTGGTAGTGTGTCGGTACTCCTGTAGGTGAGGGAAATATGTCTTTGTATTCTTCCACGATCCCGTCCACTTGCTTCTGCTGGAAAAAGAGGCATTGTGTAGAGGACACATATGTGGCAGAAACCTTCTTCTTACTGTGAGCAAGAATCACAAAGAAGACGAACTTCTCGGTCTATGAGATGACCTTACTGCATTTCTTAGTAGAGATTAAAGAAACAACAGTAGGCGGTGCCACCTCTGGGATCCTGTACAATTGTCTACCCAAAGTAATACTAACATTGTGGGGTCTAGACTCATACACAACATGACGCTTCCACAAATATGGTTGTTCTAAAAGAACATCACAAACTTCAAGGGGAGCAATATCACACAATACCTCATCTTTGAAAGGCTTGATGTCCTAGGGAAGACGACACTGTTGGCTGACACAAAGATCTCTTGCTTGATGAAGCCAACCGATCGTGCAAGGTTGTGGGTGTGGTATCTTTGGCAGGTCCAACCGCTTGACGACCTCTGCTGAAATCAGGTTCTTCTGACTACTGTTGTGGACAATGAAATGAATCGGAGCCCCCTTGACCCACATTTGCGAGTGAAAGAGGCGTTCCCCTTCCTCTAGTTCTTCTGGTTCTCTTGGCCAGAATTTGGTGGTAGCACCATGGCACTGGGTTCAACATCAATAATATTCTTCGCTCCTTCGAGATTTGACTCAGAATCCGAATAAGCCTCTGACTTGGAAGCCTTCATCTCAGCCACGAAGGACTACTTGGAGCGACATTCGTCGATGTTGTGCCAAGGAATTTTAGGGTACTCACACCATTTTCCCGTGTTCTTCTTTGTCTTCTCGTTTCCCTTCTTGTGTTGCGGCTTGGACGGATTGTCCCAAGGGAGGCCATATCGAATTGGTCCCTTGTTGTGTGGGTTGGGGTTGCCTTTTCCCTGCTTCAGCTATGAGGGGTATGCAGATCCAAACTCTCATTGCTTCTTCTTAAATTTTTGCTCGATCTTGATAGCGTATCTATAAGTCGTGCCCAATGAGGCGATGTCCAGAAACTCCATTTCTGTTTGAATGTATCTATGCAAATAACCGTGGTATTTGAGCACCAGATGATGCTCAGAATATTTGATACCCAATTTGGTGCGTAGGGTATGAAAAATATTGGCGAAGTCTGGTACTGTCTGGTCCCTTTCCTGACGTAGGCTGGTCCATCTGGTGTATTGGTCCTCGTAGCTTCCAACAAGGTAGTACTATTATTTAATGGCGTCCAAGAAGGAATCCCATGTAGGAGCCACCGAAAAAATTGCAGAGTCCTCCACAACCCTTTTCTCAGAGTAAGTATCCCACTAGTCCTTAACATGGGGAAAGACCTTGAGGAGTGCAAAAGTGTTATTTTCCCTATCGAAAAAATTGTGGATCAAAAAATATCCGTCGAGCAGATTCAACCATTTATCTACAACATCCGCATCTATCAGTCCTTCAAATAATGGAATATCAAAATTTACCTGTACCTTGAAGGGGGTTGCATGGTCGCTTGATGAAGATGCTTCTCCCGTGGGCAACCATCGAAGGATCTGCGTGAAGTTCTCCATCATTTCGTTCCTTTGTCATGCGAGGGCTTCCTTGAGAAACATTTTAATATGATCTCTTTCTCCATCATCTTTCTTTTCGTATCCCATGGGTTATTGTCGTCTCGGCACGACCGACCTGGTAATGGCTCGATTGGTTCAAGTCCCAACTTCTTGTACCTAGACCTTGTTAGGGACATGCACAAAGAAAAATAAATGAAGAGTGGACTGCTCTGATACCACTGATCCATATTTAGGATCGAAGCGACTAATTAACAGACTGAATAAAATAAACACAGAGATAGGAAGAATAAAACAAATATCTAGTGAACAGTATCTTCTATTAAATAATGAAATAGGCTGAAACTGTAAAACTGCAGAACTGAAACTTGCTCGAATGGTGGAAGCTATCATTGAGAAGAGATGTGGCTGCTACATATAGGATCCAGGTGGATATCGGTGGCCACCCACCTTTTTAACTTCCAGAGCCATTTTGAGGGCCTAAATGAATATTTTTTGGAATCAAGATTCTCAATGAATGATGAAGGATTTGAATGATCCCCTTAAATGAATATCCTCGACGATACCTTTCCAACGAGCTATCGTTCACCCCAAACGAAGATTGTATGCCAAAGTTACGCCCCCGAGAAGTTGATACACCAAGCTACCCAAAATGGGGTCCACAAAACTGTTGGCTTTTCATCTTCTGGGGTTAGGGTTTTGGATTTTCTTTATGATAAAAATTCCTTTGGAGCCTCATTGTAAAATCATCTTCTTGTGAATGCGAGTAGCAGACACATCTCTTCTCAGAGATAAGCTGCCACCATTCTAGCGAGTCTTTCACTCTGTATTTTTACAGTCTTTGTACATTTTCGCTCATTAACAGAAAATTGTGTATTACTATATCTCTGTGTTTATAGTTGCATCTCTGATACATTTATGTTATATTATTGGATATCTGAGATATCTCTGTACATTGCTTTATTATATCTCCGCTCTCATTTCGTGTCGAAAATAATCCCAATTAGTGGTATCAGAGCAGGTTGCTCTTGATCGTTTTTCAGTGCATGTCTTCGACGAGGTCCGAGTATAGAAAGTTGGGTATCGAGATTATCTCTCTTGAAGACAATCACTCTCGCATGTCCAAAAGACCCTTCATGGTGAAAGAAAAGAAAAATCACAGAGCAAACAATTCTATTAATATGTTGCTTCAACAAGCTCTCACGCGACAAAGGGATGAGATGATGGAGAATTTTTCCCGCATCCTTCAACGCCTGCCGATAATAATAGGTGCATCTTCATCAATCCACCACTTTGTAAGTACCTCTCCTTTCAAGGTACAATTCAATTTTGATATTCCCATATTTGAAGGACAGATAGATGTGGATGCCTTAGAAAAATGGTTAAATCTGCTAGAAGGTTATTTCTCTGTTCATAAATTTTCTGACAGGGAAAAGATAACCTTCACACTCCTTAAGGCTCTCCCCCATGTCAAACATTGGTGGGAAACTTACTGGGAGAAAAATTCCATAGAGTCTGGAATATATAGGGTCGAGCCAATTTGGGATTTTTTTGTGGATGTGGTAAAGGAACAATATTATCCTATTGGCAACTATGAGAACCAGTACATGAGATGGAACAAACTATGGAAAGAGAGGGGCCAAGAAATAAATCTGTAAATATGTCCGGTTGTCAAACATATGACAGGGGTAAATTTTTCAACCTACTTTAGAGTTGAGGCACTAGCCTACTCAACTCAGAGAGGGCTCTCTCGTGTCACTTGGTATTTCTTTGATAATCATTGGCTAGATTTAGTTTGTTTTGGGGTTTTGTTTTTGGGTAATTGGACAAATAAAGATGACATTTGGGCTATGGAGTCTAGAATGAACTATGCATGGACAAAAACATTGAACTATCAAGAGGAGAAGGCTAGTTAAGGTGATGAATCTGAGTTTAATACGAAATTTGCATGGTATTAGAGGAAAAAGAAACACACGACCGCATCGAAGCATTATTTGAAATGAATTCAAAGTTGTTTAAGAAGAAACAAAATAATCTAAATTGCTAAGCTGAGAGCATCTCAAATATGAATTATGGGTTTTGATTTCTCCAATTTAGACAGATGAAAATGAAAATGAAATATAAGTTTACAGGAAACACATACTGTAAGAGAAAACAAGACTCATATCATCACCAGTTATAATCTTTCCATAAACAGTCCAAAATCCGTTTCTGCATTTATATATTCATTCAAGTTCCATAATTTACAAAGGTCTTCCTACATAGAGGGTAGGTCCCCCTCCCCCTCTCTCTTTTTCTTTTTCAAGATAATACATATATAAAGAAATTACTAGTGGAATTCAAACTTTCAGACTTCTCCCTATTTCTAAAAATAGAGATAAGTTACAAAAAGGGAATAATTCATAATAACAATTATCCTATTTTAAAGGGACCATTAAGAGCAAGTCTGTCATATCTGGGGCCCCTTTCCTCGACTACCAACTGTCCAAAATTTGTTGGAATGTACTTGATTTTTACCTGAGGACTTATTTCAACTTAGCGATATCCTCCTTTAGAGTATCCAACCAGGCCGGTTGATTCTCTCCAACACTTTCAACTATTTCAACTATGATTTCTTTCTTATGTCGCTTTCTTTGTTTCTTTTTGACAACTCGCTTGTTGATGACTAGATCTCTCATAATGGGATTTAGCATGACTTCTAATTTTGAGTCTGTAGCAGGTTCTGTGTGGAATTTAGTCGCTAATATAAGTGCAATTACCCTTTCCTTCTTACTCATAGGTAAATCTGCCATGTTGCCTAAATGACCAGTTTTACTGGATACGACTTTGTCCATGTATCTCAATTTCATGGGCACCGAAATGCTTTCACAGGGATCAGAAGGTCGAGCAAATTGGAGATTACTTCATTTATGGATAAGATGATGCCTCCATACTTGAGAATTGGTAGTTATAGAGCCCCAGTCATGAGTCCCTGACATATTTTCTTAAAAGTATGTTGGCTTCTCACACTTGTCCAATCCATTTCAAATGATTATCTTTCAAGTTCGTTACATGGCGACGTTCACCTGTCATCATACGGTTGTGAAGTATCGAACGAGTGAAACAAAGTGATTCTGACCAGTCATCTCCCATCTCACGAGGGGTTGATTTGAAATATTGAAACACGTGACATCGGGATTTTGGCGAAAGTGGTTTCGGCAACCTGCCTTTCACTCTGATGTATCTATGGAGGCCCCACACGTCCATTTTAAAAACCACAATAGTTTTCCCCGGTCCGCCTTTATATGGTTAAATCCCGTGCAAGTTCACCGCCTGATAGGGGTTCCAACCGTTGTTCTGGGTCGTTTTGTGATCGACGGCCTACCGAGTTATACCTCTTTTGCCTTCACTATATTTTTCCATTCCCCGCCAGATAGGTCTCGATCCTCCAAACTGTCCATATTTCCGCGATGATGTAGTTCTCGCTATACTCTCAAGACTTGGGTCTTGTCTAAAAATTGTTATGGATATAACATAGGCTCCAATTGGGGATGCTATCCTCCCTGTGAGGTATAAAAGAACTTGTAGACCCGGTGCCTGATCCCTTGGGATGCTCCCAGAACAGGTGTGTGTACCCTGCTCCCACTATGTCACCAATGTCTACTAAAAGCCAAGCTCTATGCACTGCTTCTAACTGGATGCTGGGTCTTGATTACATTATTGAAAACTAACTGTATGTAGTATTGAAAAACTCAAACTAAAAAATGTTTGACCAACAAGATTATTTTCACACTCCTATCTACCCTAAAAAATTTGAAATACATACTCAATCAAGTGATGCTAAAGTGCCAGTGCAACCAATAAAGCAATGGGCTTCTCGATTTTTCTCTGATCACATCTTTCTTAAGCAGGCAGGCAAATGTAAAAGATGGCATCTGAAAACCCAATTTGCATCCAAAACTTGAGCTTATGAATGAAACAAACTCCTCCTTTACTAAAGACTGTAATAGGATGGCCATAGGATCTTGAAAACCATGAAAAGTCATTTCTTCTTGATGAGAAAAAACAGAGAGAAAAACTTATTTCATAAGTGTTTGTTGCTCTTGCTTTATTCCTTCGGTTTTGAGAACCTTTTCAAACGAAATGGCGACAATAGGTTTGTCTACCCCTCTATGCATCTTGACAAAAAAATTCATATATTCTTGAACATCTTCAAATGTGATAGCCATATTACGTGCATCTTCTTGTTCATCAAACAATTCTGATTTGGCTTTATTAAACTCCTAGAAATTTGCTTGCGGACTGTCATTTTGACTTTCAAATGAATGAATGGAAATAAGTTCTTTCTCATAATCTCCTTGCAAATGTGAAAAGCTAACAATATGCACTATCTCACGGTCTAGAGATACACTTTTAAAACCCACGTCTGTGTCCATGTTGTTCAAAAATTGAACCACCACATCATTCTCAGGGGAAGAAAGACATCTTTGAAACACTTCGTCATGTTGAATACCCATATTATTTTCAGGTGAAAGGAAATGGCCTCGAACAACAATCTCAGGAGCAACTTCTTCCTCTTTTTCAGATTGATAGCTGAACATAGACTGCAAACCTGAGTTGACATGATCTTCTATGTGATCGTTCATATGATTATCATCCTTTTCAAGTCTACTTCTTTCTTTGTATCTATCTTTATGCCTGGAGGTTTCTTTATTTGAGACCTTACAAATATTTTTCTTCAATGATTTGAAAGAGACAAAACATAGTGGTAAGGTTGTCTCATCTTTTTTGATATCTCCCTCGTCTTGACCTTGGGCATATTTCTGAACTTGCTCGTTTTCAATTTTGACTTCGACAAATGGATGTACTTCAAAAATGATAGAATCTTTTATATAGCAATAAATAGGGTTACCGAACACATGCGAAGAGTGTTTCAGGACCTTACCAATATGGTCCATTGGTTTATCGAGGTCTTGCATTAGCATGAATTTGTTTGTCTCAATGATGATCCGAGGATTCTCCTTCAACAACTTGAATGAAGCAAAACATAAGGGAATAGATTCCTTTTCAGCTGATCCGATACTTTTTTCAGGTTGATTTACATCATAAAAAGTGACATCTTTGATTTCGTGATCATCTTCATATTGGTCATATACAGGCAGATTATCTAACAAGAAAAGATTAGGAATATCAACTTGTTCTTTGACAGACTGATTTGTACATTCATCTTCTTGTTTGTCCATAAATGAATACATAAAATAATCAACCTCCTACTTACTTTGGGATGGATTAGATATTGAACTAATACCTCTTCTTCCAACAAGTGGGATGCGATTATTTACAAGATCAATGGTATTGAGAAATTCAATAGAGCCTATGATACTTTCAATTTTATGCTCAAGGTTCTAGTCAACTATCTCCTGTTTATATTCATCTTCCAAATCTTTATATCGAGTCTTCTCATATGCTTGAATATGGTGTTGAACGTCTTGAGCATCATCAAACATTTGTTTCAATGACTTAGGTTTTCTTTCCATTAGAAGGAAATATATATTTGGATGAAGGGTAGTTGTGTAGTGGAGCATGGCAACAACCTCAGAGGGTTGAATTTCTTCGAGCAAATTATAGTAGATGATGGAAAACCTCTTACTGAACACATAAATAGTTTCATTTCCCTGTCTTTCTAAGGCCTAGAACTCAGCAAGTTGTAAATCTAAAGATTTCTTCTTGCCCTAGAGCCCCAAAAAGACCTTCAATTCCCCCCACGAGCTGATGGTTTATGGGTGAAAATGTTTAAACCAGTCTTTGGTGTCTCCTTTCAAGGATTGGGAGAAGGATCTCATGAACACATCATCATGATCAATCTCAAATAAGTCTATAAAATGCTCAAACCCTTGAATGTGCTTTTCAGCTGAGATGATATCAGACTCTCCATCAAACATAGGTAGATACTCATAGTAATTTGGAGGGAAATCATGAAGGGTTTTGGGTAGCTTTAAAGACATGTATCTATGTTGGGCCTTGAGGGATGTTGGACCAAGAACTAGGTCATAAACAACAACCCGGGCTTCATGGGGTTCATCAACTTGGTCATGGTTATTATGTGGCTTAGGTGGAAATTTTTCATCAAAACCAGTGACAAGGTGAGGGTACGCATGTGCAACATTAAGAGGAGGAAATATAATTGCAAGTATTTCATGATCATTATTAAAATACAAGAAAATTTGTTTGGCATGTTCAAGGAAGGAACAGAGGCAACTTAAAATGAATAGTGAAATGCTTTGGAAGAGATCCATTTTGAGTACCCATTTTCCTTTGTGATGCCTTTCCTCACCTGAGTCAAGGGGTCTCATTTTTCAGTGAAGTATGTGCATTGTGCATCAAGTATTGAGATTCGAGTCGCCATAAATGTTTGGAAACTGGATTCTTCAATGAGAGTGGAGTCGCCTTCATACATATTTTTGATGTGTGGAGTCGCCAGAGCAGGAATACAACTAATATTTGCCTAAGTGTCTGCTGCTCTCAGACCTTAGAACTCAATCATGTCGTTATTCCCAAGGAAATTTTTTCAATTCCGTCCCCGACAACAACGCTAGAATGTTAGCACCCTGTAAATATGTTCGGCTATCAAACAAAGGACAGGGGTAACTTTTTCAACTTGCTTCAGAGCTGAGGCACTAGGCTGCTCAACTCAGATAATCGTTGGCTAGATTTGGTTTGTTTTAGGGTTTTGTTGTTGGGTAACTGGAGAAATAAAGATGACATTTGGGCTATGGAGTCTGGAATGAACAATGCATGGTCTAAAACATTGAAATATCAAGAGGAGAAGGCTAATTAAGGCGGTGAATATGAGTTTAATACGAAAGTTGCATGGTATTAGAGGAAAAAGAAACACACAACCGCATCGGAGCATTATTTGAAATAAATTCAGAGTTGGTTTAAGAAGAAACAAACATAATCTAAATTGCTAAGCCGAGAGCATCTCAAAGATGAATTCTGGGTTTTGATTTCTCCAATTTAGACAGATGAAAATGAAAATGAAATATAAGTTTACAGGAAACACAAACTGTAAGAGAAAACAAGACTCATATCATCACCAGTTAGAATCTTTCCATAAATAGTCCAAAATCCATTTTTGCATTTATATATTCATTCAAGTTCAAGAATTTACAAAGGCCTTCCTGCACAGAGGGCAGGTCCACCTCCCCCTCTCTCTTTTTGTTTCTTGAGATAGTACATATATAGAGAAATTACCAGTGGAATTCAAAATGTTCAGACTTCCCACTATTTCTAAAAATAGAGATAAGTTACAAAAAGGGAATAATTCATAATAATAGTTATCTTGTTTTAAAGGTACCATTAAGAGCAAGTCTGTCATATCTGGGGCCCCTTTCCTCGACTGCCAATTGTCCAAAATTTGTTGGAATGTACTTGATTTTTACCTGAGGACTAATTCAGCTCAGCGATATCCTCCTTTAGAGTATCCAACCAGGCCGGTTGATTCTCTCCAACACTTTCAGTCGTTTCAACTATGATTTCTTTCTTCTGTCACTTGCTTCGTTTCTTTTTGACAACTCGCTTATTAATGACTAGATATCTCATAATGGGATTTAGCATGACTTCTAATTTTGATTCTATAGCAGGTTGTGTGTGGAATTTAGTCGTTAATATAAGTGCAATTACCCTTTCCTTCTTACTCGTAGGTAAATCTGCCATGTTGCTTGAATGGCTAGTTTTACTGGATACGAATTTGTCCATATATCTCAATTTTTTGGACACTGAAATACTTTCACAGGGATCAGAAGGTCGAGCAAATTAGAGATTACTTCGTTTATGGATAAGATGATGCCTCCATACTTGAGAATTGGTAGTTATAGAGCCTCAATCATGAGTCCCTAGCAGATTTGCTTAAAAGTACACTAGCTTGTCACGCTTGGCTGATCCATTTCAAATGATTAGCTCTCAAGTCCGTTACATGGCGACGTTTACTTGTCATTATACGGTTGTGAAGTACCAAACGATTGAAATGAAGTGATTCTGACCAGTCGCCTCCTGTCTCACGAGTGGTTGATTTGACATATTGAAACACGTGACATCAAGATTTTGGTGAAAGTGGTTTCAGCAACCCGCCTTTCACTCCGATGTATCTCTTGAGGGGCCACGCGTCCATTTTAAAAACCACAATAGTTTTCCCCGGTCCGCCTTCGCCTTTATATGGTTAAGTCTCGTGCAAGTTCATTGCCCGATAGGGGTTCCAGCCATTGATCTGGGTTGTTTTGTGATCGACGGCCCGCCGAGTTATACCTCTTTCGCCTCTACTATATTTGTCCATTCGCCACCAGATAGATCCTGATCCTCCAAACTGTCCATCTTTCCACGATGATGTAGTTCTCGCTATACTCTCAAGACTTGGGTCTTGTCTAAAAATTGTTATGGAGATAACACATTGCTTTATTATATCTCTGCTCTCATTTCATGCCAAAAATAATCCTGATTAGTGGTATCAGAGCAGAATTCTCTTGATCATTTTTCAGTGCATGTCCCCGACGAGGTCTGAGTATAACAAGTTGGTCTTGAGATTGTCTCTCTTGAATACAATTGCTCGCGCACGTCCAAAAAAACCTCCATGGCGGAAGAAAATAATAACGACATAGCAGACGATTCTATTAATCTGTTGCTTGAGCAAGCTCTCATGTGACATAGGGACGAAATGATGGAGAATTTTTCCCACATCCTTCAATGCTTGTCGATAACAACAGGTGTGTATTCATCAAGTGGCCACTTTGGAAGTACCTTTCCTTTCAAGGTACAAGTTAATTTTGATATTCCCATATTTGAAGGATAGATAGATGTAAATGCCTTAGAAAAATGGTTAAATATGCTAGAAGGTTATTGTAAGGTAGCTAGAGAGGTAGTGGGGGGGGGGGGCAGAGGGCCCATAGTGATAATAGTGGAGGTCATTCAATGTAAGGTGGACTAGTTTCACTATATTATTAAATAAGACCCACTATGGTAGTTAGATATAATAAATGGGTAATTAGATATAATAAATGTGAGAGGACTTCTTAGAAGGTTCTACTTCTAGAAGATTTCTACTCTAGAATGTTCTTAGGTGATGGCAGCACTATATAAAGGGGTTCAAGCAATGTAATGAGACATGAAGAGAAGTATTGTATTTGTAGCAGTAGCTCAATAGGAGGATGCCCCCTCAAAGAGACAAGTGAACAGGAGAGGATCCCTTCCATAATATGATCCATTGTATGGTGTTGCCCTACCTCAAGGGTTTGATGGTAATAAATGAGATTTTTCATATTGTTCTTCTATATATATTGTGGTGATTTTTTATTCAGTATTTGGTTCTTAAAAAGTGGTATCATATCACTTTCCTTGGGCAGACATTGTGGGCAAATATTTTTTATTTTTGCAGATTTTTTTTTCGGAGAAGAAAAAGGAGGGCCGCGACATTCTCAAAGTTTTCAATATATTTCTATGAAAAATTTGCATAAAGGGGTTGTATATCTGATTCCCTCTCAGAAAAACACCCAAGTTGAAAAAAAAAACGTCTGAAACAGAGTCCGGGAAGTCAAGATATTGATGTTTTAAAATCTGCACATTTTTAGGGTTTTTTTCGGCGGACGGCGACGCGATTTTTTTTATATTTTTGTAGAAATTGGAGGCCAAATTTTCCCAATCAAGTTACAGATCTGAGTTCCTCTCACAACTTCACCCAATTTCAAAAAAAAAATTCAGCCGAAACGGAGTTCGGGAAGTGAAGTTATGAACATTTTAACTTCAGCAGTTTTTTAGCGTTTTTCCCGAAAAAACTGCGATTTTCTGTCGAAACTTATTGGGTCTATTTTTTGGGTTTTTTTCGTGATGGCTGTAGAACCGAAGATTTCATAGGGTGCTCAGATGGCTATTTCCTCTCAAACCCTGAAAAAAATTCTTGAATCATTCAAAGCCCAATTGTTTCACACATTGGATGACAGATTGAATGCATTTGCACATGGCCTCACAGACAGCCTCACACATGGCCTCAATGATAATTTCATAGTATTCAAGATTCATTGAATAACATGCATGAGAGATTTCTTATGGAGGGCCTCATGGATGAATATAATCAAGAAATATATGCTTGGTATGATTTTGAGGCTGATTGTGATGATTGGTATATGGATAGTTGTCATTTCTGGGATGACAACCACTTTCATATTTTATTTGATGACTCTAATCCACCTTTTGTAGAGAGAATCAATGTTACAAATCGAGAGCCAATGATTATTACCAGTTTCCATCCTGCATATTCTAAAATGGTATTATTCCTTCCAGATTCTGTTACGACCCTTTTCCACTATGTGGATGAATATTCTTATTTGGATCCACATGACAAGTGTCAGTATTTGGAGCATCATTTTGAGTTGGTTATTGGGTTCCAAAATCTTCCATGGGGAGTTCACATGAGCACTTGGACATGGGACCCTGGCTTACAATGGTGTTTGGACTACATCAACATGGTGGCTTTCCTTTCTACATGGGACCTTGGTTCTCCAGTCTTCTTCAGCATTATGGTCCACAATTATCCATGGGACCCTGGTATATGGTTGTACATCAAGCATTGAGGACAACACTTTCATAAGGGGGATGGAATGTAAGGTGGCTAGAGAGGTAGTGGGGGGGGTCAGAGGGCCCATAGTGATATTAGTGGAGGTCATTCAATGTAAGGTGGACTAGGTTCACTATATTATTAAATAAGACCCACTATGGTAGTTAGATATAATAAATGGGTAATTAGATATAATAAATGTAAGAGGACTTCTTAGAAGGTTCTACTTCTAGAAGATTTCTACTCTAGAATGTTCTTAGGTGATGGTAGCACTATATAAAGGGGTTCAAGCAATGTAATGAGACATGAAGAGAAGTATTGTATTTGGAGCAGTAGCTCAATAGG
>ML810509.1:110055-145571 GCA_009831015.1 Picea engelmannii | reverse complement strand
GACATGAAGAGAAGTATTGTATTTGGAGCAGTAGCTCAATAGGAGGATGCCCCCTCGAAGAGGCAAGTGAACATGAGAGGATCCCTTCCATAATAGGATCCATTGTATGGTGTTGCCCTACCTCAAGGGTTTGATGGTAATAAATGAGATTTTTCATATTGTTCTTCTATATCTATTGTGGTGATTTTGTATTCAGTATTTGGTTCTTAACATTTATTTCTCTATTCATAATTTTTCTGACAGGGAAAAGATCACCTTCTCTCTCCTTAAGGCTCTCCCCCATGTCAAACGTTGGTGGGAAACTTACTAGGAGAAAGTTTCCACAGAGGATTCTGGAATATACAGGGTCGAGCCCACTTGGGATTTTTTTGTGGATGCGGTAAATGAACAGTATTACCATGTTGGCAACTATGAGGACCAGTACATGAGATGGACCACAATGCGGCAAGGGAGGGGCCAAGAAGTTTCAGAGTTCACCAATACCTTCCATACCTTGCGCACCAAGCTGGGTATCAAAGACTCTGAATGACATTTGGTTCTGAAATATCGTGGGGCTCTACATAGATACATCCAAACCGAAATGGATTTTCTGGACATATCATCACTCGATGCTTCTTATTGATATGTTGTTAAAATCGAGCAGAAATTTAAGCACCAAAATAAATGGGAGTTTGGTTTTGCAAATATGAAACAACCAAAGTATGATAAAGATGTCCCTAACCAACAGTCTCCTGAAAACCAGTCCAAGCCATGGGAAAATAAGGGTCATGGGAAGATGAAGAAGGACACCGAAAAATACTGTGATTTCCACAAAATCCCCTAGCACAACATCGATGAATGTCGCTCAAAAAAATCATTGGTGGTCATGATCAAAGACAATGAGTTGAACCCTGATTTAGAATTTGACTATGCAAATACTGGTAAAAGACAGATCATCGACGCAGACCCCACTGTTATTTTCGTGACCGAAAGAATTCAACCAGAAGAACACATAAATCCTGAAGAGGGGGAGCACCTTTTTCATTCACAGATGTGGGTGAAAGGGACCCCGCTACAATATTTTGTTAACAACGGAAGCCAGGAGAACCTCATCTCAGCAGAGGTCGTCAAATAGTTGGGATTGTCAACAACACCACACCCGCAACCATTCAACATCGGGTGGCTTCGCGAGGGATGAGATCTCCGTGTCAGTCACTAGAGTCGATTGTCATACAAACTCCAACCCTTCAAGGACGATTTATTATGTGATGTTTCCCCACTGGATTTTTGTGATGTTCTCTTAGGCCAATCATATATGTGGAAGCGCCATGTTGTTTATGAGTCTCGACCCCACAGTGTCATTATTTATCTAGGGGGTCATCTCTACAGAATACCAGAGGTAGTTCCGACTACTGTTCCACATAAATAATGCTGCAAGGTAGTATCTCATACTACAAAATTCAGCTTCTTTACAATCTGTTCAAAAGGTGAACAGAAGGATATTGCAACCACTATAGCCTCAGCCCAAACACCTTCTATCCAACAGAAGCAGGTCGACAAGATTGCAACAAAGTGTAAAGATTTCTTCTACATATAGGAATCTCATGTATCTAGACTGGTTAAAAAGGGCCAACCCTTCTAGCCACAGGTTCGTGACAACCTTCAACAAGCTAAGCAACGCAATTTCTCCAACAAGGCAAACAACTCATCAAGATGCAGATTCAACAAGCACTTTTCCCTCTCCCTCGGGAACTCAACGCAATGGAGACCATTTATTCCTAAGGAGGGAGGATTGATCTAGGTGGATATCGGTAGCCACCCACCTTTTCAAACTGGCTCAAAATAGTTTTCTGGAAATTTTGGTAATTTACTATTTTTAGCAGTTTTTAACTTCCGGGGCCATTTTGAGGGCCTAAATGAAGGTTTTTTGGGATAAAGTTTCTCAATGATAGTTGAAATCTCATATTGATACCCCTAAATGAATCTCCTCGATGATACCTTTCCAACGAGCTATCATGCACCCCAAATGAAGATCGTATGCCAAAGTTATGCCTTGGGGAAATTGATACACCAAGCTACCCAAAACGGGGTCCACAAAACGGTTGGATTTTCATCTTCTAGGGTTAGAGTTTTGGATTTTATTTATGTTAAAAAAGCCTTTGTAGCCTCATTGTAAAATCATCTTCTTGCGAATGCGAGTAGCGGACACATCTCTTCTCAAAGATAAGCTGCCACCATTCTAGCGAGCCTTTCACTCTGTATTTTACAGTCTTTGTACATTTGCGCTCATTAATAGAAAATTGTGTATCACTGTATCTCTGTGTTTATGGTTTCATCTCTCATACATTTATCTTATATTATTGGATACCCGAGATATATCTAGACATTTCTTTATTATATCTCCACTCTCATTTCGTGTCAAAAATAATCTCGATCAATGGTATCACAACAGTCTTCTCTTGATCATTTTTCAGTGCATGTCCCCGACTAGGTTTGAGTATAGCAAGTTGGGTCTTGAACTTGTCTCTCTTGAATACAATCTTTCTCGCACATCTAGAAAACTATTCATGGCAGAAGAAAAGAGAAACGACAGAGCAGATGATTCTATTAATCTGTTGCTTGAGCAAGCTCTCACTCGACAGAGGGACGAAATGATGGAGAATTTTTCCCACATCCTTCAACGTCTGCCGATAACAACAGGCGCGTCTTCATCAAATGACCACTTTGGAAGTACCTCTCCTTTCAAGGTACAATTTAATTTTGATATTCCCATATTTGAAGTACAAATAGATGCGGATGCCTTAGAAAAATGGTTAAATCTGCGAGAAGGTTATTTCTCTGTTCATAATTTTTCCAGCAGGGAAACGATCACCTTCACACTCCTTCAGGCTCTCCTCCATGTCAAACATTGGTGGGAAACTTACTTTGAGAAATGTTGCATAGAGGAGTCTGGAATATATGGGGTTGATCCCACTTGGGATTTTTTTGTGGATGCGGTAAATGAACAGTATTATCCTGTTGGCAGCTATGAGGACTAGTACGCGAGATGGACCACAATGCAGTAAGATAGGGGCAAAGAAGTTTCGTAGTTCACTAATACCTTCCATACCTTGCGCACCAAGCTGGGTATCAAAGACTCTGAACGACATTAGGTTCTGAAATACCGTGGGGCTCTACACAGATACATCCAAATTGAAATGGATTTTCTGGACATCTCATCACTTGATGCTGCTTAGCGATATGTTGTTAAAACCGAGAAGAAATTTAAGCACCAGAAAAAACGGGACTTTGGGTCTACAAATCTGCAACAACCAAAGTATGATAAAGACGACCCTAACAAACAGTGTCCTGAAAACCAGTCCAAACCACAGGAAAAGAAGGGTCACATGAAGACAAATAAGGACACTGGAAAATTGTGTGATTTCCAAAAAATCCCTTGGCACAACACCGATGAATGTCGCTCAAAACAGTCATTGGTGTCTGAGATCAAAGACAAGGAGTCGGACCCTGATTTAGAATCTGATTATGCAAATACTGGTAAAATATAGATCATTGACGCAGACCCCACTATTATTGTCACGATTGCAACGATTCAACCAAAAGAACACACAAATCCTGAAGAGGGGGAGCACCTTTTTCATTCACATATGTGGGTGAAAGGGACCCCACTGCAATTTATTGTTGACAGCGAAAGCCAGAAGAACCTTATCTCAACAGAGGCCGTCAAATAGTTGGGATTGTCGACAACACCGCACCCGCAACCATATAACATCTAGTGGATCCACCAGGGACGAGATCTTCATTTCATCCAACAACGTCGATTGTCATATGGAATCAATCCCTTCAAGGATGAGGTATTATGTGATGTTTCCCCACTGGTTGTTTGTGATGTTCTCTTGGACCAACCATATATGTGGAAGTGCCATGTTGTTTATGAGTCTCAACCCCGCGATGTCATTGTTTATCTGGAGGATCATCTCTACAGAATACCAGAGGTAGTTCCGACTAATGTTCCACCTAAACAGTGCCGCAAGGTAGTATCTCATACTACAAATTCAACATTTTCACAATATGTTCAAAATGTGAACAGAAGGATACTGCAACCACTACAGCCTCGGCCCAAGCACCTTATATCCAATAGAAGTAGTTCGACAAGATTGGAACAAAGTGTAAAGATTCCTTTTTCACATAGGAATCTCATGCAGCAATATTGGTTAAAAAGTTCCAACCCTTCTAGCCACAGGTTCGTGACAACCTTCAACAAACTAAGTAGCACAACTTCTTCAACAAGGCAAGCAACTCATCAAGATGCAGATTCAACAAACGCTTTTCCTTCTCCCCAGGGCACTCAACACAATGGAGACCATTGCTTCCTAAGAAGGGATGATTTATCCAGGTGCATATCGGTGGCCACCCACCTTTTCCAACTAGCTCAAAACATTTTTCTGGCAATTTTGGTAATTTACTATTTTTAACAATTTTTAACTTTCGGGGCCATTTTGAGGGCCTAAATGAAGGTTTTTTGGGATCAAGATTCTCAATGATAATTGAAAGCTCTGATTGAGCCCCCTAAATGAATCTCCTTGAAGATACCTTTCCAACGAGCTATCGTGCACCCCAAACGAAGATCGTATTCCAAAGTTATGCCCCCGGGAAGTTGATACACCAAGCTACCCAAAACGGGGTCTACAAAACTGTTGGCTTTTCATCTTCCGGGGTTAGGGTTTTGGATTTTATTTATGATAAAAAGTCCTTTGGATCCTCATTGAAAATTAATCTTCTTGCGAATGTGAGTAGCGGACACATCTCTTCTCAGAGATAAGCTGCCACCATTCTAGCGAGTCTTTCACTCTGTATTTTTACAGTCTTTGTACATTTTTGCCGATTAATAGAAAATTGTGTATTACTGTATCGCTGTGTTTATGGTTGCATCTATGATACATTTATGTTATATTATTGGATATCCAATATATCTCTGTACATTTCTTTATTATATCTCCACTCTCATTTTGTGTCGAAAATAATCCTGATCAGTGGTACCAGAGCAGGTTGCTCTTGATCGTATTTTAGTGCATGTCCTCGACGAAGTCCAAGTATAACAAGTTGGGTCTCGAGCTTGTCTCTATTGAAGACTATTTTTCTCACACGTCCAGAAAACCCTCCATGGTGGAAGAAAATAAAAACGATAGAGCAGACGATTATGTTAATATGTTGCTTGAGCAAGCTCTCACGCGACAGAGGGACGAAATGATGGAGAGTTTTGTCCACATCCTTCAACGCCTATCGATAACAACATGCACGTCTTCATCAAGCGACTACTTTGGAAATACCTCTCCTTTCAAGGTACAAGTTAATTTTGATATTCCCATATTTGAAGGACAAATAGATGTAGATGCCTTAGAAAAATGGTTAAATCTGCTAGAAGGTTATTTCTTTGTTCATAATTTTTCTGACAAGGAAAATATCACCTTCTCACTTCTTAAGGATCTCCCCCATGTCAAAAATTAGTGGGAAAATTACTCGGATCAAAGTTCCACAGAGGAGTATGGAATATATGGGGCCGAGCCCACTTGGTATTTTTTTGTGGATGTGGTAAAGGAACAATATTGCCCTGTTGGCAACTATGAGGACCAATACATGAGATGGAACACACTGCGACAAGAGAGGGGCCAAACAATTTCGCATTTCACCAATACCTTCCATACCTTGTGCACCAAGATGGGTATCAAAGACTTTGAACGACATTTGGTTCTGAAATACCGTGGGGATCTACACAGATACATCCAAACTGAAATGGATTTGCTGGACATCTCATCACTCGTTGTTGCTTATCGATATGCTGTTAAAATCAAGAAGAAATTTAAGCACCAGAACAAACTGAAGTTTGGGTTTGCAAATCTGCAACAACCAAAGTATGATAAAGACGACCCTAACAAACAGTCTCCTGAAAACCAGTCCAAGCCACAGGAAAAGAAGGGTCATGAGAAGACAAAGAAGGACACCGAAAAAAGGTGTGATTTCCACAAAATCCCCTGGCACAACAATGATGAATGTCTCTCAAAAAAATCATTGGTGGCCGAGATCAAAGACAAGGAGTTGAACCTTGATTCATAATCTGATTTTGCAAATACTAGTAAAAGACAGATCATCGACGCAAACCCCACTGCTATTTTCGTGACCACAACAATTCAAACAGAATAACACACATATCCTGAAGAGGGGGAGCGTGTTTTTCATTCACAAATGTGGGTGAAAGGGACCCCACTACAATGTTGTGTTGACAACTGAAGACAAAAGAACCTTGTCTCAGCAAAGGTCGTCAAACAGTGGGGATTGTCGAAAACACCACACCCGCAACCATACAACATCGGGTGGCTCTTCCAGGGATGCGGTCTTCATGTCAACCAGCAGTGTCGATTGTCATACAAAATCCAACCCTTCAAGGATGAGGTAGTATGTGATGTTTCCCATTGGATGTCTGTGATGTTCTCTTGGGCCAAACATATATGTGGAAGCACCATGTTGTTTATGAGTCTCGACCCCGCAGTATCATTATTTCTCTGGGGGGTCATCTCTACAAAATACCAGAGGTATTTCCGACTACTCTTCCACCTAAACAGTGCCGTAAGGTAGTATCTCATACTAAAAAATTTAGCTTCTTCACAATCTGTTTAAAAGGTGAACATAAGGATACAACAACCACTACAGCCTCGGCCCAAGCACCTTATATCCAACAAAAGAAGGTCGAAAAGATTGCAACAAAGTGTAAATATTCTTTCTTCACATAGGAATCTCATGTATATAGAATGGTTAAAAAGTTCCAACCCTTCCAGACACAGGTTTGTGACAACCTTCAACAAGCTAAGCAATGCAACTTCGCCAAGAAGGCAAACAACTCATTAAGATGCAAATTCAACAAACACTTTTCCCTCTCCCTTGGGAACTCAACACAATGGAGATCAATGCTTCCTAGGGAGGGAGGATTGATCTAGGTGGATATCGGTGTCCAACCACCTTTTCCAACTGGCTCAAAAAAAAATTCTGGCAATTTTGGTAATTTCTTATTTTTAGCAGTTTTTAATTTTTGGGGCCATTTTGAGGGCCTAAATGAAGGTTTTTGGGATCTTTTTTCTCAATTATAGTCAAAGGCTTTGATTGAGCCCCCTAAATGAATTTCTTCGACGATACCTTTCCAACAAACTATCGTGCGCCCCAAACGAAGATCATATGCCAAAGTTATGCCCCCAAGAAGTTGATACACCAAGCTACCCAAAACGAGGTCCATAAAACTGTTGGATTTTCATCTTTCGTGGTTAGGGTTTTGGATTTATTTACGATAAAAAGGCCTTTGGAGCCTCATTGTAAAATCATCTTCTTGCGAATGTGAGTAGCGGGCACATCTCTTCTTAGAGATAAGCTGCCACCATTCTAGCGAGTCTTTCACTCTTTATTTTTACAGTCTTTGTACGTTTTCTCTCATTAATAGAAATTTGTGTATTATTGTATCTCTATGTTTATGGTTTCATCTCTGATACATATATGTTATATTATTGTATATCCGAGATATCTCTGTACATTGCTTTATTATATCTCCATTGTCATTTCATGCCGAAAATAATCTCGATCAGTGGTATCAGCGTAGGCTACTCTAGATTGTTTTTCTGTGCATTTCCCTGACGAGGTTTGAGTATAGCAAGTTGGGTCTCGAGCTTGTATCTCTTGAATAAAATCACTCTTGCACGTCCAAAAAACCCTCCATGGAAGAAGAAAATAAAAATGACAAAGAAACTGATTCTGTTAATCCGTTGTTTGAGCAATCTCTCACGCGACAGAGGGACAAAATGATGGAGCATTTTGCCTACATCATTCAACACCTCTCGATAACAATAGACGTGTCTTCATCAAGAGGCCACTTTGTAAGTACTTCTCCTTTCAAGGTACAAGTTAAATTTGATATTCCCATATTTGAACGACAGATAGATGCGGGTGCCTTAGAAAAATGGTTATATCTGCGAGAAGGTTATTTATTTGTTCGTAATTTTTCCGATAGAGAAAAGATCACCTTCGCACTCCTTAAGGCTCTCCCCCATGTCAAACATTGGTGGGAAATTTACTGGGAGAGAATTTCCACAGAGGATTCTGGAATATATGGGGCCAAACCCACTTGGGAGCTTTTTGTGGATGCGGCAAAGGAACAGTATTACCCTGTTGGCAACTATGAGGACCAATACATGAGATGGACCACACTTTGGCAAGAGAGGGGCCAAGCAGTTCCAGAGTTCTCCAATACCTTACATAACTTGCACACCAAGCTGGGTATCAAAGACTCTGAACGACATTTGGTTCTGAAATACCGTGGGGCTCTACACAGATACATCCAAATTAAAATAGATTTTTTGCACATTTCATCACTTGGTGTTGCTTATCGATATGTTGTTAAAATCGAGCAGAAATTTTAGCACCAGAAGAAACGGGAGTTTGGGTATGCAAAACTACAATAACGAAAATATGATAAAGACGACCCTAACAAACAGTCTTGTGAAAACCAGTCCAAGCCACAGGAAAAGAAGGGTCACGGGAAAACAAAGAAGGACAAAAGAAAATGGTTTGATTTCCACAAAATCCCCTGGAAAAACACCGATGAATGTCGCTCAAAACAATCATTGGTGGTCGATATCAAAGAAAAGGAGCCGAACCCTGATTCAGAATCTGACTATGAAAATACTGGTAAAAGACAAATTATCGACGTAGACCCCACTGCTATTATCACGGCCGCAATAATTCAACCAGAAGAACACATAGATCCTGAAGAGGGGGAGCACATTTTTCATTCACATATGTGGGTGAAAGGGACCCTGCTGCAATTTTTTGTTGACAATAGAATCCATAAGAATCTCATCTCAATAGAGGTCATCAAACAGTTGGGATTGTCGACAACACCACACTCACAACCATACAACATTGGGTGGTTTCTTTAGGTATGAGATTTTCGTGTCAGCCAACAGTGTCGATTATCATACAGAATTCATCCCTTCAAGGATGAGGTATTATGTGATGTTTCCCCACTGGATGTCTTTGATTTTCTCTTGGGCCAACCATATATGTGGAAGCACCATGTTGTTTATGAGTCTCGACCTCGCAGTGTCATTGTTTCTCTGGGGGTTCATCTCTACAGAATACCAGAGGTAGTTCCGACTACTGTTCCACCTAAACAATTCGACAAGGTAGTATTTCATACTACAAAATTCATCTTCTTCACAATCTGTTCAAAAGGTGAACATAAGGATACTACAACCACCACAGCCTCGACCCAAGCACCTTTTATCCAACAGAAGAAGGTCAACAAGATTGCAACAAAGTGTAAAGAATCCTTCTGCACATAGGAATCTCATGTAGACAGACTGGTTAAAAAGGTCCAACCCTTCCAGCCACAGGTTTGTGACAACCTTCAACAAGCTAAACAACACAACTTCTCTAACAAGGCAAGCAACTCATTAATATGAAGATTCAGCAAATTCTTTTCCCTCTCCCCTGGGCACTCAATGAAATGGAGACCATTTCTTCCTAAGGAGGGAGGATTGATTGAGGTGGATATCGGTGGCCACCCACCTTTTCCAACTGGCTCAAAACAGTTTTTTTGGCAATTTTGGTAATTTACTATTTTTAGCAGTTTTTAACTTCTGGGACCATTTTGAGAGCCTAAATGAAGGCTTTTTGGGATCAAGATTCTCAACGATAGTCGATGGCTCTGATTCTCCCTGAAGGAATCTCTCCAACGAGCTATCGTACGCCTCAAACAGAGTTTTTATGCCAAAGTTATGCCCCTGAGAAGTTGATACACCAAGCTACCCAAAACGAGATCCACAAAACTGTTGGTTTTTCATCTTCCGGGGTGAGGGTTTTGGATTTTATTTATAATAAAAATGCCTTTGGAGCCTTATTGTAAAATACAGAGACATCTCTTCTCAGAGATAAGCTACCATAATTCTAGCGAGTCTTTCACTCTTTATTTTTATAGTCCTTGTACATTCACTCATTAATAGAAAATTGTGTATTACTGTATCTCTGTGTTTATGGTTGCATCTCTGATACATTTATGTTATATTATTGGATACCCGAGATATCTCTGTACATTTCTTTATTATATTTCCGCTCTCATTTCATGTCTAAAATAATCTCGATCAATGCATTTGATTGAGTAGAATGGATTATAATGAGGCTCCAGAGGCCCTTTTCATATTACTCATGAATGCCAAAACACTAGACATCCAAAACCTAACCCTAGAAGGTGAAACGCCAAAATTCATGTGGGCCCTATGGGTAAGTTGGTGTAATTTGGTACCTCAACTTCCCAGGTGTTGATGAATGCAGCTATGTGAGACATTCTTCAACGTTCAAACATGTGAGGTGTGGATCATTGCAGCTATGTGAGTCTTTCTCTCAGCTTACAAACCTGAGAGAAAGACCCTAAGAAGGGTTTGTGGTTCCTACCTAAGACAAATCTAGGAACATAGAGATGACCTCCTCCATTCAGAGAGTTGAGAAGAACTCCAGATGATTATCCAATGGGAAAGTGATCCGTTGAGTTGGATGTGCCTGTGGTTGAGCACAAGGTGAAGGTGTGAAATCCCAAAGTGTTGGGTGCACCGTCATGTGAACAGAAATGAAGATGATTTATTAGCCTCCTCTGAGTAGTAGAGTTGATGAGAAGACTCCATATGATTCTCCTGTGTGAGGCAGTGGGAAAGAATATCTGTAGAGTGGACATGCCTATGGACGAGGATGGGTGAACGTGTGAAGATCTGGTTATTCCGTGTAATGTAGTGAACCAGAGATATGACATCCCTATGGATGTGCTCCTAGTGGATGAGAACTAGTGGGTGTATCATATCCTTTGTTATATATTGTTCAAGAGTCAAACCTACATGTAGCCCTAAATGTTATGTAAAGGGTACAGGTCGGCCCCACCTTAATGTGATTAATAATAAATGTAAAAGATAATTAATTTGGATAGTATTAATTATAATAATAATAATAATTATTATTATAATATGACTTAGAGAGGTTGGACTTGTTCCAATAAACACTCCAGTTGATAAGACAAGTCTAATATAAGTAAAGGGAAATTCCCCATTGTGGAATCATATCTTCCATGTGAGTTTGGAAGTTTCAGCAAGTACATTTACTTGGGATAAGTGCACACCTCTCTTGGGTGCTATTCCTCTAAGGTTTGAGCACCCTCTTGTGTGCTAGGTCTTTCTTGGTGGTGAATGTATTTCTCTTGAAGAATATAGCAAAGGATTTGGCTGGGTTTTCTTCCCTTGTTGAGAAGGGTTTCCCAGGATACTTCTTGTATTCTTGTGCATGGTGTTTCTTCTTGTGATCTTGGTTGCTGCAACATTCTTGTTTATGGTTAAGACAAATGAAAATTGAAATGAAATACATGCTTAACCTATATTATTGAAAAATCAACATGGTATTAGAGTATAGGTCTTGAAAGAACCCATTACACAAGCATCTACCAAGTCTCATCTTTTACTAGTCATCCCTCCTCTTCTGCAGAACCATACGACCCTCTTAGGGTTTCCAAAAAATCCGTACGACCCTTTTCTTTTGGGTGTTTCAACCCATTAAAACTTGAACGTTGAGGCATTCTTTGGCCTAGGAGAGTATGAACTTCTCCAACATACCTCCAAAGACTCTCCAAATGAAATTCTGAGCATTTTGAAATTTTGGCCCTAGGGTTTCGCTAATATCTACAGAAATTTCAGAATTAGGTTTTCTGCAACTCATTGAAGGAGCTCTTCAACTCACCAATGTTATCCTATATTTCAAAGGCTTATTGTTGGCAGTCATAAGTCCAACTAAACCTAAAAGTGTTATCCTAACCTAGACATTAGGTTTACTAGCCAATATGACAAGGGTTGTGAAGAATCTAAAATTATGATGAAAAAAAAAAAACTATGATGAAAGATAAGCTTGATGGATCAAGAAAACTTCAAGTTCTTGGAAGACAAGACTTCAGAGGAAGACTCATTGCGGGTAATACAAAAGGATTTACCAGAGACAACTATCAATTAATGGAAGGAAAATGACGTCAGGACAAGGAAGCCAATCACCTACTCAAGCCCTTACATTGAAGGGCCAGCTTCAAAATAACAAAGATGACAAAAGGTGACACTGTGAGTATCTTCTTCATAAAGATCTCAGAGGATAGAGATCAACCAAGGTACATTGGAGAAATCATATCAATATCCTTAGGTATGCACTTGTATATATTATTTGTATCATTGTCATGAGGGAAATTGCAGGAGGAAGGAACCTTTGTTGAAGTCGTGGATCTATAGGGATCTTAGTGCATTCAGAGGAACAACACACTTAAAGTGAAGACTCCAGGTTTAATTGTTATAATTGCCATTCCTCTAACCTATATTTCTAAAGTTTTCTACATTACAAGTAGGTGTTGTAGTTGTGACAAAATTCCTCAAATTGTTTTGATTCTAGAGATGTACCCATTATTCTCCTTTAGGAGATATTCTTTTGTTGGTTTGTTTTGTTTTCTTGTTCCAGATAGGTTAACAAGAAAGGAAGATGTTTATTCCTCAGAGGGAGTCACTTGACTCAAAGGGAGTCAAAACCATTTGAGAAAATAATAAAACCACCATTGAGGCAATCAATGCAATAATGCACAATCAAAATCCTTCTATGATTCTATGGGCAGAAGCATGCATGACACAGTATATGTTCAGAACAAGAGTCTTCACCAGACTTTGAAAAACATAACTCCCGAAGAAGTCTTCACCGGAATAAAGCCTGAGATTGAAATCTTTAGGTTATTTGGGTGCCCAGTGTATTTTCATGTACCCAAAGAGAAGAAGTCCAAGCTGTATCCTTTAGAAATAAAGGATACGATGAATCTTCAAAGACATTCAAGATTGACATCCCTGGTGAGAGACAGATTGAGACAAAAAGAGACGTTTCCCTTGAAGAAGAGACAGTCTTTCAAAGATCCAGAAAATCTCAGATGGAGATTAACAATAAGACAATACCTTCTCTCTCTTAAGCAGTTCAGAGGGAGACATACATTATTTCAGGTTATCCAATTGCTCTAGTTTACATGTTCATAGATATTGCAGTAGGGCATAAAAGGCCTACCTAGACTCACTTTGCAAGAGGTAGAGAAACATACAAGCCTCTCAAGTCACATCCCAAGAAATCAAAAGATATTTTTGAGCTATCTTTCAGTCATGAGCCACTTCATTGATGATGAGCTTCTTGGTCTTAGAGAAGCAACATGAGAATAGGTATGGAAAGATGCCATAACAAAAGAGTACCGGTATATCTTAAAGAGTGATGTATAAGACATTATTCATGGACCAAAAGGGAATTCGGTGTTAAGTTCGAAGTTCATCTATAAGGTCAAGCATACAATTGATGGAAGTGTTGAGAAATACAAAACGAAATCTATAGCCAGAGGTTTCTCACAAACATAGGGAGTTGTCTATGATGAGACGCTTGATCCAGTGAACCCGATACACTTCCATCCATGAGTTGGAAACTATATCATATATATAAGATTCTTGATGAGTTTGGATTTCAGCAAGAGTGTTGTTGATCCAAACCTATATCATTACAATGTTGGTGACGAGCACCTGATCCTGATGACTTATTCAAAAAGCCTTGTTGTTGGATATAAGTAATCCTTGGATTCTGAATTCGAGATGAAGAATCTAAGTATGATGCACTACTTCTTGGGACAAGAAGTATGACAGAGGACCGATGAGATTTTCCTGAGTCAAGGAAAATATACAGTGAAAATATTAAATAAGTTAAGTATGATAGAATGAAAAATCCACCGTGATGGATTTAAAGAAGAAGATTGATGATGATTCAAACGAGACTGATCCAAAGCTGATTGGATCACCGATGTATCTGGTTAACACTAGACTTGATTCATTCCATGCAGTGAATGTGCTTATTCATTTCATGAGTCAACCGAGACAGACTCACTAGACAACAACAAAGCATGTATTGAGATATATATGAGATATGGCCTGAGATATGCCTCCAATGTGAACTTGATTATGTAGGATATGCTGATTCAGATTGAGCAGAAAGTACAGTGAACCGGAAAAACACATCCGACTGATGTTCTATAGTGAAGTTTTTCATGGTTTCCTAATGCAGCAGGAAACAAAAATTTGTGGCCTTGAGTACCACAAAGGTAGAGTATATAGCATCGAGTGCGAAGCAATGTGGCTTCACAAGCTTCTGACAGATTTACTTGACCATGAGATGGATCCTCTGATGATAGCCAAGAGTTGTGAGTAAAGCTCCTTGAGAACCCAATGTTTCCTGATAGATCAAAATACGATGAGATGAAATATCCTCATATCAGAGATATGATGCAGAGGAAAATTGTACACATGCAATACCTTCCTACAGATGAGTAGATTGCAGATATCTTCACCAAATTAACTTTGTGAAGAATGACTCCCTAGTTGAGAGGGAGTGTCTATAACTCTAGCCAAGACAAAATTCAAAATACATTTGTGTGAGACTTGGCATGATAAAGAACGCCTCCTTAGCTGAGAGGGAGTGTTGATGAATGCAGTTATATGAGACATTCTATAGCTTACAAACCTATGAGGTGTGGATCATTTCAGCTATGTGATTCTTTCTCTTAGCTTACAAACCTGAGAGAAATCCCCTAAGAAGGGTACGTGGTTCCTGCCTGAGACAGAGCTAAGAACGTAGAGATGACCTCCTCCATTAAGAGAGTTGAGAAGAACTCCAGATGATTATCCAGTGGGAAAGGAGATTTGTTGAGTTGGATGTGCCTGTGGCTGAGCACAAGGTGAACGTGTGAAATCCCAAAGTGCTGGGTGCATCGTCATGTGAATATAAATGAAGATGATGTATTATCCTACTCTGAGCAACAGAGTTGACGAGCAGACTCTAGATGATTCTCCTGTGTGAGGTAGTGGGAAAGAAGATTTGTAGAGTGGACATGCCTGTGGATGAGCACATGTGATTGTGTGAAGATATGGTTTTTCTATGTAATGGAGTGAACCAAAGATATGACATCCTTATGGATGTGCCCCTAGTGGATGAGCACTAGTGGGTGTATCAGATCCTTTGCAATATATTGTTCAAGAGTCATACCTGCCTGTAACCCTAATCGTTATGTAAAGGGTACAGGTCTGCCCCACCTTAATGTGATTAATAATAAATTTAAAAGATAATTAATCTGGATAATATCAATAATAATAATAATAATAATAATTATAATATGACTTAGAGAGGTCAGCCCTGTTGAGCCAATAGACACTTCAGTTGCTAGGACAAGTCTAATATAAGTAAAGGGAAATTTTCCATTGTGGAGTCATATCCTCCATGTGAGTTTGGAAATTTCAGCAAGTACATTTACTTGGGATAAGTGCACACCTCTCTTGGGTGCTAGTCCTCTAGGGTTTGAGCACCATCTTGTGTGCTAGGTATTTCCTAGTGGTGAAGTTCTTTCTCTTGAAGAATATAGCAAAGGATTTGGCTGGGTTTTCTTCCCTTGTTGAGAAGGGTTTCCCAGGATACTTCTTGTGTTCTTGTGCATGGTGTTTCTTCTTCTGATCTTGGTCATTGTAACATTCTTGTTTACGGTTAAGACAAATGAAAATTGAAATGAACTACATGCTTAACCTATCTTATTGAAAAATCAACACCAGGGTCGTAACTTTTGCATACGATCTTTGTTTTAGGCGTGTGATATCCCTTTGGAAAGGTCTTTCATAGAACTACACATTTCTTCGTCAAACTCTGACTCTGTCTACAGTCTAACTATGGTGAGCCAAGCAAACAACTTTTAGGGCCCCAAAACAGCCCTGAAAGTACAACAAGATGTGATGACATGAAAACATACAAAATAATCCAGTTGGATTAGGCGAGAGGCCACCCGTATCCACCTAGAGAATGTGTGGGTCTTAAGAAAACCCTAGAAGTGTAGAACTCACAATTACAAAGCAGTATAGAAGGACGTGTTGAACAAAAATGGACACGAGGAGCCTATTGGAATAGGTGGGTGTCCACCAATATCCACCTGGATCATTAGTGTCTCTTCACTAGTTGGATCATTAGATCTCTTGGGATGTGGATTTTTTGGGTGTAGACTATTATGGAGGGTTACATTATCGAGTTTGCTGCAAAAGATCATCAAGATTTTTGAAAGGCCGAAGCAATATTTAGAGAGGAAGATAGAGAAAGATAATTGTGAGAAATACCTCTGTGGATCAAGGTTTTATTAGTAGAATAAGGAATGTTATATGTTCCTTCAACTGATATGACAACGTAAATCCCTACGCTCGGGGAAGGTTGATTTCTGAGATGGTTCATAAGTTAGGTCAAGGAATATTTTCTGGGAGATATGGGGGGTTGTTGAGAGAAAAGTGAAATGGACGAATGATCTCAAAAGAGGGTTGTTATTCTTGAGAAGAGGTGGCATAAACACATGATAAAAGTGATGAAGAGGTCCTATTAGTCATGGAAGGAGATTGGCTTTGAGAGTAGTCATAGGAAAGAGTTAGAAGAGTTGCGGGAGTTGCAGAGACAAGGAAGGTTGGATAGTCGATGGTTGAAGGAGGGACTTGTTGAAAAAGATGAAGTTTCTGGAAGAAGTAGAAAAGAGGAAGGAATTTAAGAAGAAATGGATGAAAGGGCACATATAGACGCCAACACTGAAGTATAATACTCAACCAGAACCCTTGAGGAAGTCATCAGAGAATCATAACATGTAACACTAGAGGATACCAGATTGCATCATGATATTAACACAACACTAAAAATGAATGAGACCCCCCAGATCAAACAATTTCATTATGGAGGTAAAGGAACCAACTCTGAATCACCCATTCCCCCTACGCCAACTACAAATTTGGTAATTTCTATCAAAGAGAATGGTTAATTCAAAGGTTTTTACCTTTAACCTGTATCCCTTTAACTCAACAAAGGATAATCACTTTGGGTGAAGCACTGGAGCAAGATATGAAGATCGAGGCTATGTAAAGTTATCTAGGGAACTTAAGAATCATTAGGCCTTTGAAAGATGCTAATATTTCACAATTACAGGGCCAAGTATTTGCGTTAATTGAGAAAATTCAAGATTTGACCCTTCCCAAATTAGGTCGACCACAAGTTTGGTGTACAGGTTGTTACACAGAAGGTTGCATAGAAAATGAATGTCCAAGACTAAGGGGTATGGGGCCCTCTAATATGGCTCCTTCGCCAATAGGTCCAACATGAGGAGTTGTGTTGATTGGTGTTGCAGTGCCATTTCATGGGCCTATTCAATACCAAGCATTTTTGAACAATCAAGGAGGTCAGAGTGCCGAGTATTGCGAGATCTGCAGAAGTCATGGGAATTCTCCAAGGCATTGATCAATTTACAAAAGTACACACTCGCGTCGAGCACCATGTATTATGAGTTATGTGGTTCACCATCTCAAAACACCAATCAGTGCCAAACTCTGGATGCACTTGTGGACAGATTGGATTGGTTTTCATTCAGAATTAATGAAGAACCGCAAGGACCTGGAGGGGTTGCAGAAGTGGAGGAGGATACTGAGGTGGATGAGTTGGTGGAAGAGGACCAGTCCGTTGCTATAATTGTGATGAGAAAGGACACTTTTCAAGAGATTGTCCACTTCTAAGAAGAACTTTGTGTGCACATTGCAGGAATAACACTCATGCTACTAAAAATTGTTCAGATTTGATTGCTAAATGGGAAGATTGTGCTGGATAGAGAGGAGCCAATGTGATAAATTTGGAACCGAGGGCCATGGAGGAAAAAGGTGGGCCTAATATTAATATCATCACAAGAGGGGCAGAAACTACTGGTGCAGATGCATAAATTCCACATCACATAAAGATTCAGAAGGTTGCACCAAAAAAATCTAATTATGATCCTATAAGGAAGAAACAATTCTTTAAGAGTGCAGTAGAAATGTTCAGGAAGATGCCTAGTCCTCTAACACTTGTAGCTACATAAATAAGTTCAAAATTGAGTTCTCATCATCTGAGGGTCATTAGAGAACCAATTTCTTAGAGGGAATCTTCAGGTAAGGCACAAAAGGCAGTTGATATGTGGCTTCAACTATTTTTTGATATTTTGGATGACGAAAAACTTACTAAGAAGTTGCGGAACACAATCAATGTGAACTTGGGAGCTAAAGGAAACCTAAAGGAATTTATGTTTTCTAACCTTTCAGAAAATAATTCCAATAGAGTTCAGAGAAGAAAAAGGAGATTTGGAAGAGAGTTCAGGTTGAATTCCCACATTGATGACTACGAGAGCATGGATGTTATGTTATTTTTGGGCTCTGACATCAACATATTTCCAAAGAAGACATGTGAAGCATTGGGAAATCCCAATCTTGTCTATTCCCCTATTCAGTTGCAGATGGTGAATCAATATTGCATGTATCTTATGGGAAGGTTGCAAAACATTGAAGTAGACTTGACAAGTGTCAAAATAGTAGTTGATTTTGAGGTGATTGAGATAATGGGGGAGAAGCATCCTTATCCAACTTTGTTAGGAATTGATTGGGCCTACAAAAACTATGTTGTCATCGATCTTAAAAAGGAAACCATGACTTTTGAGTCTAATGACTTGAAGGTCATTCAACCACTAGATCTGTATCAAGGTCCAAGGTACATCGAACCAACATATGAAATTATGGAGGAAAACACCATTTATTAGATGTATTCTCTTACTGTATGGAAAAGAGATGATTATATCGATCCCAATGTAGATGTATCGGGTATTTGGAGAAGTGTGAAGTCAGCAGATGAAGACTCTGAAGAAACCTTCAATGATTGACAACATGGTCGATATGAAATTTTTTCAAGATGTTGTGCAACTATCATATCAGTTAGATGGGTTGGAACAAAGATCAATGATTATCCAACATATGATGGTACCTCAAATATGAACAATTTTCTTATTGAAATGGAGGGTAAAGTTGCGAGATAGAAGAGAGTCTCAACACTTGACTTAGCTTTAAAGTATTCACCTGCCAGGTGGTGGGATAGTCACAAAGGAACTCTTTCTTCTTGGGATGAAGTCAAGATTGCTATACAACACCGATTTCTTCCGCTAACGCAAGTCAACTAGTTGGGAAAATATCAGAATAATAAAATTCATATGTTATCCTTGGAGATATATGATGGTTTGTCTGACCCAGCTGAGCATATTGAACATTGTCTAAAAGTATGGAAATCTACGCAACTTCCCTCTTACATGTGAACACATCAATTCTTCCATTCACTGGGAACAATCCCAAAATCTTGGTATGTGCACGAGGAAACTAGGAGACAAACTGCATGCTAGAAGGTACCACAAAGCCATTTATGTCATGACTTCTCTTTTTCTAGTAAGTCTTCAGAAATCACAACTGTATTGCAGAAAATCAAGAAAATGTTGTTTATTAATGAATTCAAGCCTAAATACCCACTTATAGTTTGTTCTTGGCACGAACATTTGCTCGAGTATATTTTTTATCCATCTTTTGCAAGAATACCCATGGCTTGTATCAAAGTTGACAAGGATCCTGAAGACCTTGAGGACTTTGAAGGACTCAGATATTTGACCTTTAAGGAATCCTCAGGAACAAGAGAAGTTAAAGATACCCTATCAGGTGATACCAATAACTCATATTCTCAACCTCTGAAGTTGTGAAAAGTGAATATCAAAAGAGAGGAATATCCTAAGATGGTTTCTATAGGAGACTATTGAGATGAAAAAACTATGACAGAGACACATGCTTTGTTGTGGAAGTATGAAGATCTGTTTCCTAAAACAATTTCAGAGCTCAAAGGGATTAAGGGAGACTTAGGAGAGATGAAGATAGAATTAAAACATGATGCTAAGCCCGTCAAACACAGAACGTACCTCCTGAATCCAAGAGTCAAGGAAAAGGTTAAGAAGGATATCGACAGAATGCTTGCAGTTGGGTTAATTTTCCTTGTGGATGAGGCTGAGTGGATTAGTATTAATGTAATATAGTGTAAGAAGGGTACTGATGATATAAGAGTCTATGTGGTTTACAGAGGTTTGAACTCATCTTGTGTACATCACCCTTTTCCTACTCCCTTTAGTGATGAAGTTCTTGATCAAGTTGCAAGAAATGAGGCTTATTCTTTTACAGATGGATTCTCACGTTATCATCAAGAAAAAATTGCAGAAGAGGATAAGAGAAATACTACTTTCACTACATAGTGGTGTTCGTTTGCATATAATGTTATACCTTTTGGGATGAAGAATGTCCCGTCTGTCTTTTCTAGGATCTTCATTGCTACATTCCAAGAATTTATTCATAAATTTCTTGAGGTATACATGATTGATTAAACATTGTATAGTTTTCTAAAGGAACACATCGGGATACTACGATTAATGTTTGACCGTTGCAGGAAGCTACAAATCTCTCTAAACCTAAATAAGTGTATCTTTTGGAAATAAGTTGGGACATATAGTATGCAGCGAAGGAGTTTTGGTTGATCCTGCAAAGGTTGTGGTTGTTCTTAATATGTCTCCTCCTACGACTGCTAAGCAATTGCGATCAACTTTGGGTCACATTGGGTATTATCATAGGTTTATTAGAAATTACACAATCATAACTGCCCCGTTGGAGAAATTGGTGAAGAAATCTAAAGCCTTCAATTGGAAACCAGAGTGTGATCAAGCCTTAGACATTCTCAAATAAAAGTTGAGCACTGCCCCTATTCTGATATATCCAAATTGTAAAGTGGAATTCCATGTACACATCGATGCTTCTTGTATTTCTTTGGCTGAAATACTTGCGTAACCATGTGAAGGAAACCTAGATCATCCCATATATTTTTCTAGTCGTAAGATCTCTCAGGCCGAGCACAACTACATGACCACTAAAAGAGAAGGTTTTGCAATGGTTTATTCTTTTCAGAAATTTAGACACTATCTATTAGGAGGTCATTTTAAATTCTTCATTGATCATTCAACTCTGAAATATGTGGTCAATAAGCCTATGTTGGAAGGGAGGATTTGTAGGTGGTTATTTTTTTTTTAAGAGTTTTCCTTTGAGTTCATTGTCAAGCTAGGAAAATTAATGTTGATCTTGATCACTTATCCTGGTTGGAGATAGGGAAAAGTGGCAGAGCTATTGATGACTAGCTTCTAGATGCATATATTTTTAAATTCGAGGCTATCCTTGACTATCTTTATGATATTGAAATGTTTCTCACTATTGGTATTGTTCTTGATGGATATTCTGCAACTTAGAAGTGACACCTCGTAGTCTAGGCCGTAGACTATCAGTTGATCGCAGGACAACTATATAAGTTGGGGTTGGACAACATCCTTAGAAGGTGTGTACTTGACCATGAGAGGCCCGAGATCTTGTGGGAATGCCATAGTGGAGTTGTGGGAGAAAATGTTGGAGGGAAAAAAACTACCCAGAAGATACTTTGAGTTGGATTGTGGTGGACAACTGTCTTCAAAGATGCCAAGAACTACACCAGAGCTTGTGATGTCTGTCAGAGGGTTGGTAAGTCATCATGTAGAGATGTGTTTCCCTTACATCTTATTCGGGCTCTTCAATATTTTGAAAAATGGGTAGTTGATTTTATAGGATCCATCAATCCACAAGCCAAGCATTCCAAGGCAAGGTATATCATCACTGCTACAAACTATCTCACCCGCTGGGATGAATTAGAACCCGTCAAGGATTTCTCTATAGAAATAACAACCGAGTTTATCTTTGAGAATATCTTTACTAGGTTTGGGTGCCCAAGGATTTTAACTAGTGACCACGCTACACATTTTATTAGTAATACCTTATCCACTCTCACTCGTGAGTTCCCGATTCAACACCACAAAATTAGTCTGTAACATCCTCAAAAAAATGGTACAATGGAAATGTTTAACAAGATTCTAGAATAAGGATTGACAAAAGTATGTTGCACAAATAGGGACGATTGGGATGAAACAACTCCAACAGTGTTATGGGCCTACAAGACTACTACAAAGAAACTGTATAAGCATACTCCTTTCCAATTGGTATATGGAAGAGAAGCAATTGTCCCAATTGAGTTCATCACCCCAAGTTTATATATTGCGCATGTAACTCATATGATAGATGATGAATAGGTCACAAAGTTGTTAGAATTGGATGAAGCATGATTTCTGGTATATTTTGATCAAATTGTGGAGAAGGATAAACAAAAGTCTTGGCATGACTGGCATATTAAAACCAAGATTTTTGCACAAGGTGATCAAGTTCTGTTGTATGACATCAAGTACCAAAAACATCTAGGTAAGTTGCGTAAATTCAGGAATATGGAGTTGTCAGACTAGAGCAACCAAATGGTATTCTTCGTTCGAGATGGGTAAATGGAACATGCTTGAATCCTTACATATCCACTCATTGAAAGAAGTTTCACAATACTCTTGTCACAGGGAGTGAATAAAGTAGGTATATTCTATTTTGTTTTGTTGTTTTCCTTGTTCGTCCAATAAAAAATGACATGTCTAACTGTTATGTGTCCCAGAGTCTAGTTTTCAATGTCATTTTTACCATCCTAGATCACACCTTTGTGGTCAAGGAGTCGTCTGTGTCAAATCGTTTCGCATTTAGTAGTTTCCTAGATCTGAGTCACTGTCATGTCACTATCACTATGTTCGTTAAATGTAGTTTGTACCTTTCCATTCTAGTTTTTTTCACACCCGTCAAATCCATTTAAGTTCAAAAGGATGTCAGTACCTTTCTGGTTAACTTCCGACATGTTAGTTAAATGTTCCAAATTTTGCGTTTGTTACAAAATATTTCCCCTGCAGAAAAGTGAAATTTCCCTTGGATATCTAGACCCCTATTCCAAGATAGAAAAACAAACAAATGGACACTAACATTCCTTTAGATCTGTTATTTATGTCTATAGGTAGAGAAGATAGAATAAATAAGTGTGACTTACTCCTTTTCGACGATTTTCCTCGTTGATCTTCAATCTTTGGCCTTGTTGTTGAAGCTCCTATTGTGATGAAGAATGTCAACAAGGAACATAATGGTACCTTCTAGTTCTAAAATATATCATTAGACAAGAAAAAAACTATTTGTATAGACATACATGTGAAAACAACAGTATGAAGAAAATAGGCCAAGTTATATTAATGGAGAAATGTTGTAGGGGCTATTCGACTAGACCCGACAGTCGACTAAGAACCTATCGGTCGATCAACGTAGTTAGAAGTAGAAGTCGGTCGGAGTCTTTGTTAATAAACCTACCCAGTGAGTTAAGTAGTTACAACTGCTTGAAAGAGGTAAAAATAGACAAGCACATGAAGGCTCAGATAGCTTCATGTGAGAGGTTATATGTAACTATGTTGTATTGTTCTATCATATAATAAAAGGACTATTCTTTGGGCTCTCATTACTTGTGTATGTCTTTACCTATATCTATGTGTATGCATGTATCTCTATGATGTCTATGTAAGGATCTATTGGTAACTCTCCTTACTTTCCCCTAGATTACAACATTGGTTATGTTGTTGGTAGTAATGAACTTGGGCATGTAGAAGTGCACATAAATGATAAATACACAAGACATACACGAGTGGTGGGAGCACAAAATTGAGAACTACATCAGAAACTATGCAATAAGGAATAACCTCTCACTAGCCAAAGCAAGGTTGCAGTTCTTTTCAGAGGCGCACAAAATATTCCTTGAAGCTATCCCATAATCATTCTTTCAACACATTAACAAAGAAAGTGATGCATAATCTGACACCCGACGAGAAGTTAGGAATAAAGTTGACAAATGGACAAAGAACAAATCTGCACGAATGGCTCAAAAGAATTATCAAAGATTATATTTTGGAACAATCCATTGAAGATCAGACGTCTCTCAACAAAATAAAATAAAATTTCTACACTGTATTGCACGATGGATTTTTCTGCACGGTTCCAACACTTCTTCATAAATTCCTTCTCAATAAGGGAGTTGGTGACATCATCGAATACCGACCAAGATTAGGCACACTATTACCAAATAACAACTTCAAAGAAAGAGACGAAAAGTGGGAAGAATTTCTTGACGCAAAGTGTAATGATACAAGAGAAACATTAGATTACCTCTTGAAGAAATAAATATGGCCAACACTCCCGACTTAGAGTAAGTCAGGTCGACAATGGGGGGTTGGTCAAAATTGTGAGATGCCATAAAACAAGAAGTAGTGTTTCCCAAGCCTAAATGTTGTCAAGAGGGAAGCAAGCCCATAAACAATCCACAGATATCCAAAAAATAGAACGGGATAAAAGAAAAAATAAAAGAAAAGAACTTCGTAACCAGTGGAACAAAAAAAATTCGAATAGAAATACTGTCCAAGGAGGGTCATCCTGAAAGAGCACGTGAGCAGTCTGAGTCAGAAAACGATTGACTAGGGAAACAACATAAGCTATGGTGAAACTAGACAGAAGTAGTGATTCACATCTGAAAATCCATCAACAGGTCAATGAACCCGAAAGCATGGATTACAAAGAATCTGGACCAACTTTACGTACTTCTCCCACACTGGAAACTAGTCCATGAATAAGATAATTTCTCCAACAAATGTTGTAGATAGACGACCAATATGCAATATTATGGTACAGAAGGGACAACCAGGGAAACCTATGGGATGCATTGATTGTCAAGCTAAAGCGAAATGAAGTCGACAATATGGTTATCCAAATCAAGGATCTCACTGACTCAACCCCCCTGCCACATCTAATATCGAGAGAATAAATTAACTATAGTTTGGAAGCGATGCAACCTTTGGAACGATGGTTAGTCGAATATAAATATCAAAGTTCTCAAATTGAGGATGCATTTTCTATAATAAAGAATAAACAACTATTCCTTGAGTACCATCCATTGTCAAACACAGAAAAAAATCACCCAAAAGATTCGACAACCCAGTCAAAAGCAGTAGTAGATCAAATATTAACAAAACTGAGCATTCCTAACAATACATTCAAAATGGGATTCAACCACATCCTGATTTACGAAGGAGAGGAGGAAACAAAACACCATTGGTTCGTATGTGAAATTTTTTGGGATGCAACCGATATTACAGACAAAGATAAGAAAATTGATCAATTTGTAGCTATGTTGCACCACTGTGCCTTAACATGGTTCATGAACTACACAAAAAAGAAAACTCATTCAAAAGAATAAATAAATGATATCTTTTTAACCTTGTTTAAAATTCAGGACATCACTGATCTGATAGAGAAAAAGTTAAAAGAAATCAAACAAAGACCAGGCGAGTCGCTAAGAGAATATGATAAGAGATTCAAATATCTCCTAAGTCAAATCCCGACGACGAGCGATCAGAACTTGTTGGTCTAGTGGTACGTCGCTGGGATACTGCCAAGAATCCATTCTCCACTATGCTTATATCAGATAACCAACTCTGAAGACGTGCTACAAAAGGCACAACGAGTCGATTCAGATGATGATATCCCTTCGACGGAGAGACTTGAGGAAAAAATAAAAAAATTTCAACAAACAATCAAAAATATATCTATATGATGCAACAAAGTATGGTGCACCACATGCATCGGGGAGGGACATACAAAGGATAATTTTCTCCTAAATGAGCACACACAAACATCAGACGTTCACCGAATACAAGCTTCAAAATACTATAATATATGTGAATTCCTAACTGATCATAGTATATAACATTGTCCACATAATCTAAAAAACACAAAGTGGTGCCACATATGTGAAGATTTCAATCATCGAACATCTAAATTCCATATAAATGCCTGAAATCATAATAATATACAAAAAATATACCACATAGAAACCAACGATCAAACAAACAACTATGGTCGAAGAGATGATTACTACGTTGGTCGTGGTCGAGGTTGAGGAGGCCAACGTGGATTTGGTGGTCGAGGTCAAGGTGGAAGATGACCATATTGTTTTAATTGCTGGAAAAATGATCACGACGACGAAGATTTCCCTATAAAATACAGAATTGATCTAAAATTTTGCAATATATGCAACATTGGAGATAACTCTTTAGAACACTTTCTGGTAGTACTTGACAAAATCATACCAAGAAAAAAATTGTATCTACTACATCCAGTATCCAAGGAAGAGGCGAGGAACTCCAAAAATTTACATATTGTTACAAGGTCAGATGCATGATGAGACATTCACACTCCACCACAAAATTAACAAAGAAAGAAGGCTAACAACTTCCCAAACCCATATCTAATACCATTTTGTAAGTTGTTGAGTTGTAGGAGAGTCAAGTAGCTAGATATTGAGGATTAGATTGCATGCTAAGGAGCATGGTGTGATCTAGTCAGTCTCACAGAGGTTGTGGAACCTATTTGTGATAGTATGATTGGAATTGTAGTGTGCATAGTGCCATATATTGCAGAAATCTAAATAAAAGAGCCTAAGAAGCTAGATCTTTGTGGATGTATCCTAGGAGGGGGTGAACCATGCTAAAACCGACGTTATGTGTTGTGTTTATTGCATATTACCTTCTATCATTAGTTGGATGATGAGTGGATGAATGAATGATTCAATTAGATTTGTCTTATGTTAGATCTCTTAGAATGCATGCATAGAATTAACAGATGAATGAATCTTAAGAATAATAGAAAGAAAAACCAGATCAAGGCCTAAGAAGATGAAAGTAAATCCTAGATCCCCACTCTTTCCTAGACTGCAAGCATATGAGCATTGTAGTCACCCATAGAAATATCTCGGGTGAGACTGCATAGTACATTCGGTGTGTTGTATTTCCTTCTAGTTTCCTAGGAGGGCCGATAGTTTTAGAGGGTTTTCTTGGAAACCTGTTTAGATATGAACTTGGGTCAACCTAAGAAATAGATAGAAAGAGTAATAACCAACAAATGGTTCCGTTTTCGACTGGAATTGCATGGGATTGAGTGGAAGGGATCAATGAAAGATTCTCAGAGAATGAAGGTATAAAAAGGAATGTTCATACCATGGAATCCAATGAAGGCGGATAATGCAAGCTGGTTGAAAACAAAGGAGCTTGAGTTTGCATAGAAGGATAACAAAAACCCTAGAATAACACAATGAAAATATGTGGACAAGTATGTGTTTAGCGACCTGCATGAAATGTTTTTCTATGATTTCCCAAATGTTTTGCAGGAGTGGATATTGAGGTTAAAACACAACCACCCTCTACAGAATACCAGAGTTAGTTCCGACTACTATTCCACTTAAAATGTACTGCAAGGTAGTATCTCATACTACAAAATTCAACTTCTTCACAATCTGTTCAAAAGGTGAACAAAAGGATACTGCAACCACTACAGCCTTGGCCCAAGCACCTTCTATCCAACTGAAGAAGGTCGACAAGATTGCAGAAAAGTGTAAATATTCCTTCTGCACATATGAATATCATGTATCCAGATTGGTCAAAAATTCCCAACCTTTCTAGCCATAGGTTCATGACAACCTTCAACAAGCTAAGCAACACAACTTCTCCAACAAGGCAAGCAACTCATCAAGATGTAGATTCAGAAAATGCTTTTCCCTCTCCGTAGGGAACTCAACAAAATGGATACCATTGATTCCTAAGGAGGGAGGATTGATCCAAGTGGATATCGGTGGCCACCCACCTTTTCCAACTGGCTCAAAACAATTTTCTGGCAATTTTGGTAATTTACTATTTTTAGCAGTTTTTAACTTTTGGGGCCATTTTGAGGGCCTAAATGAAGGTTTTTTGGGATTGTGCTTCTCAATGATAGTTGAAGTCTTTTATTTATCTCCCTAAATGAATCTCCTCGACGATACCTTTCCAAAGAGCTATCGTGTGCCCCAAACGAAGATAGTATGCCAAAGTTATGCCCTCAGAAAGTTGATACATCAAGCTACCCAAAACGGGGTCCACAAAACTGTTGGATTTTCATCTTCCGGGGTTAGGGTTTTGGATTTTATTTATGATAAAAATTCCTTTGGAACCTCATTGTAAAATAATCTTCTTGCGAATGCGAGTAGCGTACACATCTCTTCTCAGAGATAAGATGGCACCATTCTAGCGAGTCTTTCACTTTGTATTTTTACAGTCTTTGTGCATTTTCGCTGATTAATAGAAAATTGTATATTATTGTATATCTGTGTTTATGGTTGCATATATGATACATTTATGTTATATTATTGGATATCTAAGATATCTCTGTACATTAATTTATTATATCTCTGCTCTCATTTCATGCCGAAAATAATCTCGATCAGTGCTATCAAAGCAGGTTTCTCTTGATTGTTTTTTAGTGCATGTCCCCGACGAGGTCTGATTATAGCAAGATGGGTCTCGAGCTTGTCTCTCTTGAAGACAATTGATCTTTCACATCCAAAAAACCCTCCATGGCGGAAGAAAATAAAAACGACAGAGCAGACGATTCTATTAATCTGTTGCTTGAGCAAGCTCTCACGCGATAGAGGGATGAAATGATGGAGAATTTTGCCCAAATCCTTCAATGCCTGTTGATAACAACAAGCACGTCTTGATCATGCGACCACTTTGGAAGTACCTCTCCTTTCAAGGTACAAGTTAATTTTGATATTCCCATATTTGAAGGATAGATAGATGTGAATGCCTTAGAAAAATGGTTAAATCTGCTAGAAGGTCATTTCTCTGTTCATAATTTTTCCGATAGGGAAAATATCACCTTCGCACTCCTTAAATATCTCCCCCATGTCAAACATTGGTGGGAAAATTACTAGGATCAAATTTCCACAAATGAGTCTGAAATATATGGGGTCGATCCCACTTGGTATTTTTTTGTTGATATGGTAAAGGAACATTATTACCCTGTTGGAAACTATGAGGACCAGTACATGAGATGGACCACATTGTGGCAAAAGAGGGGCCAAGAAGTTCCAGAGTTCACCAATACCTTCCATACCTTTTGCACCAAGATGGGTATCAAAGACTTTGAACGACATTTGGTTTTGAAATACCGTGGGGCTCTACACAGATACATCCAAACTGAAATGGATTTTCTGGACATCTCAAACTCGGTGCTGCCTATCGATATGTTGTAAAAATAGAGAATAAATTTAAGCACCAGAACAAATGGGAGTTTGGGTATACAAATATGAAACAACCAAAGCATGATAAATACAACCCTAACAAACAGTCTCCTGAAAACCATTCCAATCCACAGGAAAAGAAGAGTCATGATAAGACAAAGAAGGACACTGGAAAATGGTGTGATTTCCACAAAATCCCCTGGAAAAACACCGATGAATGTCACTCAAAACAGTCATTGGTGGTCGAGATCAAAGACAAGGAGCCGAACCCTGATTCAGAATCTGATTCTACAAATACTAGTAAAAGACATATCATCGACGCAGACCCCACTGCTATTGTCGCAATCGCAACAATTAAACCAGAAGAACACACAGATCCTGAAGAGGGGGGGGCACCTTTTTCATTCATAGATGTGGGTGAAAGGGACCCCACTACAATTTGTTTTTGACAACATAAGCCAAAAGAACCTCATCTCAGTAGAGGTCGTCAAACAGTTGGGATTGTCGACAACATCACACCTGCAACCATACAACATTGGGTGGCTTCGCCAGGGACGAGATCTTCGTGTCAGCCAACAATGCAAATTGTCATACAGAATCCATCCCTTCAAGGATGAGGTATTATGTGATGTTTACCCACTGGATGTCTGTGATGCTCCCTTGGGCCAACCATATATGTGGAAGTGCCATATTGTTTATGAGTCTCAACCCTGTAGTGTCGTTGTTCCTCTAGGGGGGTCATCTCTACAAAATACCAAAGGTAGTTTCAACTATTGTTCCACCTAAAAAGTGCCACAAGGTAGTATCTCATACTACAAAATTCATCTTCTTCACAATCTGTTCAAAAGGTGAATAGAAAGATAATGCAACCACTACAGCCTCGGCCCAAGCACCTTCTATCCAATAGAAGAAGGTCAACAAGATTGCAACAAAGTGTAAAGATTCATTTTTCACATAGGAATTTCATGTATCCAAACTGGTTGAAAAGGTCCAACCCTTCCAGCCATAGGTTCGTGACAACCTTCAACAAGCTAAACAACGCAACTTCTCCAACAAGGCAAGCAACTGATCAAGATGCAGATTCAACAAACACTTTTCCCTCTCCCCTGGGCACTCAACAAAATGGATACCATTTCTTCCTAAGGAGGGAGGATTGATCTAGGTGGATATTGGTGGACACCCACCTTTTCCAACTAGCTCAAAACAGTTTTCTGGCAATTTTGGTAATTTACTATTTTTAGCAGTTTTTAACTTCTGGGGCCATTTTGAGGGCCTAAATGAAGGTTTTTTTGGGATTGATATTCTCAATAATAGCCAAAGGCTTTGAGTGATCCCCCTAAATGAATCTCTTGGACGATACCTTTCCAACGATATATCGTGTGGCCCAAACGTAGATCGTATGCCAAAGTTACACCTCTGGGAAGTTGATACACCAAGCTACCCAAAACGGGCTCCAAAAAACTATTCGTTTTTCATCTTTCGGGGTTAGGGTTTTTGATTTTATTTATTATAAAAAGGCCTTTGGAGCCTCATTGTAAAATCATCTTCTTGAAAATGTGAGTAGCAGACACATATCTTCTCAGAGATAAGATGCCACCATTCTAGTGAGTCTTTCACTCTGTATTTTTACAGTCTTTGTACATTTTCACTCATTAATATAAAATTGTGTATTACTGTATCTCTATGTTTATGGTTACATCTATGATACATTTATGTTATATTATTGGATATCTGATATATATTTATGCATTTCTTTATTATATCTCCACTCTCATTTCATGCCAAAAATAATCCCAATCAGTGGTATCAGAGCAGGTTGCTCTTGATTGTTTTTCAATGCATGTCCCCGACGAGGTCTGAGTATAGCAAGTTGGGTCTCGAGCTTTTCTCTCTTGAAGAAAATCGCTCTAGCACGTCCAAAAAACCTTCCATGGAGGAAGAAAAAAAAATGACAGAACATATGATTCTATTAATATGTTGCTTGAGCAAGCTCTCATGCGGCAGAGGGACGAAATGATGGAGAATTTTTCCCAGATCCTTCAACTCCTGCCGATAAAAACAGGTGTGTCTTCATAAAGCAACCACTTTGGAAGTACCTCTCCTTTCAAGGTACTAGTCAATTTTGATATTCTCATATTTGAAAGACAGATAGATGCAGATGCCTTAGAAAAATGGTTAAATCTTCTAGAAGGTTATTTCTTTGTTCATAATTTTTCTGATAGGGAAAAGATCACCTTCGCACTCCTTAAGGCTCTCCCCCATGTCAAACATTGGTGGGAAACTTACTGGGAGAAAATTTCCACAGAGGAGTCTGGAATATATGGTGTCGAGTCCACTTGGGATTTTTTTGTGGATGTGGTAAAGGAACAATATTACCTTGTTGGAAACTATGAGAACCGGTACATGAGATGGACCACACTACGGAAAGAGAGTGGCCAAGTAGTTCTGGAGTTCACCAATACCTTCCATACCTTGAGCACCAAGATGGGTATCAAAGACTCTGAACGAAAATTGGTTCTGAAATACTATGGGGCTCTACACAGACACATCCAAACTGAAATGGATTTTCTGGACATCTTATCACTCGGTGTTGCTTATTGTTATGTTGTTAAAATTGAGCAAAAATTTAAGCACCGGAACAAACGAGAGTTTGGGTCTCCAAATATGCAACAACCAAAGTATGATAAAGATGTCCCTAACAAACAGTCTCCTGAAAACCAGTCCAAGCCAAAGGAAAAGAAGGGTCATGAGAAGACAAAGAAGGACATCAAAAAATGGTGTGATTTCCACAAAATCCCCTAGCACAACACTGATGAATGTCGCTCAAAACAATCATTGGTGGTCGAGATCAAAGACAAGGAGCCAAACCCTGATTCAGAATTTGATTCTGCAAATATTGGTAAAAGACAGATCATCGACGCAGACCTCACTGTTATTTTCGCAATCGCAACAATTCAACTAGAAGAACACATAGATCTTGAAGAGGGGGAGCACATTTTTCATTCACAGATGTGGGTGAAAGGGTCCCCAATGCAATTTTTTGTTAACAACAGAAGCTAGAAGAAACTCATCTTAGCAGAGGTTCAAATAGTTGGGATTGTCGACAACACCACACCCGCAACCATACAACATTGGATGGCTTTTCCAGGGACGAGATCTTTGTGTCAGCTGACAGTGTCGATTGTCATATAGAATCCAACCCTTCAAGGATGAGGTATTATGTGATGTTTCCCCACTGGTTTTCTATGATGTTCTCTTGGGCCAACCATATATGTGGAAGCGCCCTGTTGTTTATGAGTATTGACCCCACAATATCATTGTTTCTTTGGCGAGTCATCTCTACAGAATACCAGAGGTAGTTCTGATTACTATTCCACCTAAACATTGCCACAAGGTAGTATCCCATACTATAAAATTTATCTTCTCCACAATTTTTTCAAAAGATGAATAGAAGGATACTGCAACCACTACAACCTCGACCCAAGAACCTTCTATCCAATAGAAGTTGGTCGACAAGATTGTAGCAAAGTGTAAGGATTCCTTTTGCACATAGGAATCTCATGTAGCCAGACTGGTTAAAAAGGTCCAACCCTTCCAACCACAAGTTCGTGACAACCTTAAAAAAGCTAAGCAACACAACTTCTCCAACAAGGAAAGCAGCTCATCAAGATGTAGATTCACTGCAACTGGATGATCTGCTGGCTTGGAATGTATCTCTCAACGCACTGGGAGACCAACTTCTTGCAATCAAAAAATTCTGAGACACACCCTGTGCACACAATTCAAGATGTCCAGATTATTTCCTTTTGGGCATAAGGGGATGAATAATAGGAATATGCCATGGACCACTAGAAACTCTGATCTTCGCGTCCAAAAATATCCAACGTATCTCCACATAACTGTTGTCGACTTGCTTCCATAATTTGACGAAGACATTCACTTTCTCCAAATTATGTTAAGAATGAACGTTGGTGGGAGATAATATAATCCTTCGTAAGTCCTGTTTAATGCGCTTTAATAGGAAGTCTCCTCGAGCCTTTTACTAATTAATGGACATCCCTTCGAACTTGTATGGTAAGTTATTAGAATTAAAAGCATAGTAAATGTGCATTAGGAAAGGTGAGAGGGTGGCAGGGATGGGCGGGGGTAATATTTGACTTGAGATTTTTTGTGAACCTAGGAACCCGCAAACCTGAGAGCCCATGATGGTAAGAGGCGTGGAATTAGATAAGTGTGGGATGACATGGCATCCAAACAAGTTCGTGTTAGGAAGAATGACACTTAGGCAATTTCATGGGAGTCTGGGGATTGAAATGTAGATTGTGGAACTCTGTGGTTCAATATGTCTATCACAGAACACGAGAACATGAAAGCTCGATCCCCTCAAACTGGGAACCTATGATTGTAAAATCATCTAAGTATGGAACAACACGGCGGTCGTTCAGGCTCATGAAGTGAAGTTGTAGATGGAGGTGAGAAAAATTTAGTCCACCATCCTAGGAACCCATGGTCTAAAATGCGACTAAGTGTTAGAATTAGAAAGGGGTAGTAAGAGGGAAAAAATGGGTAATTGTAGAAGGGGGTAAAGAAAGGGAGAAACAAATTTGGAATAATAGAAAAGGGGAGGGAATTTTTTGGAAGCAGGAAATGACCTCAACAGAAGGTAGCCTCATACATTAATACAGTATCTAAGAAAGAGGGTTAGGGTAGGACCCTAACATTCCCTCTCCCTTCAAAAGAAGCATTGTCCTCAATGATAAAGGTGTGTAAATTGTTGTAGAATAGTTGTCAATTCCCATGTGGCATCTTCTAGTTGCATATATTTCCACTTTATCAATACTTCCTTGATCATGTGTTGGTGCAACTGGCGCTCTCTAGTATCCAATAATGCTTCTGGCTGGAACCAAATAGAACCTTCTTCATCAAGTTCTAGTAGGTTGGTTTTCGATTTTCAATTAGATCCCACAACCTTCTTCAAATAGGACACATGAAAGAGTGGATGAATCTTGGAGTGGGTTAGAAGTGTTGGCTTGTAGGTGTCCTTACCAATGCATTGTATGATTTGATAGGGACCATATAACATGGGAACTAAATTTTGGGGGAATTTATCTTTGAGTGATGTATGTTTATAATTCTACATGCGAAGATAAACTTGATCTCCTTCGTTGAAACAACATTCAAATATATGTTGATCAACTTGTTGTTTAATTCGATTTTGCGCCATAAACAAGTTGTCCTTGAGGATCTAGATAATGGCTTCTCTGGTGTGAAGCATTCTATCTATTGCATGAACCTTGGAGGTTCCTAGTACATAGGATTCTGCTAATAGGGTTTTGGGCCATAAACAACTTCACATGGTGTCATTTTGGCAGCTCCATGATAAATGGTGTTGTACCACCATTTGACAATGGGAAGGAATTGTGCCCATCGGTGCAACTTTTCAAAATAAAATCATCTCAAATAGGTTTCTAGGCACTTTTTGACCGCTTCTATTTGACCATTAGTTTGTGGATGATATGCAATACTCATATTTAGTTGTGTACCTTGAAGTTTAAATAGCTCCTACCAAAATTTGTTGGTGAATGTGGGTCCATATTTGAGATAATGAAAGTGGGCATACCATGTATCTTAAATATATGATCCATGAAGGACTGGGTGGTTGAGGAAGGAGTGAAAGGATGAACTAGGGAAAAAAATGAGCATCTTTTGAAAGATGGTAAAAAACCACCATGGTGACTGATTTGTTTCTCACTTTTGGGAGTCCCGTGACAAATTCCATTGACCAAACCTTTGTTGGGTCCACTGGTAGTGGTTTCTCTTGCTTGTTTCTTTGGAAATCGTCACATGATGCTACAAAGTATTGGATAATGTTTTCATGGAATCCCAAAAGAATAATGAACACTTAATTCTTTCATAGGTTTTATGAAATCCAAAGTGATTGGATATCGGTGATGAATGTAGCTCCTCTATGACTCATTGTTTTAGGGCTAAGTCTTTTTCCAGAACAATATTCCCTTTATACCGCAATGTATCTTGTTTCCATGTACAAATTTTAGGTGGGTTGGGATCTATCCAAATTTGTTGGATGATCAGCCTTAGAGTATTGTTTGTTGGCCATTACCAACAGGCCTCCTCAAGCCATCCTGGACTTGGTAATGATAAGGAAAGGAGTGACCCATCCTCCTCGAGTTGTATGGATAAAGCATGAACCACAAAATTGTATTTACTCTTCTTATATATGATCTCATAATCATACCCCAACATATTGGTGACCAATTTATGTTGTTGAGGGGAAGACAACCATTATTCAAGCAAGTACTTCAAACTGTGATGGTCAGTCTTGATTTGAAAATTCCTCTCTATGAGATATGGGTGTCAATTCTCCACTACATGAAGGATAGCCATAATTTCCTTCTCATATGTGGTTTTTCCCAAATTGTGGTCACACA
>ML810509.1:72490-107193 GCA_009831015.1 Picea engelmannii | reverse complement strand
ATTAGGCACACTATTACCAAATAACAACTTCAAAGAAAGAGACGAAAAGTGGGAAGAATTTCTTGACGCAAAGTGTAATGATACAAGAGAAACATTAGATTACCTCTTGAAGAAATAAATATGGCCAACACTCCCGACTTAGAGTAAGTCAGGTCGACAATGGGGGGTTGGTCAAAATTGTGAGATGCCATAAAACAAGAAGTAGTGTTTCCCAAGCCTAAATGTTGTCAAGAGGGAAGCAAGCCCATAAACAATCCACAGATATCCAAAAAATAGAACGGGATAAAAGAAAAAATAAAAGAAAAGAACTTCGTAACCAGTGGAACAAAAAAAATTCGAATAGAAATACTGTCCAAGGAGGGTCATCCTGAAAGAGCACGTGAGCAGTCTGAGTCAGAAAACGATTGACTAGGGAAACAACATAAGCTATGGTGAAACTAGACAGAAGTAGTGATTCACATCTGAAAATCCATCAACAGGTCAATGAACCCGAAAGCATGGATTACAAAGAATCTGGACCAACTTTACGTACTTCTCCCACACTGGAAACTAGTCCATGAATAAGATAATTTCTCCAACAAATGTTGTAGATAGACGACCAATATGCAATATTATGGTACAGAAGGGACAACCAGGGAAACCTATGGGATGCATTGATTGTCAAGCTAAAGCGAAATGAAGTCGACAATATGGTTATCCAAATCAAGGATCTCACTGACTCAACCCCCCTGCCACATCTAATATCGAGAGAATAAATTAACTATAGTTTGGAAGCGATGCAACCTTTGGAACGATGGTTAGTCGAATATAAATATCAAAGTTCTCAAATTGAGGATGCATTTTCTATAATAAAGAATAAACAACTATTCCTTGAGTACCATCCATTGTCAAACACAGAAAAAAATCACCCAAAAGATTCGACAACCCAGTCAAAAGCAGTAGTAGATCAAATATTAACAAAACTGAGCATTCCTAACAATACATTCAAAATGGGATTCAACCACATCCTGATTTACGAAGGAGAGGAGGAAACAAAACACCATTGGTTCGTATGTGAAATTTTTTGGGATGCAACCGATATTACAGACAAAGATAAGAAAATTGATCAATTTGTAGCTATGTTGCACCACTGTGCCTTAACATGGTTCATGAACTACACAAAAAAGAAAACTCATTCAAAAGAATAAATAAATGATATCTTTTTAACCTTGTTTAAAATTCAGGACATCACTGATCTGATAGAGAAAAAGTTAAAAGAAATCAAACAAAGACCAGGCGAGTCGCTAAGAGAATATGATAAGAGATTCAAATATCTCCTAAGTCAAATCCCGACGACGAGCGATCAGAACTTGTTGGTCTAGTGGTACGTCGCTGGGATACTGCCAAGAATCCATTCTCCACTATGCTTATATCAGATAACCAACTCTGAAGACGTGCTACAAAAGGCACAACGAGTCGATTCAGATGATGATATCCCTTCGACGGAGAGACTTGAGGAAAAAATAAAAAAATTTCAACAAACAATCAAAAATATATCTATATGATGCAACAAAGTATGGTGCACCACATGCATCGGGGAGGGACATACAAAGGATAATTTTCTCCTAAATGAGCACACACAAACATCAGACGTTCACCGAATACAAGCTTCAAAATACTATAATATATGTGAATTCCTAACTGATCATAGTATATAACATTGTCCACATAATCTAAAAAACACAAAGTGGTGCCACATATGTGAAGATTTCAATCATCGAACATCTAAATTCCATATAAATGCCTGAAATCATAATAATATACAAAAAATATACCACATAGAAACCAACGATCAAACAAACAACTATGGTCGAAGAGATGATTACTACGTTGGTCGTGGTCGAGGTTGAGGAGGCCAACGTGGATTTGGTGGTCGAGGTCAAGGTGGAAGATGACCATATTGTTTTAATTGCTGGAAAAATGATCACGACGACGAAGATTTCCCTATAAAATACAGAATTGATCTAAAATTTTGCAATATATGCAACATTGGAGATAACTCTTTAGAACACTTTCTGGTAGTACTTGACAAAATCATACCAAGAAAAAAATTGTATCTACTACATCCAGTATCCAAGGAAGAGGCGAGGAACTCCAAAAATTTACATATTGTTACAAGGTCAGATGCATGATGAGACATTCACACTCCACCACAAAATTAACAAAGAAAGAAGGCTAACAACTTCCCAAACCCATATCTAATACCATTTTGTAAGTTGTTGAGTTGTAGGAGAGTCAAGTAGCTAGATATTGAGGATTAGATTGCATGCTAAGGAGCATGGTGTGATCTAGTCAGTCTCACAGAGGTTGTGGAACCTATTTGTGATAGTATGATTGGAATTGTAGTGTGCATAGTGCCATATATTGCAGAAATCTAAATAAAAGAGCCTAAGAAGCTAGATCTTTGTGGATGTATCCTAGGAGGGGGTGAACCATGCTAAAACCGACGTTATGTGTTGTGTTTATTGCATATTACCTTCTATCATTAGTTGGATGATGAGTGGATGAATGAATGATTCAATTAGATTTGTCTTATGTTAGATCTCTTAGAATGCATGCATAGAATTAACAGATGAATGAATCTTAAGAATAATAGAAAGAAAAACCAGATCAAGGCCTAAGAAGATGAAAGTAAATCCTAGATCCCCACTCTTTCCTAGACTGCAAGCATATGAGCATTGTAGTCACCCATAGAAATATCTCGGGTGAGACTGCATAGTACATTCGGTGTGTTGTATTTCCTTCTAGTTTCCTAGGAGGGCCGATAGTTTTAGAGGGTTTTCTTGGAAACCTGTTTAGATATGAACTTGGGTCAACCTAAGAAATAGATAGAAAGAGTAATAACCAACAAATGGTTCCGTTTTCGACTGGAATTGCATGGGATTGAGTGGAAGGGATCAATGAAAGATTCTCAGAGAATGAAGGTATAAAAAGGAATGTTCATACCATGGAATCCAATGAAGGCGGATAATGCAAGCTGGTTGAAAACAAAGGAGCTTGAGTTTGCATAGAAGGATAACAAAAACCCTAGAATAACACAATGAAAATATGTGGACAAGTATGTGTTTAGCGACCTGCATGAAATGTTTTTCTATGATTTCCCAAATGTTTTGCAGGAGTGGATATTGAGGTTAAAACACAACCACCCTCTACAGAATACCAGAGTTAGTTCCGACTACTATTCCACTTAAAATGTACTGCAAGGTAGTATCTCATACTACAAAATTCAACTTCTTCACAATCTGTTCAAAAGGTGAACAAAAGGATACTGCAACCACTACAGCCTTGGCCCAAGCACCTTCTATCCAACTGAAGAAGGTCGACAAGATTGCAGAAAAGTGTAAATATTCCTTCTGCACATATGAATATCATGTATCCAGATTGGTCAAAAATTCCCAACCTTTCTAGCCATAGGTTCATGACAACCTTCAACAAGCTAAGCAACACAACTTCTCCAACAAGGCAAGCAACTCATCAAGATGTAGATTCAGAAAATGCTTTTCCCTCTCCGTAGGGAACTCAACAAAATGGATACCATTGATTCCTAAGGAGGGAGGATTGATCCAAGTGGATATCGGTGGCCACCCACCTTTTCCAACTGGCTCAAAACAATTTTCTGGCAATTTTGGTAATTTACTATTTTTAGCAGTTTTTAACTTTTGGGGCCATTTTGAGGGCCTAAATGAAGGTTTTTTGGGATTGTGCTTCTCAATGATAGTTGAAGTCTTTTATTTATCTCCCTAAATGAATCTCCTCGACGATACCTTTCCAAAGAGCTATCGTGTGCCCCAAACGAAGATAGTATGCCAAAGTTATGCCCTCAGAAAGTTGATACATCAAGCTACCCAAAACGGGGTCCACAAAACTGTTGGATTTTCATCTTCCGGGGTTAGGGTTTTGGATTTTATTTATGATAAAAATTCCTTTGGAACCTCATTGTAAAATAATCTTCTTGCGAATGCGAGTAGCGTACACATCTCTTCTCAGAGATAAGATGGCACCATTCTAGCGAGTCTTTCACTTTGTATTTTTACAGTCTTTGTGCATTTTCGCTGATTAATAGAAAATTGTATATTATTGTATATCTGTGTTTATGGTTGCATATATGATACATTTATGTTATATTATTGGATATCTAAGATATCTCTGTACATTAATTTATTATATCTCTGCTCTCATTTCATGCCGAAAATAATCTCGATCAGTGCTATCAAAGCAGGTTTCTCTTGATTGTTTTTTAGTGCATGTCCCCGACGAGGTCTGATTATAGCAAGATGGGTCTCGAGCTTGTCTCTCTTGAAGACAATTGATCTTTCACATCCAAAAAACCCTCCATGGCGGAAGAAAATAAAAACGACAGAGCAGACGATTCTATTAATCTGTTGCTTGAGCAAGCTCTCACGCGATAGAGGGATGAAATGATGGAGAATTTTGCCCAAATCCTTCAATGCCTGTTGATAACAACAAGCACGTCTTGATCATGCGACCACTTTGGAAGTACCTCTCCTTTCAAGGTACAAGTTAATTTTGATATTCCCATATTTGAAGGATAGATAGATGTGAATGCCTTAGAAAAATGGTTAAATCTGCTAGAAGGTCATTTCTCTGTTCATAATTTTTCCGATAGGGAAAATATCACCTTCGCACTCCTTAAATATCTCCCCCATGTCAAACATTGGTGGGAAAATTACTAGGATCAAATTTCCACAAATGAGTCTGAAATATATGGGGTCGATCCCACTTGGTATTTTTTTGTTGATATGGTAAAGGAACATTATTACCCTGTTGGAAACTATGAGGACCAGTACATGAGATGGACCACATTGTGGCAAAAGAGGGGCCAAGAAGTTCCAGAGTTCACCAATACCTTCCATACCTTTTGCACCAAGATGGGTATCAAAGACTTTGAACGACATTTGGTTTTGAAATACCGTGGGGCTCTACACAGATACATCCAAACTGAAATGGATTTTCTGGACATCTCAAACTCGGTGCTGCCTATCGATATGTTGTAAAAATAGAGAATAAATTTAAGCACCAGAACAAATGGGAGTTTGGGTATACAAATATGAAACAACCAAAGCATGATAAATACAACCCTAACAAACAGTCTCCTGAAAACCATTCCAATCCACAGGAAAAGAAGAGTCATGATAAGACAAAGAAGGACACTGGAAAATGGTGTGATTTCCACAAAATCCCCTGGAAAAACACCGATGAATGTCACTCAAAACAGTCATTGGTGGTCGAGATCAAAGACAAGGAGCCGAACCCTGATTCAGAATCTGATTCTACAAATACTAGTAAAAGACATATCATCGACGCAGACCCCACTGCTATTGTCGCAATCGCAACAATTAAACCAGAAGAACACACAGATCCTGAAGAGGGGGGGGCACCTTTTTCATTCATAGATGTGGGTGAAAGGGACCCCACTACAATTTGTTTTTGACAACATAAGCCAAAAGAACCTCATCTCAGTAGAGGTCGTCAAACAGTTGGGATTGTCGACAACATCACACCTGCAACCATACAACATTGGGTGGCTTCGCCAGGGACGAGATCTTCGTGTCAGCCAACAATGCAAATTGTCATACAGAATCCATCCCTTCAAGGATGAGGTATTATGTGATGTTTACCCACTGGATGTCTGTGATGCTCCCTTGGGCCAACCATATATGTGGAAGTGCCATATTGTTTATGAGTCTCAACCCTGTAGTGTCGTTGTTCCTCTAGGGGGGTCATCTCTACAAAATACCAAAGGTAGTTTCAACTATTGTTCCACCTAAAAAGTGCCACAAGGTAGTATCTCATACTACAAAATTCATCTTCTTCACAATCTGTTCAAAAGGTGAATAGAAAGATAATGCAACCACTACAGCCTCGGCCCAAGCACCTTCTATCCAATAGAAGAAGGTCAACAAGATTGCAACAAAGTGTAAAGATTCATTTTTCACATAGGAATTTCATGTATCCAAACTGGTTGAAAAGGTCCAACCCTTCCAGCCATAGGTTCGTGACAACCTTCAACAAGCTAAACAACGCAACTTCTCCAACAAGGCAAGCAACTGATCAAGATGCAGATTCAACAAACACTTTTCCCTCTCCCCTGGGCACTCAACAAAATGGATACCATTTCTTCCTAAGGAGGGAGGATTGATCTAGGTGGATATTGGTGGACACCCACCTTTTCCAACTAGCTCAAAACAGTTTTCTGGCAATTTTGGTAATTTACTATTTTTAGCAGTTTTTAACTTCTGGGGCCATTTTGAGGGCCTAAATGAAGGTTTTTTTGGGATTGATATTCTCAATAATAGCCAAAGGCTTTGAGTGATCCCCCTAAATGAATCTCTTGGACGATACCTTTCCAACGATATATCGTGTGGCCCAAACGTAGATCGTATGCCAAAGTTACACCTCTGGGAAGTTGATACACCAAGCTACCCAAAACGGGCTCCAAAAAACTATTCGTTTTTCATCTTTCGGGGTTAGGGTTTTTGATTTTATTTATTATAAAAAGGCCTTTGGAGCCTCATTGTAAAATCATCTTCTTGAAAATGTGAGTAGCAGACACATATCTTCTCAGAGATAAGATGCCACCATTCTAGTGAGTCTTTCACTCTGTATTTTTACAGTCTTTGTACATTTTCACTCATTAATATAAAATTGTGTATTACTGTATCTCTATGTTTATGGTTACATCTATGATACATTTATGTTATATTATTGGATATCTGATATATATTTATGCATTTCTTTATTATATCTCCACTCTCATTTCATGCCAAAAATAATCCCAATCAGTGGTATCAGAGCAGGTTGCTCTTGATTGTTTTTCAATGCATGTCCCCGACGAGGTCTGAGTATAGCAAGTTGGGTCTCGAGCTTTTCTCTCTTGAAGAAAATCGCTCTAGCACGTCCAAAAAACCTTCCATGGAGGAAGAAAAAAAAATGACAGAACATATGATTCTATTAATATGTTGCTTGAGCAAGCTCTCATGCGGCAGAGGGACGAAATGATGGAGAATTTTTCCCAGATCCTTCAACTCCTGCCGATAAAAACAGGTGTGTCTTCATAAAGCAACCACTTTGGAAGTACCTCTCCTTTCAAGGTACTAGTCAATTTTGATATTCTCATATTTGAAAGACAGATAGATGCAGATGCCTTAGAAAAATGGTTAAATCTTCTAGAAGGTTATTTCTTTGTTCATAATTTTTCTGATAGGGAAAAGATCACCTTCGCACTCCTTAAGGCTCTCCCCCATGTCAAACATTGGTGGGAAACTTACTGGGAGAAAATTTCCACAGAGGAGTCTGGAATATATGGTGTCGAGTCCACTTGGGATTTTTTTGTGGATGTGGTAAAGGAACAATATTACCTTGTTGGAAACTATGAGAACCGGTACATGAGATGGACCACACTACGGAAAGAGAGTGGCCAAGTAGTTCTGGAGTTCACCAATACCTTCCATACCTTGAGCACCAAGATGGGTATCAAAGACTCTGAACGAAAATTGGTTCTGAAATACTATGGGGCTCTACACAGACACATCCAAACTGAAATGGATTTTCTGGACATCTTATCACTCGGTGTTGCTTATTGTTATGTTGTTAAAATTGAGCAAAAATTTAAGCACCGGAACAAACGAGAGTTTGGGTCTCCAAATATGCAACAACCAAAGTATGATAAAGATGTCCCTAACAAACAGTCTCCTGAAAACCAGTCCAAGCCAAAGGAAAAGAAGGGTCATGAGAAGACAAAGAAGGACATCAAAAAATGGTGTGATTTCCACAAAATCCCCTAGCACAACACTGATGAATGTCGCTCAAAACAATCATTGGTGGTCGAGATCAAAGACAAGGAGCCAAACCCTGATTCAGAATTTGATTCTGCAAATATTGGTAAAAGACAGATCATCGACGCAGACCTCACTGTTATTTTCGCAATCGCAACAATTCAACTAGAAGAACACATAGATCTTGAAGAGGGGGAGCACATTTTTCATTCACAGATGTGGGTGAAAGGGTCCCCAATGCAATTTTTTGTTAACAACAGAAGCTAGAAGAAACTCATCTTAGCAGAGGTTCAAATAGTTGGGATTGTCGACAACACCACACCCGCAACCATACAACATTGGATGGCTTTTCCAGGGACGAGATCTTTGTGTCAGCTGACAGTGTCGATTGTCATATAGAATCCAACCCTTCAAGGATGAGGTATTATGTGATGTTTCCCCACTGGTTTTCTATGATGTTCTCTTGGGCCAACCATATATGTGGAAGCGCCCTGTTGTTTATGAGTATTGACCCCACAATATCATTGTTTCTTTGGCGAGTCATCTCTACAGAATACCAGAGGTAGTTCTGATTACTATTCCACCTAAACATTGCCACAAGGTAGTATCCCATACTATAAAATTTATCTTCTCCACAATTTTTTCAAAAGATGAATAGAAGGATACTGCAACCACTACAACCTCGACCCAAGAACCTTCTATCCAATAGAAGTTGGTCGACAAGATTGTAGCAAAGTGTAAGGATTCCTTTTGCACATAGGAATCTCATGTAGCCAGACTGGTTAAAAAGGTCCAACCCTTCCAACCACAAGTTCGTGACAACCTTAAAAAAGCTAAGCAACACAACTTCTCCAACAAGGAAAGCAGCTCATCAAGATGTAGATTCACTGCAACTGGATGATCTGCTGGCTTGGAATGTATCTCTCAACGCACTGGGAGACCAACTTCTTGCAATCAAAAAATTCTGAGACACACCCTGTGCACACAATTCAAGATGTCCAGATTATTTCCTTTTGGGCATAAGGGGATGAATAATAGGAATATGCCATGGACCACTAGAAACTCTGATCTTCGCGTCCAAAAATATCCAACGTATCTCCACATAACTGTTGTCGACTTGCTTCCATAATTTGACGAAGACATTCACTTTCTCCAAATTATGTTAAGAATGAACGTTGGTGGGAGATAATATAATCCTTCGTAAGTCCTGTTTAATGCGCTTTAATAGGAAGTCTCCTCGAGCCTTTTACTAATTAATGGACATCCCTTCGAACTTGTATGGTAAGTTATTAGAATTAAAAGCATAGTAAATGTGCATTAGGAAAGGTGAGAGGGTGGCAGGGATGGGCGGGGGTAATATTTGACTTGAGATTTTTTGTGAACCTAGGAACCCGCAAACCTGAGAGCCCATGATGGTAAGAGGCGTGGAATTAGATAAGTGTGGGATGACATGGCATCCAAACAAGTTCGTGTTAGGAAGAATGACACTTAGGCAATTTCATGGGAGTCTGGGGATTGAAATGTAGATTGTGGAACTCTGTGGTTCAATATGTCTATCACAGAACACGAGAACATGAAAGCTCGATCCCCTCAAACTGGGAACCTATGATTGTAAAATCATCTAAGTATGGAACAACACGGCGGTCGTTCAGGCTCATGAAGTGAAGTTGTAGATGGAGGTGAGAAAAATTTAGTCCACCATCCTAGGAACCCATGGTCTAAAATGCGACTAAGTGTTAGAATTAGAAAGGGGTAGTAAGAGGGAAAAAATGGGTAATTGTAGAAGGGGGTAAAGAAAGGGAGAAACAAATTTGGAATAATAGAAAAGGGGAGGGAATTTTTTGGAAGCAGGAAATGACCTCAACAGAAGGTAGCCTCATACATTAATACAGTATCTAAGAAAGAGGGTTAGGGTAGGACCCTAACATTCCCTCTCCCTTCAAAAGAAGCATTGTCCTCAATGATAAAGGTGTGTAAATTGTTGTAGAATAGTTGTCAATTCCCATGTGGCATCTTCTAGTTGCATATATTTCCACTTTATCAATACTTCCTTGATCATGTGTTGGTGCAACTGGCGCTCTCTAGTATCCAATAATGCTTCTGGCTGGAACCAAATAGAACCTTCTTCATCAAGTTCTAGTAGGTTGGTTTTCGATTTTCAATTAGATCCCACAACCTTCTTCAAATAGGACACATGAAAGAGTGGATGAATCTTGGAGTGGGTTAGAAGTGTTGGCTTGTAGGTGTCCTTACCAATGCATTGTATGATTTGATAGGGACCATATAACATGGGAACTAAATTTTGGGGGAATTTATCTTTGAGTGATGTATGTTTATAATTCTACATGCGAAGATAAACTTGATCTCCTTCGTTGAAACAACATTCAAATATATGTTGATCAACTTGTTGTTTAATTCGATTTTGCGCCATAAACAAGTTGTCCTTGAGGATCTAGATAATGGCTTCTCTGGTGTGAAGCATTCTATCTATTGCATGAACCTTGGAGGTTCCTAGTACATAGGATTCTGCTAATAGGGTTTTGGGCCATAAACAACTTCACATGGTGTCATTTTGGCAGCTCCATGATAAATGGTGTTGTACCACCATTTGACAATGGGAAGGAATTGTGCCCATCGGTGCAACTTTTCAAAATAAAATCATCTCAAATAGGTTTCTAGGCACTTTTTGACCGCTTCTATTTGACCATTAGTTTGTGGATGATATGCAATACTCATATTTAGTTGTGTACCTTGAAGTTTAAATAGCTCCTACCAAAATTTGTTGGTGAATGTGGGTCCATATTTGAGATAATGAAAGTGGGCATACCATGTATCTTAAATATATGATCCATGAAGGACTGGGTGGTTGAGGAAGGAGTGAAAGGATGAACTAGGGAAAAAAATGAGCATCTTTTGAAAGATGGTAAAAAACCACCATGGTGACTGATTTGTTTCTCACTTTTGGGAGTCCCGTGACAAATTCCATTGACCAAACCTTTGTTGGGTCCACTGGTAGTGGTTTCTCTTGCTTGTTTCTTTGGAAATCGTCACATGATGCTACAAAGTATTGGATAATGTTTTCATGGAATCCCAAAAGAATAATGAACACTTAATTCTTTCATAGGTTTTATGAAATCCAAAGTGATTGGATATCGGTGATGAATGTAGCTCCTCTATGACTCATTGTTTTAGGGCTAAGTCTTTTTCCAGAACAATATTCCCTTTATACCGCAATGTATCTTGTTTCCATGTACAAATTTTAGGTGGGTTGGGATCTATCCAAATTTGTTGGATGATCAGCCTTAGAGTATTGTTTGTTGGCCATTACCAACAGGCCTCCTCAAGCCATCCTGGACTTGGTAATGATAAGGAAAGGAGTGACCCATCCTCCTCGAGTTGTATGGATAAAGCATGAACCACAAAATTGTATTTACTCTTCTTATATATGATCTCATAATCATACCCCAACATATTGGTGACCAATTTATGTTGTTGAGGGGAAGACAACCATTATTCAAGCAAGTACTTCAAACTGTGATGGTCAGTCTTGATTTGAAAATTCCTCTCTATGAGATATGGGTGTCAATTCTCCACTACATGAAGGATAGCCATAATTTCCTTCTCATATGTGGTTTTTCCCAAATTGTGGTCACACAATTGTTTACTTGTGAATGCCAAGGGGAGTCCTTCTTGCATCAATACTGCTCTGAAACCTCTCCTTGAAGCATCACATTCCAATACAAAAGTCTTATTAAAGTTAGGTACTGCTAATACTGGAGTGGTGCATATGGCATCCTTTAAAGTAATGAAGGCTTGCACTACTACCTCACTCCAAACAAAGGCATTTGTTTTAAGGAGTGGAGTTAGGGGAGCTGAATTTTTTCCATAATTTTTTACAAATTTCCTATGGTATCCTATAAGTCCTAAGAATCCCCTCAAGATCTTCAGTGTTTTGGGATGGGGCCAATCTTGCAAAGAAACCACTTTCTTGGGATGAAATAGTACTCCCTCCTGACTTACAATGTGACCCAAATATTCAACCTTAGGATCCCCAAAAGCACATTTGGAGCACTTCACAAATAATTGGTTGTGTCTCAAGAGTTTTAAGAACTTATCAACATGCTCTACATGTGATTCCCATGATTTATTATAGATCAAGATATCATCAAAGAAGACTAACACAAAATTGTGTAGGAAGGGTTCAAAAATCTTGTTCATGAGGCTTTGGAAAGTGGACAGAGCATTGCAAAGGCCGAAAGGAATCACTAGAAACTCATAATGATCTTTGTGTGTTCTGAAAGTTGTCTTTGGGATGTTTTCCTCTTTCATTTTGATTTGGTGATATCCTGAACATAGATCAAGATTAGTGAAAAACTTTTCTCCATCAAATTCATTAAGGACATCATCAATAACAAGTATGGGAAATTTTTCCTTGATCGTCAACTTATTGAGAGTCCAAAATTTAGGAAACATGTACCAAGTTCCTTCCTTCTTTAATACCATGAATATTGGTGATGAGTGAGGGCTTGCACTGGGATGTATGGCCCCTTCCTCCAACAACTCATGAATGATCTTTTCTATTTCATTATTTTGTGCAAAAGGGTGTTTATAAGGATGTATAATTGGTGGTTGGCTTCGTGGAATCAAGGGAATTCCATGGTCATTATCTCCTGGAGAAGGGCATAAACCATTTTGTTTTTCAAATACCTAATGATGTTTTTCAAAGACTAGTTTCAATTTTGGGTGGATTTCTTGTGTCAGGTTATCCATAACACGTATAACATTAAATTGGGAAATAATTCGAGAATGGCCTTTATTTAGTAGCTTCTCCATACAATGAGAGTTGACTATTTCATGAGAGCCTGCCTGAATCCCTCAAAGGGTGTGTACATGACCCTCTTTAGTGAAACTCATATAGATATCTTTGAAATCCATGGTGATTGGTCCCAATTTGCATAGACATTCTTCCCCCAATACTATATCACAACCACCCATATTGATGGAAAATAGAAGGGTTTTGAATTGATAGTCTCCCATATGGAGTTTGACATTTTCTCATTTTCCCCCACATTTCATCATACCTCCATTAGGGATCATGATTTGAAAGTCTTGCATCATATGTACAAAATAATGGGTTCTTCTGTCTCTCTCTTGTGAATGGAATTGTGAGTACTTCCACCTTAGGAGAATAATGTCAAATGCTATTATACATTTCTCTATTGTTGTGTGGACCCAAAGAGGGTTGTGGGTGTATAAATAGTCTTAATTTAGAAGTTTCTTCCTAGTGTGGCTCATTGTGTTATGTAGTCTAGTGGTGTTCTTCTAGCATGCCCCAAGTTGGCATACCTGTCAATTTCTCAGTCAACATATTTTCAGAGTTGGCTAGGTTCTATTGTAACTTCTTATATAGATTCTTATCAAACTTCTCATTCAACCCATTTATGTTCTCCTAAATTATCTTAAGTTGACCTTCCACTAATTCCAACTTTCTTGTAGTAGAGTAGATGGTCATGTTGTCTGAGGAAGTATGAGGTGGTTTATAGGTGGTATCCTTCATGGGTGAGTTCATTGAAAAAAGTTATTGGGTCCCGAGGACAAGTGAATGCCAGGTGCTTTAGCTCTCTAATATACGTGCGGGTTCCAAGAGTAGTACTCGACCCAATATCTTATGGAACTAACCAAGGAGGCTCAATTGTGCCCTTAGTCGTACTACTCAACTACCCATGTACTAGAGAGAGGTCTCCCCGAGTGTTGTTCTCAGTGTACTATAGCAATAAGATGGTTGATTGTCTTATCTAAAGTTGGTTTCAGGTATACCTAGAAGACTTCCTATATACCCAAGGGTATGTGGAAGTGATATTTCATATACAGGCATTGTCTAATGTGGTACCACTCAGAGGGGTACCAATATGGGTTACAAGGGTTACCAACAATGTGATTCCACTTGTATTTCTTGTGTGTATTCTTCCCTTACCACAATTTTACCCAATGAATGACAAATCATTGTGTTATTTAAGGACGTTGGAACACATCTCTAAAAAAAAAATATGAGTTTTCTAACACTAGATAAAGATCTTAAAATCACCAGAAAATAACTTGTGCAAGCTAGGGTTTGATACCGAAAATGTAAAATGATCACAACTTCTACTATACTTCTCATATTGGTTATCAGGACCCCAATTATGAAATTCCAAAACTTCTTTGGATATGTTGACACTAGTTTGATTGAAATATGTGTGCTCTATCAAAAGATATCCAATTTGAGAAATTTGTGGACTTCCTAGAGAGAAAAAAAAAACCTAAAAAAGGTTGATTTTAAATCAATGATATCTCCACTTCCTGGACACCATTTTGGATGATTTGTGTTTTGAAATTGGATATTTATTTTAGAGGAATTCAATTCTCGAGTTGGATCCTATAAATTCTCCATAGAAAGTTTCAGAAATTGACTTGAATGCTTCCATCCTCTTTTTTCCCATAAAAAATCAGAAAAAAGAAAAAGAATCCCACTTTGTGCCCAAAAATTCACCCACTTCATGCCCAAGAAAGAGCTTTAATACCACCTGTAGTGTACTTAACCCCAAAAATTCAAATAAATCACATAAAATACAATGCAAATCCCAAGAACACAAGAGAAAAAAAAAAGATAAACCCTAAAAAATATAGAGTTATATTCACTTTCCTCTTCAAGGGGGAAACCTCCAAGAGAAATGCTCCAAATACAATAACAATTCTTGAAAAAATGATGCATAACCTTCTACTATATATATAGCTATCCATATATAATCTTAACTAGGTATGGACCCCTTATAATGAGGGTCAACCAACTAATTTGGTCCTTATTAATAAAATGTAGTCATTTTTACAATGAGTGACTATTAACTAACTATTTAATGGGTTGTATTCAAGGAAGGTGGCCTCATACAATAATAAAGTATCTAAGTAAGGGGATTAGGGTAGGACCTTAACAGAGAGGTTGGTGATGTGGAAGTCATTGGATAAGAGTGTGCATTGATCATGACGTGACATGTAGCATACTACAAGGTCTTTCATTCTCAAACAATGGGGAAGCCAAGGAATAAAAAAAGAAGGGAATCAATGGGAGAACCTAACCCTCATTCATGATATTGAGGAAAATTATAACATTTGGAAGATAACATGGAAAAACCACGTTAGTGTCACAACCATAGATGATTTTAGGGGATAAATTTAGAAAATGGGCTATTTTTCCATGGTTTTTCCCAAAAAAAGATTAGTCAATTTCCATTTTTTCCAAAATATATTATTTTACCTTAAAAATCACCCAAATTTTATAGAAATTATATAAAAACCTTAGAAATTTGAATATTTTTACAAAACTATCCCCAAACATTTTACATTTTTCATATTAAGGACCAGTAATATTAGTCCAGGTTTCTACATTTCAATATAAATTTTCATCCTTAAAATCATCCCTGCTCACAACAATAGAAGTGTTCTCTATGTCAAAATGGATATGTCAGGCTCAAATGAGAGTGTTTCCAAGAAATTCAATTGGGCAATTAAGAAATGGTTAAACAACTTCTTAGTGAATCACTAAGCAAGCATAAACAAGGAAACATTGAATAGAGAAGTGGGTTTTGATTCATATTTTAGTTTGATCAAAATATGGACAAAATCTAGTAGCACTAGCAAACTGAAGCAAAAGAGTTGAAGGTTGACACTAGTCTATTATACAATATACTTGAGCCAAAAAAGTGTAACAACAAGAAAATAATCAATCATTTCATATTTAGAAAGGTCAATTAAGAAGCGATTATATAATAATTTATCTATTGATTTATTATTGAAATGCAATTTAACTAACATATGTCCATCTATTGAGCACCAAGAAAGATAAAAATGAATAGTAAAATTTTATGTGCTCAATCAATTAAAGTAAATATGAATTAACACTAGTTTATTTTATGTAGTGTATTTTTTATTCATTTTTATTATTATGGTCTTTATTTTATGTTGTCTCTTTTTTTCAATTTGTTTTTATTATTATAATTAATTTTAGTTTTCTAGCTTTTATTTTACATGTAAAAAAAAATCTATCTTAGTTTTATTAAAATTGTATTATTTTACACATCTCATCATATCTAATTATAAAACACGTTGTAATTAAGATATTAAATTAACTTAAATGTGATGTCTTAATTTTATTATTATTAATATTTTATGTAGTTTTAAGAATTGCATTATTTTACATATCTCATGTATAAAATATACCTTGCTTTTCCATTAAAATATTAAGTTTATTTCATATTATTATTATTATTAATTTATGTTATTATTTTTTTCACTATGTGATGAATTGTTTTACACCCATTACATATAAAACATCTCACTTCTCCATGCTCCCAAGCAACCTCTCCAAATTTTTTCTTAATATCCTTCAATTCCACAATGCTCTATTGCTATATATTAGGATTTTAAAACTTTGTAATAATGTTCTACCTTACATCATCCAATGTTCTTACATTTCCTTGTGGTGTAATTTTTATAAATTTCATGTGCCAATACAACGCTTATCCTTTTAAGGTGGTTTAAAACTCCACCATATTGGTGTTAGGTGTGGTACCCTTCACATTCCATATGGCTTCACACATAACAAATGTTGTTTAGTGTCTCTATAACCTTACTTGAAATCTCAAGAGAACACTATAAAACTTCCCTATATTTCTACAATAGCACTGACTAGGCTGTGAACAAAGAAAATCTCCCTTGGTCTTGGAAAACTCATGACGATATGGCTTCCACTTCCAAATAAACTAATACTACTAACCAGATCACTTCCAATATTCAAGATTCCACTAGTGTTAGGATTACTTCCACTCTTTCCTACCATACCTCGTGATTCCTGCTAACTACTGAGTTAACCTAGATTACTACTAATAATGTTTTTTGATGTTACCTCATCAACATTAGGAAGTGTGAGGGGTGGTGTCCATACTAGGTTGGTTAAACTCCTTTAATAGTTGGAACACATTTGGAAATGCCTCATCTGGTTTGTGTTGACCAAAAATTTGGTGTTGTTTTCCAAAGTTTAACTTTGTTGGAAGCGATCTAATTTTTCTTCTTGTGTTCTGATTGGTCCTTCAAAAAAACATCTTATTTTTGGGCCGACAACATGAATTGAATAGGAAATTTAATTATGCACATTTAGTGGATGGTTGGAATAGGTGCATGTACGAGTCTCAAAGTTCTGAGACCATCACAATTTCTGAAGCTTTCTATCGTGTGAGTGGGAAATTGGTGGAATTAAACTCATGGGCCAGACAATATGCATATATATTTTTTATACAATATATAGAATTATTTTAATAAATATATATAAATTATTGTCTTTTGATTTTTCATTAGTACGATTCATAAATTTTGAAGGGATTTTTGTGTACTATAGGACATGATTCTCTGTAATAGCTTTCACAGATTACAAGGAGTTTTAATTGAATTATTTTATTCTAATTAATTGATGAATTATTTGGGTTTGATCACGATATAGTGTGTTATAATCCAGTAAGGTGAGGTTCTTCCTAAAGTTATAGGTGATGTGGTTGGCAACTTGCAAGAGATCCAATTTTTGGGCTTGTACAAATATATGAGAGTGGGTAAGAAGTCTTGTGCATCTAGTGTCTTTCTTTTAACCAATTGGATGTCATATTAACATATGTATTTGCAATTAGTTTCTTTGGTTATTGTTGGATAGAGTTTTCTTTATGCATAGTGCAACTACTTTTGTTGTGTTGTTGGTTTTTTTAGATGCAAGTCAAGTCAGCCAGGGGCTATTATAGAGACTATGTAAGCCAAAAATAGTCAAAGGTGAACAGGGAGAGAAGGTGTGTTGTTTTGAGGTTATATTGTTCACTTTGTTTTTGGGTTGCTTAATGTGTTTATCTACTATCTCATCTATTATGGTTCAAAAAGACAGAGTTGTTCTGAATTTCCAAGTGCCACGAATCACAAGTTGCGGGAGTTCTAGGAATCTATATCAGAGTGTAAGAAATCGTATGCATTGTATGATATATTCCAAGGAAGATTAGGCCCTCATTATTATTTTTCATTTTCATAATTTAATTTAAGTTGGTCGTGGGCTATTTCAAACACTGCATAGGACATAAAGAATTAGAGTTAAGAAAAAACAAAAAAGGTGTGTTGTTGTTAGCTTGCATTTTTCTTCTTATTTTGCAGTTGCTTGATGCCATGAAGATAGTGTAGGTGTAAAGTTACAAAGAAGTGCATTATTTTCCATGTGTTGTAGAACAATGTTGTTTTTAGGCTGGATGCATTTCATATGGTGCTAGGGATTATTTAGTTGGTGCATTGCATCGTATTCCATTTTTTTTTTTTTTTANGAGGGGGGGGGAGGGGGTGGCTTGATTATAGTATAAGCAGGTATAGTTAAGAAAGAAGAACATTTTTCAGGTTGTACAAAACCTTTTTTTATTAACATATGGTCGCACTCAGTGCAACTATGTCTTGTTCCCCCTATGTCTTGTTCCCCTCGGCAGTAGGAAGAGGAATATCACTAGCACAACCAACACTATGTATTTTCAATGCTTGTATGGAGAATTCATGCTAGTTATCGTCGCGCAGTTATGTACCTTCGCATGAAGAATTATGATGTGAGATATAATTTGGACGACATCTCAGTCATTTTTCAGATGTTAATTTTGTTGAATTCACAAGCAAAGGGAAGTGATTTAGAACTGCTCCTAAGTGAATGCCATGTTATTTTCAGCATCTCCAATAACTATTGTCGGGGCATTGCCTGAGTGTAGAAGGCCAAATGTTATGAATTATTTGCACATGTGTTGAAAATAGACCAAGTGTTTACTATGTGAGGGGCATAGCTATGTAGAGGGTGAAAATATGGCCATAGAAAAAATTCACATCCAACCTTAAAAGTAGCCAAGTAAAAAGGATTTTGACTAGAAAATTGTCCAAAGGTAAATATATCATAGAGATGATATTTCCCCAAGGCCAAGAGCATGATGTCAATCCGCTAAAATTTCTTTTACACATATATTGACTACCTTTCGAATAGAAATAACCATAATAAAAAACCATCGAGTAGTCCACAGATAAGCAATGCATTTTCTTTGCACTGCTTCTAGATGTGTGGTCTTTCCTCCTAAATCAGAGCAAGTCAATTTACCATAAATCAGTGACATATCTTGAAAATTACGTTGCTTGTCACAATTAAGGATGAAAAACTAAAGGAAATGTGGAGGTGAAAAAGTGCAACAATGCGAGAGGATGACCTGTGCGGGTTCTCCACACAAGGCATAAAAATAGACCGAGTATATTTATGCCGACTACAGAAGTGTTGTGGCATCTAAGCACAACAATGCCAAACCGTAAGCAATATGAAATCTCATTGCAAGGGTTGAAATCACGGATTCTCTACACGAGGATTCAAAGTAGACTAAGTGATCGATTTTCAAAGCACATTCCTGTGAAGGGAATCGAAATATGGCACCAACAAAAGCATCCACACAACTTGAGAAAAATATAGGTATAAAGGAATTCCAACACAAATTTTTTGAAACATAAATAAATCAGAGAGATCAGATTGCTTCAAGACCAAGTGCATCGTGTGTATTTACTAAGGTGTGTTTTCCAGACACATGAACAACCTTCAGAACACAAGTAACCGATCACCTTGGTTCTTATACCTAGTGTTTTTGTTTTCTAGGTTGTGCATAATTTTTTTCTGTTGCGATATTCAGATTCTCTACAGTGGCATATGCTCCATAGAGAAAATGCTTGCTCTATTTTCATTCCTTGTGTGGGGATTCTACACTTTCGACCCTTGCACTGAGAATCCATGCCACTTATGGTTTGGCATTGGCAAAATTGGTTTCCTGGACACTTGTGCAATTGCTAGAGTGATGTCATCAGCACTTCCACACATTTGTATATCACATAGAGCCAATACTTGGTCTATTTAGAACTTGGATTATATTCAAATCTTATGCGGAGAACTGATATGTCTCCTCTTTTGCACTTTCGTAGTTCTGCATCCCCTCACTTCCAATAGTTCTGCATGAGGGATTGTGACAAGCGTCATAATTTTGCAGGATAGCTCATTGATTTATGGCACATTGATTTGCTCCAATTTATGAGTAAATTGCAGGGATCTAGAAGCAATGCGAAACAAATCTGTTGGTTATATGTTAGTTTCTCAATGGTTTTTGTTTATCATTTCCCCTATTCGAAAGGTAGTTTATATATGTGGAAAATACAATTTAGCAAATTTGCATCCCGTTGTTTGATAGTGTGTACTCCATGCATAGTGAATTTACTTGGTTTCAATCAAATTTGCATTCGCATTGGTGTAATGTTTAAGCAAACCATTCCTCTTTTTTCACCTGTGTTGTTGAATCAAATGGTTGAATGAAATATTATTGATTTGCATCATATATGCAAAAGAAATTTAGTAGCATCTTATTATTTTTCTTTTTCATGGGTAGATTAAATTGATGAAGAGCTATTTCAAAAACTCTATAGATAAAAAAGGAATCAAAGATAAACAGAAACAAAAATAAGCCGTGTTGTTTTGAGATTGATTTTTTTTCCACAATTGCTCGATGCTATATACATAGCTCAAGCATAATCTGAATGATATAAAAGAAAACATGGAAGATACAATGTCATCAGAGCATTAAAAGAACTATGTTCTAGAACTGTACACAAGGTTGAAAACATCACTATAAATAAACAATGGACTATTGTTTTGGACTTTCAATCTAAAATGCATGTAAGTCATAGTAAACATTGGCATGTTGAATTACATAGACATTCGAACACATATAGGCATATTTACATATTCAGAAATTTGTATTTCTTTGTTCCTAAACGAAAGAATATTTTCATATTGTTGTTACATATTTAGAAAGTTATTGTTTTTGTGTTGGATTAAGAAATTATGTTGGACATGAAAAGCAGTTGATATAACAGAGATGATGGTCGTAGAGAAAATAAAATATTGGCAATTTGCATCTGCATTTGCATCTCATTGTCATCCATCTGCATTGCTATTTTTATTATTCGATGTACAATAAATCAAAACAATCACCAATGTTTAAAAAGAAAATAGGGAAAAAAAAAGAAACATGAAATAAGAATTGGAGAGGTACATTTTTCTAATTTTATCTATATACTATTCGTTTTCTTCTTGTTTGGTGTTTGTTAATATTGTATATTTCATGTGATTTTGAAATAAGAGTTTATTTTCGCATTCATTTCATTTGGTGCACTCCAAGGCATATGCATATTAAAGGTTTAGTGGCGAACCACACAAGTTGTCACCTGAGACAATTTGGGAATTACACAAATTGGCTCGCCTTCTATCAGATGTGAATAGACAATGTGTTGAACCAAAATTCTTGGACTTGCATTCATTGGATGATAGTGCATTAACGAAGTAATAAACATACAACATCAAAATAGATAACCATGAATTGAGGAAAGACACATTGGATTGCAAAACAAAAATAGAGTTTAGATTATTTTCAATTGATACGAACGACACATACAAAGGTAGACTAGTACATTTCATAGAACTGTGTTATGTACTTTTCTTATTTCGATAATGGTTGCATGGCTCTGCACCATGGGTTGTGTCTTGTTAATATTTGCTTGTCCTATTGTTTGACGCTTATCTGTCAAAGGGAAACAATATTTGGGGACAAGATGATATTATTTATTTATATTTGTTAACCCTATCGCTTGATGCAGTGAGTGTTATAGAGAAGCAATAAGAGAAAGCGAGGACAATGTTGACATATAGTGCACAATGGTTTATTTTTCTAGAGATTTCTCCCTAATACATACTTCTAACACTAACATTTGATACTTAACGAGCTTCGAACGCTATTATCTTGGTGGTCCTCGACTCAAGAAATATTAGGACATCATAAAAATGCTACCTTGTTGTGAGTGTTCTGAATGTGGCTAGGTTGGATACCCACACACTGCTTGAGCAAGTGCAAACAATCTGTCTCAATTGTTGTTGTAGATCGACAAAACGTTTTGGATGAGTAGAGTCGTCCCGAAGGTAGCAGTGGGATTTGGTGTACATTTGGTTGGGTTGACGATGTCTCTCTTCTTAGGCTTCCTCTATACTGGTGAAGTGTGGATGTTCTTCATCCTGCATTCTAGGAATCCAAGCACTAGATAGCCCAAGTCCTGCATCTAAAACGTTTCCCGGTTACTCGGGCACTTGCACACGACAAGGACTGAGTAATCGCTCCAATGGGCAGGCCCACTGTCATCCTATTGTCTGGTTCAACTTGGTTGATAATAAGGAAGAGGAGGAAAACTACAACCATATAGGGGGTATTCCACAGAATAGACATGTCAAGTTTAGCAAAGGTTTTGATCCATGGTGGCATGCACAACAAATGTTGGCTCAAAGAGCTGGCAAACCATAGGAACTTTGAAGAATAGTTCAAGCAACTATTTGGAGAGGCTAGGGGTACTACTCATCGATTGTAGGTTGGCCCCCCTTCCCAATAGTTTCCTTCTCAGTGTCAAGTGACGTGGGAATGAAATGGTGGGACTGCAGGTGATCTGCATGAACTTTGGGTTGTAATAAATCATATGTTTGCTAGGAGAAGCCATGGATGTGGGGAATTTGTGGTCAAACTATGATTCCTAGGATAAATGGACTTGATGGTTGGGTGGATGGTGGACTTAATCAATTGACATCTTGTGGGAGCTCTATTTTTGGAGAAATGGAGATTGGTCGTGAATATTATGGCCTTGGGAAATCGTATAACTAGCTATAAAGATGACTAGAAATTGGAGTTGCGATATTCTCTTTTTTGTGTCGGTGTTCCTGTACTGATACATTGCAATTCAGATCTAGGATCTTTTAATAATGTATGTAGTGGAAACAATTCATCATACTCCTAGTGGCCCTTGCACAGTGTGGGGTCATAACTATCTATGCACGTTGTTCGTGTGTGATATGGATGGATTAGATTGGTTGAAGCCTTAATAATAAAAAAATTCCTATAGTCCTTGTCTCACATATGTGAGAGTGTCATTTTTTCCAGTCTCCTATGTTTTTCCCATGTCTTTTCTTGAAATTTTATATATGCAAATTTTTTGACCTATCAGGTTGTCTTGTAAATGGCTAGGTAAAGAGCCTTTTGATGAAAAGTTTTTTTGAAGATGGTTACATCTCAAGTTAGTACATAAATTGCATGTAGAGAACACACTTATACAGAGAGGGGGGTGAATCAATATAAGACTATATTTTTCTTTTTAAAATTCATATAACATAATGAAGAAATCACATCAGTATAACAACCAAAAGACATAATATTTAACGTGGAAACCCTTTCGGGAGAAAACAACAAAAACTTCTCCTTTTTTTTTTTAATTTGTAGGCATCAACCTACGATTACAAAATTTTGTAGGCACCAACCTACTAGAGACACAAATCCCCACTTCTATTCATAGGCACCGACCTACAGGAGACATTGATCCTCTCTGATGTTTATAGGCACCGACCTACATGAGATATTGATCCCCTTTGATGTTTGTAGGCACCAACCTACAAGAGACATTGATCCCCTTTGTTGTTTCTAGAAACTGACCTATAGGAGACATTGATCCGCTTTGTTTTTTGTAGGCAGTGACCTACATGAGACATCGATCCCCTTTGTTGCTTCTATCTTCACAAAATATTCTCTGTTCTCTTTACTTATACTTATGCTCTGCCTTTGCTAGATATTCTTGTTTCTTTTTCAACTTCAACCTCAGATCTTGCACCGTGCCACATTTTTTCTCATAACCCTCTTCTTTATTTATACTTTTCCATAAGTTTTTCTTGAAAATTCATGTTCTTTTGAAAAGTCACTACTTTTATTAAATAACAATTAATTTTCCCCCTTTCTTTATTTTTAATTCACTTTTTACCATACCATGGGTAAAATACCACCATGGTTTGTAAATCCATGTGCACATACCATTTGCACTTTCACTTTTACCCTTTTTAATCCATTTCCATGTTTACTTCACTTTTACACAAACTCCACTTTCACTTTTAACTTTTTAATCCATTTTCATGTTTACTTCACTTTTTCCTTTTTCTTTAATCCAATTTCATGTTTACTCCTCTTTTACATAAACTCCACTTCCACCTAAATTTTCAATTTTTGTTATTTATTAAAGTCATATTTATATTTAATCCACTTTCATTTTTACTCCACTTTTAGGAAAAACCAGTTTCCTCTTAACTTTTCCACTTTTGTATTTATTAAAGTCACATTTATATTTGATCACTTACTAACCTTTGACATCAATGACAATATTTTATTGAACAATCTCCCCCCTTTTCATTGATGGAAACCCTATACTCAAAAACATGTAATCCTCCAGAAACAGAAAGAGTTCTCCCTTGTCTGCAACTCTCCCCTTGTCTATGATTCTCCTCCCCCTTGTCTATAATTCTCCTCCCCCTATCTATACTTTTCCACTGTGTGTAATTCTCCCCCTTTAACATCAATGGAAAAGGTATGCTCCCCCTGATTTGTGCTTATTTACTCATGAGATGAGAGGGATATCACTCCTAGCTTCTATAAATGTTTCTCTGTGAAGGTTTTTTGGTAAAACTCATCTGCAACTTGTTTCTCGGTGGAAATGCATTCCATCTTGACACTTAGTTCAGCTACTTGTTCTCTTATGAAGTGGTACTTGATGGGAATACTCTTCACCTTTTTCTACATAGTTCCTTTTGTTTTGATGCTCCCCCTTAGAATGTGATTTCTCTTGTAGTTTTCTTAAGTAGCTTCCCCTATGAATGTACTATCTTTTCTTGTTGTAATTGTTGATTCGTCTCTATTTTGCGGTCACTCTCCTGAACTGCTCCTTTTTTTTATTTAATAAATTTTTTCCAAAGACTTAATAGATGTTTCACTATCACAGTATTATTAACTATTCACAACTGATAAGATTGACTTCCTTCAACATTTTCTCACAATCTACTTCTCAAGAATGAATGATCTACTATTGTTCAAAAACTGTCCATCTACAACTTATCACATCTTCATGTCTTTTGAATCTTCAAGTTGGTATGTTCCTTTATAGTTTTTAAGGGATCTTCCTCTGTCACAAGTATGTTGTTGATTTGGTAGTGCTTGAATGTCATCAAACCACCATCCAATTTTCCTTCAAAAATAATTTCTTGAACATGGTCAATGTTGGTCACAATGTATAGAATATCTATGTGGACTTGTCTTTTATTTTTCACAGTAGATACCTCACACCATGCCAAATCTCAAAGTTCCATACACCACTCACAAAGGCTTCTGAGTTTTCCTTCGAAAAATGTGTGGTGTTGTCAAATTTCATTCCCAGCTGTAAAAAAACCTTCAATTTCTAAAGAAGGAATGTCCATAATATTGAATGAAAATTATATGCATGTTACCCAAAATATAACGTCCTCCACTTGCATTTTTTTCTGTCATCAACATTGTTTGCCTCAATGGTAAAGACTACTCGAACATGATACACCAAAACTCATGAATAAGTTTTGAACATTGTCACCAACAATACAAGATAATCATTCTATGTCGATCCAGACAATCTTTGTGTCCAATATAAGCAATAGTACATATCCAACAATAGTCGAACATGGTTGGGTTTGTCTCAGCAAATCCAAGTCGATTCAACAATAAATAGTTGAGTCATCAAGAATACATCAGTTGGGCTTGCATTATCAACAACTTCAAGTATTCCCCCTCTAAGGGATAAAAAATTAGTAGCAATAGTTTTTGTCGAAAATTCCAGTTGAAGGACTACCTAGTCGAAACTCCAGTTGATTGTCATGCTAGGTCGATTCCCAGTCGACCACTTCCATGGAAATCATCAGTAAGTAAGAGAAGTGTTGCATGATTGTACATCCAATGATACACAACGATATGAATTCCTCAAACATATATTCAAATGATTCCACGAACATCCATCAATCCAACCACAATCTATCATGGTAGTCGACATTCGTCCACAATTTTGACTTTCATGTCTCTTCTGCAATGATCTGAGAGCATGATTTCCATTCCTTCGATTTTTATGGTGAGGATGATTATAGGGCACAATTTTATTTTATTTTTATTAGAGGAAGTAGGCTCAGGGTTAGGTTCAATTATGAGAGTAGAAAAACTCGACATATCAACAACAATGTCATTTGTAACAACATGATCAATTGTTGGCATGTGAGGAGCATGTAGCTCATCAATATTTTTGACACAATCAATAGTAGATTTTTCTTCTAGAAAACCAATCTAAACTCCTCTTGCAACAAATAGAACTTCCTTAGTTGTAGCAAGGCTAGGTGTAGGTAGGGAGGAAACAATAACATCATATCCAAGACCAGTCTTAATGAATGGAGACATTTGAAAATTATTGATATCATCTAACATTTTAGTACTCTTTTCAAACTTAAATCTTTTTTTCAACTAAGCAATCAAATTTTCCAAATACTTTCTTAAGGAAACAATCTCATATTCTAGCTCTTCGCAATTTTCTTCCTTTTTCTTCAGTTGGATTCTCACCACTTCTTCTATCCTTCTTGCCTCTTCTAATTGAACTTTTAGGCTTATGATAATATTTTTTTATTCTTCAAGGATTTGTGACATTTTGGCTTTTGAATCATGATTCTCTTCTTCATATGTGTGTAGTTCCTCCTTTTGTTTCAAATTCATTTTCCTAAGATTCTTTATTTCTCTTAAGGCATAGATGAGTTATTCTTCAAGACCTACTTCTCCATTTGTTTCAGTGTTTTCCTCTTCTTATGAATCTATCATTATGTTGTCTTCATCAAACTTTGTTTCGATTTTCATAAAGAGAGTTTTTTCTTTATCACTACTGGAACTGCTTTCATTTCTTTCTTCAAACAAGTCACTGGCCCCTTTTTAGTAAAGTCCCTTATTCTTCTTATAGGGGTTCTTCATGTTTTCATGATTTTTCTATTTGTGGATAATTTTTTGTTTATAACATTTTTTGTTTACGTTATAGTCGTCTTCACTATCACTACTTTCATTTTTTTCATATGGAAACTCAACAACAAAATGTCCTACTTTTCCACAGTTAAAGAATTTAAAGGAAAACTTACCTTTGTATTTTCCAGATCCCTTTTTGAGTTTTATTAGAAAATTTGCTTCCTCTGTGTCTGATTCACAGCTAGAACAATCGCTTGATTTGTCCTCTTTCTTCTTCATATTCTTTGAGGATTTGAAAGTTGCTTCCCTTTTTGTTGGATTTTCCTTTTTAGTCCTCATTTCATATGCAGTGAGGATCCCATGCAATTCATCCATTGTTAATTGATCAAGATCCTTCATTTCCTCAATGGAAAAAACTTTGGCATCAAATATTAAGGGGAGTGACCTCAACACCTTTTTCACAATGATCAATTCTTCAATTGTTTCACCAAGTCCTCTAATGGTGTTGACAATTTCATCCACACGTAGGAGATAGGATGCAAAATGTTCTTCATCTTTCATATTCAAACTCTTGAATTGTCTTTTATGAGTTTGGAGATTAACCTTCTTGACCTTATCATCGCCTTCATGGATGTTTTGAATCTTGTCCCAAATTTCTTTTGTTTATTTTCAATACATTACTTTGAAAAAATCTGACTCTGACAGTCTGCACATGATGTCATTCAAGGATTTTGCATCATTTTCACTAGCCTTGTTTCCTACCGTATCTATTGGTGGATTTTTTAGGGTTGTATAACCAGTGACGATCGATTTCCAAATATAAAAACCAAAGGCCATTAGATATGTTCACATCCTTATACTCTAGAAGGAATAGTTTGTTCCATCAAACAATGGAGCCATGTTTATAGAGAAACCTTCCTAACTAGCCATATGTGCTCCCGAGATCTACCTTCTAGTAGTTAGACTATTTCCAAAGGAACCTGCTAGGTTGTCAATTGTTGAGGACACACTTATACTGATAGGGGTGGGTGAATCGGTATAAAGATACATTTTTCTTTTTAACATTAATAAAACATAATGAAGCAATCACATCAATATAACAACCAAAAGACATAATATTTAACGTGGAAACCCTTTCAGGAAAAAACCACAATTTTTTTTTTTTTTTAATTTATAGGCACCAACCTACGATTACAAATGTTTGTAGGCACCAACCTACTGGAGACATCAATCCCCACTCTTGTTTGTAGGCACTGACCTACAAGAGACATCTATCCCCTATGATGTGTGTAGGCACCAAACTACATGATACATTGATCCCCTCTAATGTTTGTAGGCACTGAGATACCGGATACATAGATCCCCTTCGTTGTTTGTAAGTATCGACCTATAGGAGATATCAATCTCGTTTGTTGTTTGCAGGCACCAACCTAAGGAGAAACCAATCCCATTCGTTGTTTATGTCTTCAAAAAATATTCTATGTTCTCTTTACTTCTGCTTTCGCTCTTCCTTCACCAGATATTCTTGCTTCTTTTTAAACTTATGCCTCAGATCTTACACTGTGCTCCCTTCTACTTTCACTCTGCCTTAGTTTTGTGCTCACTCCTTTTTCTTTTTCCAGATCTATTTTCTAGAACATAAGATATGATCTTCCCCAATATTTAATTGTCACTCCTTGAATGATCTTCAATCATCACTCCTTGAATGATATTCAATCATCACTCCTCAAATGGTATGCATAAGAGTATCACATTTTCACCCACATACATTTTTTCTCATAACCCTCTTATTTATTTATACTTTTCCATAAGCTTTGCTTGAAAATTCATGTTCTTTTGAAAAGTCATGATTTTTATTAAATAATAATTAATTTCCCCCCTTTCTTTATTTTTAATTCACTTTTTACCATACCATGGGTAAGATACCACCATGGTTTGTAAATCCATGTGCACTTTTACTTTTATCCTTTTTAATCCATTTTCATGTTTACTTCACTTTTACGTAAACTCCACTTTCACTTTTACCTTTTTCTTTAATCCACTTTCATGTTTACTCCTCTTTTACGTAAACTCCACTTCCACCTAAATTTTCAACTTTTGTTATTTATTAAAGTCATATTTAAATTTAATCCACTTTCATTTTTACTCCATTTTTACGTAAACTTTATTTCCTCTTAAATTTTCCACTTTTGTATTTATTAAAGTCACATTTATATTTGATCACTTACTAACATTTGACATTAATGACAATATTTTATTCAATAGGGGGATGTTTGTAGCTTCAATACCAGTCATCAATTTACAATACTTGTCATATGATAGTTTACAGGAAGTTAATGTTCATGTCATATTGTTTAAGTTTAGCAAGGAAGTTTGTCTCTCGACCTTCTTTAAATTGTTGTCGAAGAAATATTGTTACTGGAAGGTGTCCTGCACAGGATATCTGCATAAGAATGTTTTTTTATTTTTCTATCTGACATTTGGTTTTTAATGCATTTTGGTAAACATGAAACATATGAATAATACATTATGAAGGTTGGATTGCTTTAAGGCCAAGTGCATAGAGCATATTTATTAACATGTGATTTCCATGCCTGAGTTAGTTACGGGATATGGGGAATGATTAATAGAAATCATTATAAATCTCATAGAAAACCGCAACATTTACTTTGCACAAGTTCTAAATCGCCTCATTTTTTCACAAATGTGAGCAAATAAAAGTGTCATAAATGACTTGGTCATCATGCAAACTACATGGCCTATTAGTGTAACATCCCTGTTACCAAGATGACCTGATACCATAATTTAACATACATGTTTCCAAACTTCTTTGATACCAATCTATAACATCCTCGTTACCAAACTTCTCTGATACCAACTTGTAACATCCATGTTACCAAACTTCGTTGATACCAAATTGTAACACACCCAACCTCCTAGTTGGATACTACACTCTAAAACCAACTTGAAATGTTACCCAGCTTCATATTACTACTAAGCAATGCTACTCCAAAATTTAGTGCGCAAATTTTACTCTATAACATTGGTCTGCAAAAAAATACTTAAAGTAATGCACTCAACCCCAAGCTTAGTCGCACGAAACAAACTTTCCTCTTTTTACACAACTTATAATAGCGGAAGTAACACAATAAAACTATGCACACAAGCATATTGATCACACAACTTTAATGTGTGTGCAATCCAATATGAACATGTCTTCACTACTGCGTGCGCAACCATTCTGGTGTCACACACCAATTATTTTTTCCTTGTGCGAGCAGACTGCTTCCTTGTGCACACAAGCGAATCCATTCTCTTGTGCACATAGAGTATTTCCTTGCACACACGAAAACTCTATCTTCACCTCGGAGACTCATGACCATTATAATAAGGTTAACTTAACATGAATAACTAATAACAATTGTCATACTATGCATGTATGACTACACATACTAAATATCAACACAACACATGCATGTGTAAGCAACATTATACAGAATAACAACAATTACTTATATGCAACAACATACAATAATTAAACCCATATTGGACATAGATAATTAAGCACACAGTAAATAAGACAAGCACATAAAGACACTTATCTTTTATGAAAAGTCACCAACTGCACGCAGAACTTAGACATTCCTCCCAGCCATAAAGGTTATTGTTCATATAATTTCAACAACATATCACCCTGAGATGGGGATTAAATACACCAGGGAAAAAGGGTTCATAATGCCATGCTAAGTTCATATAATCAACAAAATTGTTCAGTCCAAGGTGTCACTGTTGCAACTAGCCTACAATATCTAATTCCCCACATGCCTATTCCACCGAAGGAAGTGTACCCCTTCTCTACTCAATATCCCCTTGGATGCCTCACTTCCCTTCCATGGTTTCAGCAATAGGTTGGACATGAAGTCTCAGAGACCTGCAACTAATGCCTAGTGCACCAGGGAACAATCCCCATCAAAACTCTCACATGGAGAGGATGCTCATGGGTTTGACAACCCGTCTCTTTGACATAAAATATCTCACCTAGAGAGAATGATCATGGGCCTGAAAACCTGCCTCTTCGATAGAAAAATAATCTGGTTATAATACAAAAATCCCCTTCTATGCACGAGAAATGAATCAACCCCCCAAAAAGAATGAGTTTTCCCTCCCCAAAATACACTAAATCCAGCAATATATATTGCATGCCTTAAATTGGAAACTTGTCACCTTCAGAACTATCTTTAGCCACTTGGTGACTCATTCCCATCCCTTGGGAACTTAGGATAAATAAATATCCATAAATTACACTTTTTCGAAATATCGATAAAATACTCCCTAGGACTTAAGCCCCCCCCCCTCCCTTTTCCCTTTACCAATGGAGTTATCCCCTCGTCTCTTTTTGTCTGATCTGTCTGTGTGCAATGATATGATATTATTAATAACTTGAGTATGATTACATTTTACAAGGATAGGCGCACTAGACTATTTGCATCCCGGCTCACCAGCCGCATACCACATAGGTTCTCTGACCTCAAATATATATATATATATATATATATATATAACTTTCTTCGATGCACACTTCCAGGTAATCCCCATGCACTTACTCAAGTGCGTGAAACACTGTGAAATGTGTGCACCCTTCCTTTGATGTGATACCACGTGCACTTACCTAGGTGTGTGCAACACTATGAAATGTGTGCACCCTTTTGATAACAATTCTCGCACACTACTCAGGTGCACACAAAACCAAAATCTGGTGCCAACATCTCACCAGCCTCTATGTACATTTACATTTACAATTGGTACCAATGGTTCACTAGTATATATGTACAATTAAAAATGGGTTCGAATTAGGGACATTACAATTAGAATCCCCATCGTGGAATGATTGCAAATTCAAAGGTGCAGAAGGGAGGAACTAGGCGAGGATCAATCCTATGAATTATCTGCACAATGGTTGAAACTAGAATTATTAGTCCCTATGTGTGAGCCATATATGTATGTGGAGAGGACAGTTGTGGAAAATATAGGTGAGAACAGTGTGGGTGTACAGTTATTTGCATTGGCTATATATGTTGGGTTTGACATCAAAAAAATTTGGGGTGTTTCAGGAATTTGCTACCATATAAAAACGTGAAAGATCCTAACTGTTAAATATTATATTGGTTGTTAGGATCCTGCTATGATTTATGTGTGTGCTTCTCAATTGCCTAAATGTATTCTTCCATGTTATGTTGCTTTTACAGTTCCATAGTATCATGCAATGGTCGTGGCTATGATTGCTAATTGTTGATGCATTTCAATCGCAATATCTGGATCAAAGTGTTATACAAATGTATATGCATCTTTTATAATGAAAGTACAAGTTTGTTGCAATGGATAGTGCTAAGGAATCAATGTTCATAACATAATTTGTTATACTTGGAAAATATTTTGCATTTGTAGGAATTTTCACAGTTTAATCTTGTACATATAATTAACAATTTTCTATGTGGTGTGAAATGTGATTTTCTGTGTTGCATATTTGATGTACATTTGGACCCAAAAAAAACATGAGCATATGTCAATGTAAACATAATATAGAATATATTGTAGGTGCTTCAAGTTCACATAGTCGATGTTCCAAGTAGGAGAAGTTGGAAGAACCAACAAAGTATTAGTACTGGTGCATTGTAAACATTTGCCCAATGACAAAGTCAGAGGGTAAATTTCCATAAGTTGTTTTCTATTTGCAAGTTTCAATATCCATGAAGACATAGCCATATATTTATCAGGAGATTCAAGTGTGTCAGGAATGTTTGAAGCATGTAACACACTCAACCCCCTAACCTCGCTTAGTCTGATGGGATGTTTGATTTTCTCCTTTACTCTCGGGGTAAGCACTATGGTAACTTCCATTGGTCCTAATACATCAATGTTTAAGTGAATACTTCTCTCATCACAATATTTAATAATTAAAAACTCACTTAAACAACCAGATTCCCAATGAAATCCTTATGTATGTTTTTTTGCAATGACTAAGGACCTGCATGCCCTCAATCAAGTGGTTAATGCTACTCCTAGTCACTAGTTCAATAGTCTGGTTCGAATCATAATCTTTTCCATCAGAATAGTAGGTTACAAGCCCCAAAATTTCCTTTTGACGACTTCGTTCTAATGGATCATACCTACAAATCCAATGGTTCTTGGACTTGGGAATCAACGGTCCCAATTCCCTTGGATCTCAAACTTACATGTTGGTCATCAATTGTGTCTCCATGTATTCCTTAGGTGATCAATTGGGACCCACGATCATCCAATGGCTAAGGTTGCATCGTGCCCACTCTCCGCTCTATGACTCGCGTTCTCTCTCGAATTCCCCTATCATCAAAGTGCACCCACTCTGGTATCATACACCAATCTAACTAACTCACTCCTTCGACACCCACCATGACATATATAATGATCCTCATTCACTTTATCTGACATCCAAGTTTTATTCGAAAGGTCCAATGGAGATGTAGTTACGGTTCCTATGTCCTCCATATCTGTCTAGACCCTACTAGATCCAACGATTAAGATATTAAGGAATGTATCCGATGAATCGATGGTCCTCAAATCATCCCACCTTTGTGTTAATATTATGGTAACTGCGGGAGGTATTTACCCCCACGTGTGAACCTGACGAGAATAGAAGACTCCGGGAAGCAAGAGAAACCCTAATGAGTTGGCTAATAACCCTAAAAGCCTTGTCAGCTCAAGAAGATAATTTATATTAGGCTATTAGCCTCCAAGAGAAGAAGTCGACCTGAATTAATAATAATATACTAAAAAGACACATACCCAAAAGGATAAGTCGGCCCCAATAAACTGACAGGATTACTATAAATATAGGGTGCCAGTTCTCATTTGTAGCATCTCAACAGTTGCAGACAGAGCCAGTTTTGCGCAGCAGTTTCCCAGTTGGTGCGCACTGCAGTTGCAGTCTGGTGCGCAGGTTTGGAGGAGGGTTGCAGGTGCAGCTACAGCAGCAACTAGTTTCAGTATTGGCTTAGATATCTCTTGGCTAGGGTTTGGGACTATCTGATCAGTCTTTTATGTTGCACTATCCTTGGGGAGAGATGCGCTGCCCTTTGTTTGGCCATCTAGCCTAGGGTTTGCTTTCGGAGGAATTTCTCAGTCAAGGTTAAGGTGCTCGGAGGGAGGCTTCGTCCTGTGGTTGGGTGATGAGGGTATCGTCAATGGTAAAACGAGCACACCATCTTCTATATTCTAACATGTTATGGGCCCACACTCCTTCAGTCAGCCTAAAACACTGGAAGGAAACATAGCTGCTAGATATTGAGCTCGTTGAGGAACTGTCGCTAGGGTTACTAGCAAGAGTAACTTCCAAAAGCACTGCAGCTAGGGTTACCATCAGAAGCAGTTGCAGAAACCCTAAACCTCTTGTTGAGGCACCTTAAGTGATGAGATTGACCTAATCTCCGGATAGATCAGTGCACCTTAGCACAGCGCATCCCCTGGTACTCTCAGAAGGCCAAGACGTGAAGTTTGGATTTCTGGTCAAATCCAGGGTTTGACCAAGTCAAGCAAGCCATGACGAACTCTATGAAGTCCGAGAACAAGCTAGATGGAGCCTCTAACTTCAGAGCATGGAAGACAAGGATTGACCTCATCCTTGCTAAGAATAAAGTGTTGGACATTATGAAAGGAAAGATCGTGAAGCCAGAGTTTGAAGAAGGAGAAGAGAAGGAACCGCAGAACGATGTAGCTATGGAGAAGTTCAAAGATATTGACATCAATGCCATGAGTATCATAGTGGATTCCATAAAAGACCACTTGATACCCTACATCTCCCATCTTGACTCATCGAAGAAGATGTACGATGCCCTAACAAATCTCTTCTCAG
>ML810509.1:58388-71700 GCA_009831015.1 Picea engelmannii | reverse complement strand
ATCATTAGACATTACACATGAAAGAATGAAATATATCATGTGAAAGCTATTACAAGATAAGCCGAAATCAAAATCAATCTTGAAGAGATTTAGAAATCAGACATCAAGAGAAATTGGAGAAAGACTTATGACGACAAATAAGATGGAAGAGTGGACTCTGTTAGACAGAGAGAACCAATTATATACTGCAGAAGACAATAAGGATGCAGAAAGAACAAACAAGATGAAAAGAGTTATCATTAGACATTACACATGAAAGAATGAAATATATCATGTGAAAGCTATTACAAGATAAGCCGAAATCAAAATCAATCTTGAAGAGATTTAGAAATCAGACATCAAGAGAAATTGGAGAAAGACTTATGACGACAAATAAGACGGAAGCGTGGACTCTGTTAGACAGAGAGAACCAATTATATATTGCAGAAGACAATAAGGATGCAGATGGAAGTATGGACTCTATCAGACTGAGGGAGACGATTATATGCACTCTTACATGAAGCAAGGATTAGGAGGGAGCCAATCCTATGATCCATTGGAGATGATGAAATGTATATATCCATGGTAATAGCCATGAAAGACAATACGTGTTCAGATCAACCAAAGAAGAAGACCTCTTCGAAGAGAAGCCTTAAACAATTCCTGGTTGTTCATCCAAATCTGTGATCCTATGATGAAAGGTAGAAGTGGAATCTCTAGGGCATGGAATCTATAAGAAACTCCATGGACCCAAAAGTAAAAAAAAAAAAAAAAACATGAAGATTCCAAGAAAGAAGAACCAGAACAACCAGTCATTGTATCAAGAATCACAAGATTACCAGCCTGATATGAACTCACTAAAAGAAATCAAGAAAAAGAACTGAAAGTTGTGATGAAGAACAGTGTACGGAAGACTTATGAATAAAAGCATTGCAAGATCCAGAACTAGAGGTTCTCCCAGATAGAGGGAGAAGACTATGATGATTGATTGTTCCAAGTACACCAGACTTATCTCTATATAAGTCATTATATTATCCGCAACATCCATTAGTCAGAATTCTACATCAGATGAATGCAAAGAATGTTCTCCATAGAAATCGAATAAAGAAAGTATAAAGAGCAATCTCAAGACTTTGAGCCATACCAGAAAGAGACTCCTGTATGCAGAAGACAACATGATGGAGAACCTCCAGTGCACATCAAAAGCGTGGTGAAGATTTCCTATAACATCAAGATGACTACTCAGAAGATAAGATCTCATGATGACAGAAGAAGTACCACATGGATATGTTCCAGTTCTCCAACTATGATATACTCTATTGTTCAGATCTACATGAAGCCTTCACAGTATTCCAGACTAAAGTACAAGCATTACATTATCCATGATGAAGTCCAGAAAGAAGAAAGTGATTCTCCAATACATATCTCTGCAGATGAGCAGATAAGAATACATTTTGGTAAAGCCTCTATTCAAGATGAAAGAACTTGCATACTCAAGCTAGAGCTCGTGGAAATAACTCTCTTAGCTGGAAGGGAAGACTCTCCAAACTAGAAGAAGATACACAAACATTTATTTTTGTAATTAAAATAACTCTCCAGTTATGAGGGAGCATTGAAAATATTATTTATCTTTGTAATTGAAAAATAGTCCAGATTGGACAGATGCTTTCCTGTTCGGAAAGTGGATTGAGATTTCTGACAGACAATGACTTCCCATTATAGTTAACATGGGAGGCAGATTGATTGTTGATGTATCATAGATAGTAACTTCCCATTATGGGGAGTGGTATAGGACAGTCATTCTTCTTGGCAGTTACTCTAAGTAGTGGTCAAGTAGAATGGTCTGCCTCGTCGGGCAGTCATTCTTTCGAAGTTCACAGTTGTGAGCAGTTTCAAAGAATCGTCCGTTTTGGAGGTTGATGCAGGATAGACATTCCTCGAGGGTTATACATTCTCTCCAGGTTACACTTTAGTGTCGAAGGAATGGCCCAGGGTGGGGAATGGTCCGAACAATTATTCCTCGAGGGCAGACTCATTCTCTCCAGGTTACACTTTATTTAGTGTTGGAGGAATGGCCCAGGGTGGGGAGTAGTCCAGGCTCAACAAACAGGGACAGTTATTCCTCGAGGGCAGACTCATTCTCTCCAGGTTACACTTTGTTTAGTGTCGGAAGAATGGCCCAGGGTGGGGAATAGTCCAGGATAGTCATTCCTTAAGGCATACTCATTCCCTCCAGGTTACACTTTGTTTAGTGTCAGAGGAATGGCCCAGGGTAAGGAATGGTCCAAACATTTCTCGAGGGCAGACTCATTCTCTCCAGGTTACACTTTTTTTAGTTTCGGAAGAATGGCCTAGGGTGGGAAATGGACCAGGTTCATAAATCAGAAATAATCCTTCTTCCTTGGTTGAGAAGAATGGGGTAGATAGCCCATTGTTGATATTCTATATTGAGGGCAGACATTCTTTCAGATCTCACAGACGTGAGTGAAATATTGGCCCAGATGATTATTGTTGGTATTATATATTGAGGGCAGACATTCTTTCAGATCTCACAGACGTGAGTGAAAGATTGGCCCAAATGATTATTGTTGATATTCTATACTGAGGGCAGACACTCTTTCAGATCTCACAGACGTGAGTGAAAGATTGGCCTAGTTGATTCAGTTTTTATCATAACATTGTTTCTATGTAGATGAATACTACTATGGTGGCAAACATTCTTTTAGATCTCACAGATGTGAGTGAAAGATTGGCCCAGATGATTATTGTTGATATTCTATACTGAGGGTAGACACTCTTTCATATCTCACAGACGTGAGTGAAAGATTGGCCCAATTGATTCAGTTTTTATCATAACATTGTTTCTATGCAGATGAAGACTACTGTGGTGGCATACATTCTTTCAAATCTCACAGACATGAGTGAAATATTGGCCTAGATGATACAGTTTCTATCATAACATTGTTTCTATGCAGGATGTTCTCAGATGTTTGTTATGAAGACTATATGACAGTAGATGAGGACTACTGTGGTGAATGTGTTTCATTGTTTGCAACTATACGTTGTTGATCAAGTACTTGTATGTTACTTGATGTGGTTGTAGTTGTGTACTACTATGAATAGACACAGTTGTGTTCTATTCTTTTTCTAATTACCTTGAAGACTATCAGTAGATTATTGGAGATGATGATCATTGAGATGAATGATGAACAGAGATTTTCCAGACGGAAAACAGTTCAAAATTTTTACTCCTCTTGTATCACTCTATGGTGAGAGTGACTTATCTAGCATCATATCTAACTACTCATATGAATTATAGTTTCGAGAGATGATGAAGCTGATAATGATGGTGATGCTCATGATCTAGTCATGAAATAGTCTAGATGACTATATTGATGCTACCGGGTAAATCGTATATTTTGTGCTCAAGTCCATTACCTGTAAATACCTCTCTAGCTAGGAGGGAGTGTTAATATTATGGTAGTTGTGGGAGGTATTTACCCCTACGTGTGAACTTGACGAGAATAGAAGACTCCGAGAAGCAAGAGAAACCCTAATGAGTTGGCTAATAACCCTAAAAGCCTTGTCGGCTCAAGAAGATAATTTATATTAGGCTATTAGCCTCCAAGAGAAGAAGTCGACCATAATTAATAATAATATACTGAACAGACACATACCCAGAAGGAGAAGTTGGCCCCAGCAAACTGGCAGGATTACTATAAATACAGGGCGCCAGTTCTCATTTGTAGCATCTCAGCAGTTGCAGACAGATCCAGTTATGCACAACAGTTTCCCAGTTGGTGCGCACTGCAGTTGCAATCTGGTGCACAGGTTTGGAGGAGGGTTGCAGCAGCAACTGCAACAGCAGCTAGTTTCAGTATTGGCTTGGATATCTCTTGGCTAGGGTTTGGGACTATCTGATCAGTCTTTTATGTTGAGCTATCCTTGGGGAGAGATGTGTTGCCCTTTATTTGGCTATCTAGCCTAGGGTTTGCTTCCGGAGGAATTTCTCAGTCAAGGTTAAGGTGCTCGGAGGGAGGCTTCGGCCTGTGGTTGGGTGACGAGGGTATCGTCAATGGTAAAATGAGCACACCATATTCTATATTCTAACACTTTGGTCTCCTATATCTTCGCTTCTTCCTAGCCTCTGACGGTTTCCCTTCTGATAGACCCATATGTGACATCAATGGTCAAATCCTCATTGTCTAATCCTCCGATGGATCAACGACTATCGTTGGCTCGGAGTTCCCTCCATTGGATTCCCAATAAAAACTTATACCAGAATACACTGAATACTACATACTCCAACCAATGGTCTATATCTTCTCTCTACACCGAATAAACAATTGTGATCCACCCTGACTAAAAATATTGGTTTTCTCCAAGTTAACAATCTGATTTAGGACTTGACCTTTTTCAAGGTTTCCTTTGGGCCATCACTAAATTTCAAACAAACCTCCTTGGATCCCGTCACTAAGGAAATTTCATCTTGACCTTGGATGAATATTTTCATATCCTGCAAGCTTTCCATTTAAAAACAAGAGGTTTTCACTGGGATCAAACTTCCCTAACTACTTAGAAAAATTTCCTCAACTTTAGGGTACTCATTTCAATTTTGGATGAATTTTTTATTCATATCTTGCAATATGTCCACTCGAAAACCTTTAGTCCCTTCAATATTACACCCATTATGGACATTACAACTCCATTGAAAGTTTATGTCTTGCAATCTTTCCATTTCACGAACTTGCGGAAATTATTGAGACACACCCTACTCTTGTACAACTTGCTTGGTTACTTAGGTCTATCATGTTAACAATGAAAGAAAACATACACACACCATTTTACTCATGAATTCAACCATTCCTTCTATGTATTCACATTCACTAATTTAACAACAAAACAATACATTTACATCATCCAACATACATCAAACATGTCAAGTTGGATACTTATTGTTTCAGTGAAATGTATCCACCAACCAATTGAATGGGAGAGGAGGCCTTTCCTCCCAACCTTAGGCTATGTTGTAGAGTTTCTACCTATATCATGCCACACCTATGCCATGATATCAAAAGGGGATTTATTTAGCTGACTTCCAAACTAAGTGATTCGAGAAGGTTACTCTCCTTCACCTCACTAGAAAAAACAAAAGTTTTTTTCTTCCCACTGAGCTCAGGGCCTCCATTGGTTTGTCAGGCACCTTCCCAACTAGATTTCCTTTGCATAAGGGATCCCCTTATCTTCTATCTATTCCCTCGACCACCTCCCCTTACTAGTGCCAGTTTATTTCCAGTAAGCACCAAGTCAGGTCCCTCAATTGATCTAGTCTAGATCTAGGTCTTCTCTTCTCCATGGTGACCATTATTCTCTTGGGAAATATTCCTATTTTCTTCATGAAAAATTTCCAATGGCTCTGTTTCTTAGAGAGAGCATGTGGATCTCCTCCTCATCGCTTCATTTAACCGCAAGTCTCCAACTTGTTGAATTCTCTATGGTTCCCTGTGAGAAACCGTTCATATCTCCTCTACCATATAACGCATCTCGATGATGTTTTCCACCTTTGGTCTCTTCTTCCACACGGTTCCTTGGGATCCCCATGATTGTTGTCATACACGACCTCCAATTAGTGATCTAAATTCAGAAGGGGAAATCTAAAGGTGTCCTTATGTCAGGTTTTTAACTAACCTTTGCTTCTTCTTTATAAGTTATAACTGTTTCAACCACCAATCATGCTTCTCCATAACTGATCACATGTCTCTTGGATGATTTAGGCGCGTTGGCAGGTGACACATTAAATTTGCAATTACATGTTGGAGTCTTGAACAAGCTTCCTATTTTATTCATTGAAGCTTCTCCACTCCTCCTCATCGATCCACCTCACCAATCCCACTATGATATCATGGATAGTACTCAAGGAATTTCCCTCTCAATCAGTTTTCAGGTGTTTTCTATTAATCAATAGCATGATTACATGCTTCATAATCCCATTATATGAAGTCTTAACACAATTATAATCATGGGGAGAAATAAGGTGCTACATTCCCCTCCCCCTTGAAGAAATATCGTCCTCGATGTTTAAAACACCAATTATACAAAAAAAAAATTGGTAATGCACTCTCATGGCATCCTCCAATTCCCAAGTAGCCTCACTTGCTCCAAAGTTCTTTCATTTCACCTTGACCTACACAATGACTCGGTTTTGGAGCATTGTTTCTCTCCTATCCAAGATGAATTGAGGTTTAGGATGGAATTCACCCTTTGGTTCCACCTGTATCACATTCCAATCAATAACATGATTATAATCATGAACATATTTCTTTAATGAAGATACATGGTATTCATTGTGAGCTTCAACAATAGGTGGTAAGGATAGTCTATATGCTACTAGTCCCACTCTTTCCAGGACTTCAAATGGTCCACAATAGTGGGGTGCCAACTTAGCACAAGTCCCCATCCAAAAGGAACCTCTCTTGGGCTTCACCTTGAGATACAAATGATCTCCCACCTTGAACTCTTTATATTTTTTCTTGTTTTCTGCATAGCCTTTTTATCTATCTTGGGACATTTTCAAATTATGATCATATCCTTTTCCATTTCTTTCAACATTTCTAGTCCAAGTGTAATCTTGTCCACTGGATTGTCCCAACTAATTTGAACTATGCACTTCCTACCATATTGAACCTCAAATGGGTTCATCTTTAATGATTCGTGATAACCATTTTAATATGTGAATTATACTAAGGGTATATATTCTTGCCACTTCTTGGGTTGATGCATAAAATGCATACTCAACATGTCCTCTAGCACTCTATTTACCATTTTGGTTTGACCATCTGTTTGAGGATGGTAGGTCGTGCTAAACACTAATTGTGTTCACAAGCCTGTAAACAAGATTTTCCAAAAACTTGAGGTAAACTTGGCATCTTTGTATTAGATTATGGTCTTGGGTAAACCATGCAATTTGAAAATTTTCTTCATGAAACTTTTGGCAATGTATATGGAATTACAAGTATATTTTATGGGAATAAAGTGAGATGCCTTGCTCAACTTATACACTACTACCATGATTTCATCATGTTGCCTAACTATCCTTGGCAACCCAGTAATGAGATCCATGGATATTTTCTCCCATTTCCATTATGGAATTGGAAATGGTTGAAATAAACATGCAGGGTGTTTGTGCTCAAATTTTACCACCTAACACTCCAAACACTTGGCAATGCATTCGAAAATATCTTTCTTCATTCTTTTCCAATATTACAATTGCCTCATTGTTGTTACCATATTATGGTAACTCGGGTGACCTACATAGGGTCTCCTATGAAATTCATCCATGATCAAGTGCCTTGACTCTGCTGAACTAGGAACATATAACCCGTGGTTGTATAGAAGTAAATTATAAGCCCCAAGATGATATCCTTCATACTTTCTCTCCATGGGTTCTTGTTTCAACCCTTCTCTCACTTGATTGAAAAACTCTTCTTCTTATGATAGGGTTCTAATCCTTAGCTATATGTTAGACTCTCCCACACTTTTTGTTTCTATGTGTATTTTCTCTAGTTTTGGAATACACCAAAATATCATCAATAAACACCAAGACAAACATGTCCAAGTATTTGTTGAAAATACTATTCATCAAGCACATGAAGGTAGTTGGTGCATTGGTGAGCCCAAATGGAACCACAAAAAAATCATAGTGTCCATACCTTGTTCTAAAGTATTTCTTGTGGATGTACTCATCCTTGATATTGACTTGATGGTATCCAAATCTCAAGTCAATCTTAGAGAAAATTGTATCTCCTCTGAGTTGATAAAAAATATCATCGATCCTAGGTAATGGATACTTATTCTTGATGGTCATCATTTCTAAATGCCAATGCACGGATTCAAAGTACCATCCTTCTTCTTCACTAATAAATCGGTCCTCTCCATGGGGGCACACTTGTTCCGATGTAACTTTTATCCAACATCTCCTTCAATTATACCTTCGGCTCTACCAATTTTGGTGTTCTCATCCTGTAGGGTACTTTCGATGTTGGTACTTCTACAGGCACAAGATCTATTGAAAAGTCAAGATCTCTCTTGGGAGGTAATTCAGGTACTTCTTTTGGAAACACTTCATTAAACTCCCACAAAACGGGGTGATATTTATCCTTCAATTCATTTCCTTATGATAAGTTAAGCACATGTATTGAATACAAGTGGCATCATTTCCTACTGAATTTCTTAATCATATTTGTCTAACTTAAACTGGCTTCTGAATTCCTTGCAAAACTCTTTCATTGCCTTCTTCATCTTCTAATGTCTTATCATAACAATTTGATTTTTACTTGTGGGTCGCTAACCAATCCATACCTAAAAACACATCATATGACCCCAAATGTAGGATATTTAGGGTTGCTCAAGTATGCAGTCCACTCATTGCAAATGGATAAATATTCTATCACCTATGCCACTTTCCTCTTTGTCCCTATGGCTAACTAAACTAACCATGATTTTTCATGTTTATTTCTTTGTAGGGAACATGCTTCAACAACTTGAGGTAAAATATAAATAAGGTTAGATCGGGGGTCAATTACAATAGAAGTAGATTGTTTGGAAATTATACCTTCTAACTCCACCACAAAATCTTGGTGGTCTTCTTACCGATTTTCCATAGCTGCATATATCATGGGCATGCTTCTCGACACATCATTAACAATAGAAGATTCCTACACATGATAAACCCTTTTACTTTCTTGTTGTCTATGAGGAAATACCTCAACATATGTGGTACTTCACAACCCCAACACTACAAAGGTCCTTTCTTTGGTTCCTCTACTCTTTCTCTTTCCTACTCTATTAGCTTGTTTCCACTTTTAGATGGAAAATTTTGTTGATGCACATTTCCACTCGGTTGACCAAACCGGGCTCCTTTCTTCAGAATCTTATATGGGAATGAGTTCAATTCCTTCTTTTGGAATTCACTCTTATCCTTTTTCTTCCAATCCTTAGAAGGATTTTTCCTATGCTTAGACTGATCATAACAACACTTGGCCTTCCTAATGGTGTCTTCCAATGTCTTTGTCCTATAAAACTTAATTCGGTCATGATAGGACTGTGGAAATCCAATAAGGAAATGATGTATCCTTGCTTTCTCTTCCTTGAGGTAAGGAACATACCTCAACAACTCCAAAAATATTTTGGCATATGCATCCATAGTAAGTTTTCCCAAGTTATGCTCATGGAATTCCTTGATTTTGTCAAAGTACTTCTCCAACGTGTATGCTTTTTTTCTTCTTCTCCCTTCTTGATTTCACCATCAAAAGTGGGTGGCTTAGCCTTTTTTAATTCTTCAGTCATAGAAATCTATGACTATGTCTTTTTCTTCTTCCTAGGAACACTTGACCCAGTGTCTTTGTTGGACAACTCCTCAAAAGTAGACTTCCTGCTGGAAGAATCTATGGAAATGCTTCCACAAGATCAAACTGTCCTTGCATCTCGGTGTCTCTTCTTGGAAGAAATTTTTCCCACATTACTATGGAACGGTCCATGATTTTGGGCATCCAAAGGGGTTTTCAACCTCTCTTATTGTTCTAATTCTACATTACTAGGGCCCTATTGCAGATGATTCTAAATATCTGAAAACATCTGTAGTAAAACTGCATTCATCTCTGCATGTTCATCTCGGGCTCTCATGGGCCTCTAATTGTCTACCTTCATAATTCTGGTTGTGTCTACTAAGTATGGAGGGGTTTCTTTGGCCCTCCGACCATCACACTCCTCATCTCTTAAGTGTGAAGTGTCTTCCATGCTACGCTGCAAACTTCACCTCTATTTTACTTTTCAGTACGTCCTATGTGATAAAACAACAAACCATTATTAGTCTTTACATTAATCAATTTTTTTTCGCATGCATTTCTAGCAAAATAAGATCTTCTTAATAATTCAAGTAGTCTGGGTGACCCATTCAATCCTATATTTTTAACTCTACTCTGGTACCACTCTGTAACACACCTGACCCCTTAACCTCACTTAAACTGGTGGGATGTTCAATTTTCTCCTTTACTCTCAGGGTAAGTACTCAGGTTACTTCCCTTGGTCCTGATTCATCAATGTTTAAGTGAAGACTTCTCTCATCACAAGATTTAATACTTAAAGACTCACTTAAATAACCATATTCCCAATGAATTCCTTATACAAGTCTCGTTGCAGTGACTAAGGACCTACATTCCCTCAATCAAGTGGTTAACGATACTCCCAGTCACAATTTCAATAGTTTGGTTCAACTTGGACTCTTTCCCATCAGAATAGTAGGTTACAATCCCCAAAATTCCCTTTCAACGACTTTGTTACGATGGATCATACCTACATAAACAACGGTTCTCAGACTTGGGAATCAATGGCCCCGATTCCCTTGGCTCTTAAAATTACATGCTAGTTATCAATTGCCTCTCCATTTATTCCTTAGGTGATCAATTAGGACCCACGATGATCCAACAACTAAGGTTTTAATGGACTCACTCTACGATCTACGACTCACATTCACTCTCGGATTCCCCTATCATTGGATTGCACCCACTCTGGCATCATACACCACTCCGACCGACTCACTGTGACGATGCTCACCACAATAGATTTAGCAATCCTCATGCACTTTATTTGACGTTTGAGGTTTATTCAGAGGGTACAACGACACTACAATTATGGTTCATAGTTCCTCCATATATGTCCATACCCTATTAGATCCAATGACTGAGATCTTAAGGAAAATATTTGAAAAATTGAGGGACCTCCGACCCTCCTGCCTTTGGGATCCTATCTCTTCTCTTCTTCCTCTCCTTCAATGGTTTCCCTTCCAACAAACCCATATGTGACATCGACGGTCACATCCTCATTGTCTAATCATTTGATGGATCAAAGATTGTCCTTGGCTCGGAGTTCCCTCCATCATGTTCCTAATACATCCTTATACCAAAACACTCTGACCACCATGTACTCCGACCAATGGTCTATATCTTCTCGCTACTCCAAATCAACGGCTATGAACTCCCCTGACTCAAAATATTGGTTTTCTCCAAGTTATCAATCCAATTTAGGACTTGAACTTTTTCAAGGTTTACTTTGGGCCATCACTAAAGTTATAACAGACCCCCTTGGCTCTCATCCTCACTCTAAAACTGACTAAGGAAATTTCATCTTGACCTTGGATGAATATTTTCATATCCTGTAAGCTTTCCATTTAAAGGCAAGAGGTTTTCATCGGGCTCAAGGTTCCCTAACTACTCGGAAAACTCTCCTCATATTTAGGCTACTCCTTTCAATTATGGATGAAGGTTTTATTCATATCTTGCAATCCTTCCATTCAAAAACTTGCAGTCCCTTCAAGATTACACCCATTATTGACATTACACCCCCAGTGAAAGTTTATGTCCTGCAATATTTCCATTTGACAAACTTGCAAAAATCACGTGGACACACCCTACTCTTGCACAATTGGCCTGGTTACTTAGTTCTATCAGGTTAACAATGAAAGCAAGCATACACACTCTATTTTACTCAAGAATTCAACCATTCCTTCTATGTATTCACATTCATTAATTTAACCAAAAAATAATACATTTACATCATTGATCATACATCAAACATGTTGTTGGATTACTAAGAAGGGCGGTGAATCAATAATAGAGCAATTTAATCATTTTTAACCATATAATCCAAGTGTTATATCAATGAAGCATTATCATCCAATGACTGCAAAGTAAATAAGCAATGAACAAACATACACATACACAGTACACCAGTGTTTTACGTGGAAACCCAAATCGGGAGAAAACCAGAGAATGATTTTTTCTTATATGTCTTGAAGAATTACATTCATTGGAAGCACCAACTTTCTTTGTTTTCTAGCTACAACTGGAAGGAGGATCCAACCCCCTAGTTTCTCAGGCTACAACCTGAGGGAAGCTCCAACTCCCCGTTTCTCTGGCTACAACTAGAAGGAGGCTACAACCCCCTATGTTCTCCGACTACAACCGGAAGGTGGCTACAACCACCTGTCCTTGCCCCGTCCTGCTACCTTGAAGTAGAAGTAGAATGATGGAACCACTCTCAACCTGTCACTATGAGATATACCATTGTAAACCTATACCAATAAATCCGAACCATGCATCAACCTGTACCTCAACCTGTAATCAACCTGTACCATAAACAAGTGCATCAACCATGCACCAACTTGTACCAAATAACCTGTAATCAACCTATACCATAAACAAGTGCATCCAACCATGTACCAAGTATGTACCAATTATGTGTCAACTACTCATCAATATGTACCAACATCATCAATTATACACCTCATGTATGTGCCAACTCATCAACTACGTGTCTCAACCATGTACTCAACATGTACCTTAACCAAAATCCCTCATCAATTTCATCATCCAAATCTGATTTGTAGCTCTATAATAGACCAATGTATATGATCACATTCCTACAAACCTTCCTTAACTTCAACAACAAGAGACTAGCATTTTCATCAAGCTTTTCTTTAGTCTCACATGCCTAGTTTTGGATTAGTCAACAAGCCTAACTTGAAGTAATCATAAATTTGTACCTGTAATGTATAAAGATTTGAAACTGATACACAATGTTCTTCAGTGTGTTTTATGCAATTCCTCCAGGTGTCACTACTTGGAACCTCTCAGAAAATAAGTTATAGCAAAAATGACATACCTTGATGAATTCTGGCTTATTCTAGAGAGTGACCTTGTAGAGCGTTCCCCGCACAGAACATTTGTTGAATTGATCTGAAACTGTTACAAAAAATACAAAAAATTGTACCCTAACCAACACATTTGGTTTCACTGAATTGGATCTGTTATGAAGAAGTTATGACATTTTTTCCCGAAACACATGTTTTTGACTAGTTTCAGGACTAGCCACAAACCCTATTTTCCACGGAGTGTAAATCCAAAAATAAAATGACCCACAAGCTAAAATTTTTACCACATATACTTGGATATGTTTTCTCAATGGAATAGAAATTTCATGGTTTGAATCATTACAGAAAAAAAGTTATAGCAAAAATGGTGAGATGACCTGTAAATAACATACCTTAGAAAGAACCATCAAAAGAATTTATCCTTCCTTGCATTTCTGCCTTCTTTTCTTCACCTTCCCTCAGAATTTTGGCTTAGATATCATTTGTTACCTCAGAAACCTATAGATATTCAATATTCTCAAGTGTGATTAAAATGAGAGAGCCTTGCCTCTTATTTATACTCTCCAAGTAGCTTCCTTAAAAACATCTTCTAGGTCACTTGGCCCCACTTTCCTTATTTTAGGGTTA
>ML810509.1:33273-55718 GCA_009831015.1 Picea engelmannii | reverse complement strand
CTATTTGATCCAATTCTTCATTCATGGCCTTATTCCAAAATTCATCATTGTTGGCTTCTTCAAAACAGTTTGGTTCAATTGTAGATAAGAGTGCTAGGTGTGTTTGTTCTGGTGAACGGATGCTTCTTCTAGTCTCAACTCCTGCATCTTTGTTTCCAATAATCTGATCTAAAGGATGATTCTTATGTACTCGTTTGCTAGGTGTCTTTGGATATACTTCCTAAACTTGCTCTTCTGCTTCTGTTGGATTCTCTTCATCTTCATATTCCTCTTCTACTTCTTTTTCATCTTTTTCTTCGAAAATTTGTTCCATTGATTTTTTTTCTTCTTCCTTTGATTCTGGTCTGTTTGTTTCATCAAATGTTACGTTGATGATTTCCACAACTTTGTTCAATATTAGATTGTAACACTTGTATGCTTTCCTTCTACTTGAGTAACCAACAAGTATTCCTTTTTCCACACGAGAGTCAAACTTTCTTATTCTGCCATCTTCTCTTTCGATGTAGCATCTGCTTCCAAAAACTCTGAAGTGTTTCACATTTGTTGGTCTTCCTTTCCATAGCTTGTAGGGAGTTTTATCAGTGTTGTTTCTGAGCACTACTCTGTTTTGAATGTGAACTGTTGTATGCACTGCCTGTGTCCAAAATATATTTGTCAATTTGGAATCCATTAGCATTGTTCGATCCATTTCTTGTACTACCCTATTCTTTCTTTCAACAAATCCATTTTGTTGAGGTGTCCTAACAACGGAAAATTGCCTTTTTATTCCATGACTGCTACAGTAGTCCATAAATTCCTTTGAAGTGAACTCTCCTCCATTATCATATCTCAAACATTTGATTCTTAAATCCATCTCATTTTCAACCATTTTCTTGTAGATCTTGAAGTTTTCAAAAGCTTCTGACTTGTTCTTGAGAAAGCAAATTGCAGTCATTCTTGTATAATCATCAACTAATAACATAAAGTATTTTTCACCTTTTAAGCCCTTTGTTGTAATTGGTCCAACTAGATCAGTGTGCACAATTTCTAGTGGTCTTATTGTTGAATATTCCTTTGATTTGAACCTGGTTTTTGTTTTCTTTCCTTGTTGAAAATGCTTGCATAAAGTCTTGGTTGGTTTCGTGATCTAGGGCATTTCTCTGTCTGCTTCTCTTTTTCTGATTTTGACAAGGTTATCAAAATGCATGTGACTCATTCTTCTATGCCCTATCCAACTTTCATCTTTCTTTCCTAGACAACACTTTTCATTTCCAATTTCACTTAACACGTATATGTTGTTTAAAGTTCTTGCAGTTGTACCGACCAATTTTCCTGAACCTTCTTTTCTTATCTCACACTTTTCTGAATCAAAAGTAGGTTTATGACCTTGGTCACACATTTGACTCACACTTAGAAAATTATGTTTCATATCTTCTACCAGTAGAACATTTTGTGCCTTTTCATTCTTGTTCCCAATTCAGACTATGCCTTCTCCAATGATTTTGGATGAATTATCATTTTCGAAGGAGACTGATCCATTTTTTTCTTTTCGTATTGTAAGAAATTTGTCTTTATCACCTGTCATGTGTTTTGAACATCCACTACCAACATACCAACCGTGTTTCTTCTTCTTATCTTGTAGAGCGACTATGCATTCTTCATTGTTATATTGATCTTGCTTTCTTATCCATGTCGTTTTCTGAGGTTCTTGTCTGTGATTGTTGTTATTTTGTTGAGGTTATTTAGGAGGGACTGTCATTCTGCAATCCTTGGCCATGTGTCCAAAATTGTTACATTTGTAACATTCCACTTCAGTTCTCAAAGATTCAAACATGTTGTAACGTCCTCTTTGTGTGTCACTAGGTCTCCTTGAATAATCTGTTTGTGTATAACTCTCAAAGTTGGTACTGTTCATGTTGTTAACTTTGCAATTTGTAGCTTTATGTCCAAAATTATTACATGCATAACATAAACCAAAAAATATAGTTTGATACCTGGGAGTTGAAGATCTTCTAAAAGGAGGTGCTCTTATGAATCCTTCTTCTTCTTGAGGCCTATCTGTCTGTTGTTGATTCTAAAATCTGAATCTTCTTGGTGGAGGAGTGTCCCTGTAATCTTACTTGTATATCTTCATATCCTCTTTAATTGTTTCTTCTTAGCTCTTTGGATTTGTTTCTTGCTATGTTGTTTTGGAGCTTGATTCCTTTTCTGTCTGATTGTATCCAAGTCTGGACTTGTCGAGATGAGATTTTTGACTGCTGATAATTTCATCCAGAACTTTTGAGCTATTCTGCATATTTTTCTTTTGAATATCATTTCTTAGTGTGATAACCTCTGCTTCCAAGTTTCCAATGATCTTGTCATTTTCTTCTAGTTGTTTTTTGAGTGCTTTTTCAATTCTTTTAACTTCTTCTATTTGAACCTTCAATTTTGTGATCATTTGTTCTAGTTCTCGAGTGTCATTTTTCTTGTCTAGTTCTGCTTGTAGTTTCTTGTTTTTCTTATTTTTTCTTCTAATAACTTCTATGGCACACTTTAATTCTTCTCAATAGTCAACTTCTGCCTCTTCAATTTCTTCTTCGACTTTTTCACATTCTTCTTCCGCTTCTTCATATTCTTCTTTGGATTCTTCTTTGCCAGAGTCTTTTACTGCCATGAATATAACTCTTCCTGTCTCATTGTCACTGACTTCATCTTCATCTGATGATGAGATGTCTTCTTTGGTGTATAAGGTTTTCTTGAAAACTTTCTTTGTAGTTATTTTCCCTTTATATGTGTGTTTTCCTTTTGAGTAACCTTCATCATTTCTCTTTTTCTTATGAGGACATTTGTTAGCAAAATGACCAATACTATCACAATTAAAACAAACTAAAGGGATCTTACCTCTATACCTACCGTTGGTTCCCTTGTCCAGTGTTTTGACGAATTTGGCCACTTCTTCATCATCTTCCAAGGCGTCATTGTTGCTGCTATATTCTTCTTGTTCCTTTTTCTTTTGCTTTGATCTTTTAGATGCCTTGAAGACTACTTCTTTTACATCTGTATTTTTCTGCTAAGTTCTCATTTCATATGCTGTGAAGATTCCATGCAGTTTGTCAATGCTTATTGATTCCAGATCCGATCTTTCTTCTAGTGCTGATATCTTAGGGTTGAATCTCATAGGAAGAGATTTTAGTATCTTTTGAACAATTATAGATTCTTCAATTTCTTCTCCCAATCCTATGATTGCATTCACTGTTTCATCGACTCGTAAGAAGTAGGCTATGATATCTTCATCTTCCTTCATTTTTAGTTGTTTGAACTGACCTTTGTAAGTATGAATTTTTGCTGCTTTGAATTTTGTATCTCCTTCATAAATATTTTGAAGCTTGTCCCAAATTTCTTTAGCAGATCTACAGTGTGCAACTTTGGTGAATATCGTATCACTGAGACCATTCAAAAGTGCATCTGTGTCTTTGGAATTATTCTCACCGAGTTTTACTTCTTTTTCATTTGTTGGTGGAACTGTTGATGCTGTGTATCCATTTACAATTGATTGCCAAACTTGAAATCCCTGTATTTGTATATATATCCTCATCCTTAAGCTCCAAAAAGCATACTTCTATCCATCAAACTGTGGTATTCCATTTTTATATGAGTTGGTACTCTCCATGATCTACCTTTCAGTGGTTAAACTGATTTCTAAAGGAACATGCTCTGATACCAATTGTTGGATTACTAAGAGGGGGGGTGAATCAGTAATAGAACAATTTAATCCTTTTTAACCATATAATCCAAGTGTTAAATATTAATGAAACATTATCATCTGATGCAGGAGCATCTCTCACAGCAAGTGAACCAGCGCGGAATGCAAGTGAACAGCTGGACAAAACCATCACAAGTTTTGAAATTGTCTCGAAGATAATGTGCCAACCTTAAATGTGATATTAAAGAGAGTCGTACTTTTATATTGTAATCAGACCTTGAGCGTCCCGCTCTCGTCTGAAGTAGATGGAGGCATTTATGTTGAGATGAAATAGGTAGATAGAATTTAATATTAGATTAGACAGTTTTAGAGTGCAAGAGGGAAACAGGATATAGACACCCTCATTGTGCATTGTAACATAATCCTAAGCATTGAGAAGAGAAGAAGAGAGCTGTGGAAAAACACCCATGTACAGAGTTTGAATTAATAGAAGAGGTTGATTCAAATCCATGGTTTTGTGTTTGTTCTCTGTGTATGTATGTTGAATGCTATGCTCATAAGTATTTACTTCTTGTTATGCATTTTTTTTACATGCTATGTATGAATGATTTCTTGCTGAGTATTTGAAACCTGAGAAAGGAAGTAGGAGAAATGAGTTTCAATTGTTTCTCAATCTGAGCAAGGATTCTTGCAAGGAGTGCACTTGAAGTCGTCCGCAAGGAGTGCATTGACAGAAGGCTTAGATAATTTAACTCTTGTTCTCATTCACCCAGAAGTGAAATTGGGTTATAGGAGCCGTGCAAGGAGTGTGCAGGCTAAGGAAAGTCTCAGTTGTGAATCTGAGCGAAGCACTGGAGGACTACTGCTGCAGGTGTGCGCAGAGTCGAAGAGTTCTCAGATATTTGAAGGCATCTGGAGGTTGCCGCAAGGAATGCGCGCAAAACAAAATCTTCTCTAAGACTCAAAGTTGTGAGAAAGCTCAGGAGGGATAAATCCTTTGAATCTATTGAAGGTAGCACAAAGAGTTGGAGTATATCGAGTGACTCAAGGCGACGGAGGTTTGGGTCACAGTTGATTAAGTTCAGGAAGGAGTCCTTGGTTCATTTCATGAACGTATCGAGGAGAAGAAGATAGATGGTCAGGATATTGGGGAGAGGATTTGTGAAACCCCGTCAGCCGTCAGATCTGCCAAAGAAGCGAGGAGGATACAGTTACGTCCGGAGCCCAAGCTCTAGGAAATCGTGAGTCGTCAGATCTCACCCAGATATCTGTCAGCCGTTAGATCTGACCGGAGGGATGCAAAGTTTAGGTCTTCGTGAACAGAGAAGCGAAAGTCCCGAAAGGCATCAGGATATCGGCACTCGAGATATCGAGGATATCGAGGATGTGAGGAGAGTCACTCGACACCCGAAACCCCGAATTTGCGAGGTTTTGATCTGAGCCATTTGTTTGGGAGTGGACGCGTGTCGCGAGATTTCCCATATCGAGGACTCGGACATTAGAGGAAAAAAGGGGAAGTCATTAAACTTCGCGAGCGATGAAGTGGCGAGAAGAACAGGAGCCGTCCATATGAGGAGGACAGGTGGTAGAGATCGAGAGATCTCGCGGACTCGGAAGTTCGCAAGGTGAGAGACCAAGCATTGGGTACTCCAAGTCTCGAAGACGCAAGGAGAGAGGAAGAAGGATAGCCATTGGATCTGGATCGTAGGAGGGCCGTTGATCGGAAACCCCATTGCCTATCGCGCATTCGGGGGTCCAGAGGTTGAGAGGGGTCACTTTCGACATCAGAATTTGCGAAGTGCTGAGATCTGAGGATCGTGTGGACACGTGGCAGAGCCATAAGGTTAGACCCGCATGGTCGATGGGTGGACACGCGTTGCCTAGAGAAAGGAGGAAAAACTCCGTTGAATTCTCGCATCTCAGGGATTCGTGGGATAAGAGTGTGAAGGCTTGACGTTTCAACCTGCGAGGTTGCGAAAAGAGAAAAGTGTCAAGGGAGGAGTCAACCCGACGTTGACCTATCGCGTCTCGGGAGATCGTAACAGGAGGGCACGAGAGTTTGAATCACGAACTCACGAAGGTGTGAGTTGCAAGAGGTGCTGATATTTAAGCCCTAGCCTATGGTTACATGTGGGGAGGGCGTTGACAAGGAAAGGAGCCATAACCGTATCACCGGTTTGGGTATCGCAAGATTGGAAAGGAAGAGTCGGAAGCTTCGACTCACAAACTCGCGAGATCGCGAGATTTAGTCTGATCTCCCGATTGTAAAGAGGATATCCCGTGGATAGTTGATGTAGGTACAGATTTCCCGATAGGGAAATAGAAGAGCCTTAGTGTTCTTCGGGCCAGTAGAGAAGAGAAGATCTTGTAAGCGGACGTGCTTGTGAGCGCGCCTGCATCAAGTCGTATCAGAGCTTAGAAAAACTTCTTTGCTTTCTGTAGCAAGGAAAAGGAAGATTCACCATGCCACCGAGAAGAAGAGATAGAAAATCACCCGATCTAGAGGAGGAAAGGGAGATGTCCAGAGGAAGGGGTAGAGAAGTGCAGAATCCAGAAGTAGAAAGAGATCTGCATAACTTACGCGCTAGAATTGTGGACATGGAGATAAGACAAAGGTGCATAGCTGATGTAGGAGATATCAGTGAGTCCGAAAATGAAGATGATGCTGGACATGGAGAAGAAGAAGTCACAGTAGAAGATGCAGCAAATGAGCGCTTACATAAAGCTGTTGCAAGAATGGGTGCAAAGGTGAAGATGGACATTCCAGTTTATGAGGGAAATATGGATGTAGAAGAGCTTCTAGACTGGATTAGAGCTCTAGACACATATTTTGACTATGAAGATATCGAAGAGGAAAAGAAAGTCAGGCATGCCGTCACAAGATTAAAAGGACATGCAGCCTTGTGGTGGGATGAACTACAAGCTGATAGGCGTTGCCAAGGCAAGCAGAAAATTAAGAGCTGGGACAGGATGATTGCAAAGATGAAGGCAAAATTCATCCCCAGGGATTACCAAATTTCTCTGTTTAGGAGGATGCAAAACCTGAGACAGAAGCTGATGTCAGTAAAGGAATATAATGAAGAGTTTTACAGGTTGAATATCAGGGCAGGTCATCATGAAAGCAATGACGAAAAAGTGGCCAGGTATATGAATGGCCTGAGATATGAGATTCATGATGAAATGAGTATGGTGACCATCCGAACGGTAGAAGATGCTTATCAGATGGCTCTGAAAGTTGAAGAGAAGTTGAACCGAAAGAAGAGTCAGAGGGGCAGAGGCAGAAGTCATCCCAGGGGAAAATCAGTTGCCCAGGAAAGAACCCAGAAGCCCAGGGACGACTGGAAGAAACCTCAGACTCGGACAGAGAGAGGTGGAAGTTCACAGTGAGGGAAATACGTAGAGAAAAGAGAACAACATATTGAGCAGAGAGGAGGATATGTTGATAATAATAGGTTTCCTCGTACCAGAGGTAGAGGAAGAGGAAGAGGTGGAGTAATCACATGCTTCACATGTGGAAAGAATGGGCACGAGTCTTATGAGTGTCCAGAGAAAAATAAATAAGGGGGAGAATCTCACATCGCCGAGGCACAGAGGCAATATGTTGAGACAGAATATGCTGAAGGTGGAAGATCGTTGATGATGCGAAAAGTCCTTTTGACACCGGAGAAAGAGGTGGAAAGTTCAGTCCAAAGGACCAGACTTTTCAGGACTGCTTGCAAGACCAAGGACAGGGTATGCAAGGTCATTGTGGACAACGGTAACACGGACAATCTCGTTTCAACCGAGATGGTAGAGAAGTTGGAGCTGGAGACGACTGATCATCCAAGCCCATATATAGTTTCATGGATACAAAAGGGACATCAGGTAAACGTCACTAAATAGTGTTTAGTTGAATTCAAAATAGGAGGATATAATGATAAGATTTTGTGTGATGTTATTCCTATGGATTTTTGTCATCTATTGCTGGGTAGACCATGGCAATATGACAGAAATGTGATTCATGATGGGAGGATGAACACATACACCCTAGAGAAGAATGGGAGGACACACATGTCGCTTCCAATTAAATATAAGGAGGTGAAGTCAGAAGTGAGTAACACTGTACTTCTCATGAGTGGGAAGGAACTTCTTACCGAGGTTAAGAAGAAGGAGGATCCATAGTTCATTGTGGTCAGAAAGTCGAGGATTGTTATGACTAGCACAAGAGTGGATGATTTTCCAGAGGAGGTTCAAGAACAGTTGGGAGAGTTCGCTGACATTGTAGTAGATGAACTACCTCATTCATTGCCACCAATCAGGAGTGTGATTCATCACGTTGATTTCATACCAGGAGCCAGTTTTCCAAACAAAATTGCGTACAGGTTGACGCCGCATGAGAATGAAGAAGTTAAGAGGCAATTCCAGGATTTGTTGGACAAAGGGTTGGTCAGAGAAAGCTTGAGTCCATGTGTTGTTCCAACAATACTCAGTCCAAAGAAAGACGGAGGCTAGAGGATGTGTACTGACTCGAGGGCGATTAATAAGATAACCATCAGGTATAGATTTCCATTGCCAAGAATGGATGATCTGATGGATTTCTTAAGTGGAGAAAAGTATTTCTCAAAGATCGATTTGAAAAGTGGTTATCACCAGATCCGCATGAGGGAGGGTGATGAATGGAAGACAACATTCAAAACCAACGAGGGGTTGTATGAATGGCTTGTCATGTTGTTTGGCTTAACAAATGCGTCGAGTACCTTCATGAGGTTGATGAACGAAGTCCTGAAGGAGTTCATCGGGAAATTTTTCATTGTGTATTTGGATGACATACTAGTTTTCAGTAAAACAGCAGTGGAGCATCTGAAGCATTTGGCTACAGTGATGCAGAGATTATAGCAAGAGAAGTTGTTGATAAACATGAAGAAATCCTCATTCATGAAGACATAGCTCATTTACTTGGGATTTGTTATTTCTGCAAATGATTTGAGGATGGATCTAGATAAGGTGGAGGTAATAAAAAATTGGCCATCACCGAGGAACATATTTGAGGTGAGAAGATTTCACGGATTGGCTAGTTTCTACCAAAAGTTCATTAGGAATTTCAGTGGAATTAGCGCAACAATGATGGATACAGTGAAGAAAAGACACAAATATTTTCACTGGACTGAAGAGGCTGAGAAGAGTTTCAATCTATTGAAACGGAAGATCACAGAACAACCAATTTTGGTGTTACCGGATTTCCAAAAGACATTTCAAGTGAAATGCGATGCAAGCGGTTTTGCAATCGGAGCGGTCTTGAGTCAGGAAGACAGGCCGATAGCATATTTCAGCGAGAAGATGAATGAAGCGAAGGTGAAGTACTCCACATATGATAAGGAGTTTTATGCTATCATCCAAGCATTGAAGAAATGGAGGCATTACTTGATACCCAAAGAATTTGTCTTGTACAGTGATAATCATGCACTGCAGTTTGTGACTCAATAGGAGAAGTTGAATCAGAAACATGTCAAATGGGTTGAGTATATGCAGAATTTCACTTTTGTGATAAAACATATTTCTGGTATTGGTAACAAAGTTGTTGATGCTTTGAGCAAGAAGTGTTTGTTGTTGCAGGAATTCAAAGTCAAAACATTGGGTTTTGATGATCTCAAAGACATGTACGTAGATGACCCAAACTTCAAGGAAGCGTATGAAGAAGTTGAGAATCTAGTCCTCAGGGATAGAAGCCAGTGGGCCGAGTACATGATCCAGGAAGGATTGTTGTTTAAAGGCAATCAGCTGTGTATCCCGAATTGCTCCATGAGGGAGAATCTACTGAAGGAGAAACACAGTGGAGGATTGGCCGGACATTTCGGTCATGACAAAACATTCGCAAAGTTGAGCGAGTCATACTTTTGGTCAAGGATGCGATCAGAGGTCAAGATATTTGTGGAAAGATGCAGGATTTGCCAGCATTCGAAGGGGAGGAAGCAGAATGCGGGTTTTTGTCAACCATTGTCCATACCAGAGAGGCCGTGGGATGCGATTAGCATGGATTTTTTATTGGGGTTGACAAGAACACAAAGAGGATTTGATTCAATCTTTGTGGTGGTGGATAGATTTTCCAAGATGGCACATTTTATCCCATGTCAGAAAACTAGTGACGCGACTCACATCGCGAACCTGTTTTTCAAATAAGTCATTCGACTTCACGGCTTACCAAAGAGTATTTTTTCGGATCGAGATACAAAGTTCATAGAGCATTTCTGGAGAACCTTATGGAAGAAGTTGGGAACTAACTTGTTGTTTAGTTCAGCGTATCATCCTCAGACGGATGGACAGACAGAAGTGGTAAACAGAAGTCTAGGAGATTTGCTGAGAAGCTTGGTGACAGAGCACCATAGCATTTGGGACAATATATTGTCGCAGGCAGAGTTTGCTTATAATGACTCTGTTAACAGGAGCACAGGGCAGAGTCCATTTCAAGTTGTCTATGGCATGCAACCGAGGGGGATTTATGAATTGAGGGATTCAGAACAGACTACGACTAGGAGCGCTAGTGCAGAGGAATTCGCTGAGGCGATGAAAGAACTTCACAGCCAGGTGAAGGAGCGACTGCTAAAATCAAGCCAAGAATATAAACACAGAGTCGATCAACATAGAAGACAACTTCAGTTTGAGGTTGGTGATTTGGTTTTGGCACATTTGAGAAAGGAAAGGTTCCCGAGAGGAACGTATAATAAATTGAAGATGAAGAAAATCGGACCCTGCAAGGTCTTGAAAAAAATTGAAGAAAATGCTTATGAGATTGAATTACCCAATGGGATCGGAATTTCTCCGATATTCAATATCTCAGATTTATACCCATACAGAGCTGAGGGAACAGAGACTAGAAGTGATGAACAGTCAGAGGTTCAGTGGCAAAAGAAGATGCCAGTTGCAGATAAGCCACAGATGGAGCGGATACTGGATAAACGAGTAGGTAAGAAGACCAGAAGGAAAGAATATTTTGAATATTTGATCAAGTGGAAGGGCCATCCAGTTGAAGATGCCAGCTGGGAGACGGAAGCGGAGATACAGAAGCATGGACATACCGTGCAGGAGCCCATGAAAATTTTCAAGCGAGGGAGTATGATGCAGGAGCATCTTTCACAGCAAGTGAACCAGCGCGGAATGCAAGTGAACAGCTGGACAAAACCAGCACAAGTTTTGAAATTGTCTCTAAGATAATGCGCCAACCTTAAATGTGATATTAAAGAGAGGCATACTTTTATATTGTAATCAGACCTTGAGCGTCCCGCTCTCATCTGAAGTAGATGGAGGCATTTATGTTGAGATGAAATAGGTAGATAGAATTTAATATTAGATTAGACAGTTTTAGAGCGCAAGAGGGAAACGGGATATAGACACCCTCATTGTGCATTGTAACATAATCCTGAACATTGAGAAGAGAAGCATATAGTTGTGGAAAAACACCCACGTACAAAGTTTGAATTAATAGAAGAGGTTGATTCAAATCCATGGTTTTGTGTTTTTTCTCTGTGTATGTATGTTGAATGCTATGCTCATAAGTATTTACTTCTTGTTATGCATTTGTTTTACATGCTATGTATGAATGATTTCTTGCTGAGTGTTTGAAACCTGAGAAAGGAAGTAGGAGAAATGAGTTTCAATTGTTTCTCTATCTGAGCAAGGATTCCTGCAAGGAGTGCAGTTGAAGTCATCCGCAAGGAGTGCATTGACAGAAGGCTCAGATAGTTTAACTCTTGTTCTCGTTCACCCAGAAGTGAAATTGGGTTATAGGAGCCGTGCAAGGAGTGCACAGGCTAAGGAAAGTCTCAGTTGTGAATCTGAGCGAAGCACTGGAGGACTGTTGCTGCAGGTGTGCACAGAGTCAAAGAGTTCTCAGATATTTGAAGGCATCTGGAGGTTGCCGCAAGGAATGCACGAAAAACAAAATCTTCTCTAAGACTCAGAGTCGTGAGAAAGCTCAGGAGGGATAAATCCTTTGAAGCTATTGAAGGTAGCACAAAGAGTTGGAGTATATCGAGTGACTCAAGGCGACGGAGGTTTGGGTCACATTTGATTAAGTTCAGGAAGGAGTCCTTGGTTCATTTCTTGAATGTATCGAGGAGAAGAAGACAGATGGTCAGGATCTTGGGGAGAGGATTTTCGAAACCCCTTCAGCCGTCAGATCTTCCAGAGAAGCGAGGAGGATACGGTTATGTCCGGAGCCCAAGCTCTAGGAAATCGTGAGCTATCGGATCTCACCCAGATATCCATCAGCCGTTGGATCTGACCGAAGGGATGCGAAGTTTAGGTCTTCATGAACAGAGAAGCGAATGTACCAAAAGGCATAAGGATATCGGCACTTGGGATATCAGGGATATCGAGGATGTGAGGAGATTCACTCGACACCCGAAACCCTGAATTTGTGAGGTTTTGATCTGAGCCGTTCGTTTGGGAGCAGATGCGTGTCACGAGATTTCCCATATCGGGGACTTGGACATTGGAGGACAGAAGGGGAAGTCCTTCAACTTCGCGAGCGACGAAGTGGCGAGAAGACCAGGAGTCATCCATCTGAGGAGGACATGTGGCAGAGATAGAGAGATCTCATGGACTCGGAAGTTCGCAAGGTGAGAGACCAAGCATTGGGTACTCCAAGTCGTGAAGACGCGAGGAGCGAGGAAGAAGGATCACCATTAGATCTGGGTCATAGGAGGGTCGTTGATCAGAAACCCCATCGCATATCGTGCATTCGGGGGTTCGGAGGTTGAGAGGGGTCACTTTCGACATCAGAAGTCGTGAAGTGCCGAGAGCCGAGGATCGTGTGGACACGTGGCAGAGCCATAAGGTGAGACCCGCGTGGTCGACGGGTGGACACGTGTTGCCTGGAGAAAGGAGGAAAAACTCTGTTGAATTCTCACGTCTCGAGGATTCGTGGGATAAGAGTGTGAAAGCTTGACGTTTCAACCTGCAAGGTTGCGAAAAGAGAAAAGTGTCAAGGGAGGAGTCAACCCGGCGTTGACCTATCGCATTTCGGGAGATCGTAACAGGAGGGCACGAGAGTTCGACTCACAAACTCACGAAGGTGCGAGTTGCGAGAGGCGCTGATATTTAAGACCTAGCCTATGGTTACATGTGGGGAGGGCGTTGACAAGGAAAGGAGCCATAACCGTATCGTCGGTTCGGGTATCGCAAGATTGGAAAGGAAGAGTCATAATCTTCGACTCACGAACTCGCGAGATTTAGTCCGATCTCTCGATTGTAAAGAGGAGATCCCGTGGAGAGTTGTTGTGGGTACGGATTTCCCGATAGGGAAATAGAAGATCCTTAGTGTTCTTCGAGCCAGTAGAGAAGAGAAGATCCTGTGAGCGGACGTGCTTGTGAGCGCGCCTGCATCATCATCCAATAACTGCAGAGTAAATAAGCAATGAACAAATGAACAACATACACATACACAATACACCAGTGTTTTACGTGGAAACCCAAGTCGGGAGAAAACCACGGAATGTTTTTTCTTATATGTCTTGAAGAATTAAATTCATTGGAAGCACCAACTTCCTTTGTTTTCGAGCTGCAACTAGAAGGAGGCTCCAACCCCCTAGTTTCTTAGGATACAACCTGAGGGAAGCTCCAACTCCCCAATTCTCTGGCTACAACCAGAAGGACGATACAACCCTCTATGTTCTCCGGCTAAAACCGGAAGGTGGCTACAACCACCTGTCCTTGCCCCGTCCTGCCACCCTAAAGTAGAAGTAGAATGATGGTACCACTGTCAACCTTTCACTGTGAGATATACCGTTGTAAACCTGTACCAATAAATCTGAACCATGCATCAACAATGCATCAACCTGTAATCAACTTGTACCATAAACAAGTGCATCAACCATGCACCAACCTATACCAAATAACCTGTAATAAAACTGTACCATAAACAAGTGCATCCAACTATGTAACAAGTATGTACCAATCATGTGTCAACTACTCATTAACTATGACTCATTAATATGTACAAACATCATCAACTATACACCTCATGTATGTGCCAACTCATTAACTACTTGTCTCAACCATGTACTCAACATGTACCTCAACCAAAATCCCTCATCAATTTCATCATTCAAATATGATTTGTAGCTATGTAATAGACTAGGTGTATATGATCACATTCCTGCAAACCTTTCTTAACTTCAACAACAAGAGACTAGCATTTTCATCAAACTTTTCTTTAGTCTCACATGCCTAGTTTTGGATTAGTCAACAAGACTAACTTGAAGTAATCATAAATTTGTACCTGTAATGTATAAAGATTTGAAACTGATACACAATGTTCTTCAGTGTGTTTTATGCAATTCCTCCAGGTTTCACTACTTGGAACCTCTCAGAAAATGATTTATAGCAAAAATGACATACCTTGTTGAATTATGGTTTATTCTAGAGAACGACCTTGTAGAGCGTTCCCCACACCGAATATTTGTTGAATTGATATGAAACTGTTACACAACATACTAAATACTGTACCCTAACCAACACATTTGGTTTCACAGATTTTGGATCTGTTATGAAGAAGTTATGACATTTTTACCCGAAACACCTATTTTTGACTAGTTTCAAGACTAGCCACAAACCCTATTTTCCACAAAGTGTAAATCCAAAAATAAAATGACCCACAAGCTGAATTTTTTACCACAGATACTTGGATATGTTTTATCAATTTCATAGCAATTTTAGGGTTTGAATCATTAGAGAAAAAAAATTATAGAGAAAATGGTGATATTACTTGTAAATAACATACCTTAGAAAGCACCATCAAAAGAATTTATTCTTCCTTGCATTTCTGCTTTCTTTTCTTCACCTTCCCTCGGAATTTCAGCTTAGATATCATTGGTTACCTCAGACACCTATAGATATTCAATATGCTCAAGTGTGATTAAAATGAGAGAGCTTTGCCTCTTATTTATACTCTCCAAGTAGTTTCCTTAAAAACATCTTCTAGGTCACTTGGCCCCACTTTCCTTATTTTAAGGTTAATCCACTTCTAATTTCTCCATTAAATTTATTATTGAAATAATTTATTTTGTATTCACTTTGAATTATAATACACTCATTACTTCACTTTATTATTTACCTTTTAAAATCTCTTAAACCACTTTGACTACTTTGACCTTTTGGGGCTTCTAGATGACATATGAGGGTCCTCCAACTTCGTAAGGCCATAACTCTCAAACCGTGAGGAGTTATGTGACATTACACATACCACCAGAAATGGAATGTCATGTACTATCCATATAGAATAGTATTATCTGAAAATATATCATAACTCATACCATTATCCATCAAACAAACTTGGGTCCATTACCCAAACCTAGAGTCTCCAACTTCTCATGGCCATAACTCTCTAACTGTGAGGAGTTATGTAACGTTCCACATACCACCATAAATGGAATGAAAATAAATATCCATCTAGGATATTTTACCTAACAAATTCATTGTCCTTCATCTCATTATTTCACAACTAAGCATGGGTTCTCTTACTGCGCAAAGCGTCTTCCCATGAGGGCTTTCACCATAAGGGGACCACTTTGGAGTTCATCCATCTTTACTTCTTATCAAACATAACAAAACAATAATGATTCATCTTTACATAAAACAATATTGGGTCCATTACCCAAACCTTTGTGCTACGGGGCTTTCTTCAAGGTTTGACATCAATGACAACCAACCTTAATCAACACATGTCAAGTTAGATACTTATTTTTTCAATGAAATATTCCCACCAACCAACTGACTATGATATGAATCCTTTCCTCTCAACGTTAGTCTATTATCCAAAGTTCCTTCCTACAACATGCCACCCCTTTTCCAAGCCATGATATCACAAGGGGATTGATTTACTTGACTGCCAAACTAAGTGGTTCAAGAAGTTTACTCTCCTTCACTCCATTGGAAACAAAAGAAGTTTTCTTCTTCCCATTGAGCTTAGGACCTCCACAGGTTTGTTAGGAGCCTTCCCAACTAGATTTCTTCTACACAAGGGAGCCCCTTATCTACTATACAGTCCCTCGATGACTTGATATTACTAGTGTAGGTTTATTTCCAGTAAGCACCAAATTGTGGCCCTCTATTGCTCCAATATGGATCTCGGTCTTATTTTCTCTAGGGTGACCCTTATTCTCTTGGGAAATATTGGGAAATATTCTTATTTTCTTAATGAAAACTTCCCAACGGATCTATTGCTCAGAGAAAGAACATGGTTCTCCTCCTCACAACTTCGTTCAACTGTGAGTCTGCAAATTGATGTGTTCTTTGTGGTTCCATATGAGAACTCGTTCACAGCTCCTCTGGCTCATGTGATTTCCTGAGTGCATTTTCTTATTTCCCCTTCCTCCTCTACAATAATGTGCATTTTTGTGATGTTTTCCATCTTTGGTCTCTTCTTCTACACAGTTCCCCGGGATCCATGTGACTATTTTCAGACACAACCTCTAGTCAAGGATCTAAATTTTTAAGGTGAAATACAAAGGTTTCCTTCTGTTATTTTTTTACCTGACCTTTGCCTCTTTAGGGAACCCAATCAATCAACATTTATAATTGCTTCAACCACCAATCTTGCTTCTGCATGACTGATAATGTGGCTCTTGGAAAATTCAGGCATGCTGACAGGTGACGCATTAAATTTGCAAGTATAGGATGGAGTGTTGAGAAAGATTCATATTTTCTTCATTGAAGCTTCTCCACCCCCCCTCATCAGTCCACCTTACCAATCCCACTTCATCGATCCACCTCATGAATCCCACTGTGATATCATGGATAGTACTCAAGGAATTTCCCTCTTGGTCAGTTTTTCAGGTGTTTTCTATTAATCAATAGCATGATTACATGCTTCATAACCCCATTATATGAAGTCTTAACACAATTACAATCATCGAGGAAAACAAGGTGTTACAAAGAAACTATTCATGTGCAGCAGGAGAAATTGGAAAGGTATGTATATAAAAATGTAGATTTTGCAGTTGGATAAAATTGTTCTTCATATTATTTATTTTCTGCGATTGTTATATGATGATGCATCTCTCCAACTCAGAATATTGTCTCAATATAGGACTTGAACAGTCACAAAATTGTAGAAGTATTCATTGGAGATGTGATGGTTGTATTTGGATAAAGAGAATAGATCACGCAAAATATTGCATGATGATATGACAGATGAAAATGGAATGATGAAAGTTATGTTGATTGTTCATGCACACCTCATTGAAAGACATGATCCAAAGATTGTTCCTGGAGCTGGAATATCTATTACAAATTTCAAAATTCTACCATAAAGGGGCTTTAACCGTGGTGATTGTGATTATGTTATATCGATACTTTAATCAAGTATTGTGGAGACAATGTCTCTAATGTGTAAAGAATACAATTTAATACCAGACATAAAAATCAAGCAATTTGGAAACAATACAAACATGTATCCAATCAACACTATTGGAGTTGTTGTCACCCTCACTAGAAAAGTTGCATCACAGTTCAATTTACATATAAAAGATGGCAACGCAAAGGATGAAAAAGAAACAATATGTTCTTTCATGGTCAATGGTTTATTGTTTATATGTTGATATTTCCTAGGTGAAGGTATATGACAATTACATTGTTTTATGTATTAGCTGCATCTATTTGAGACATGTGGACATTTCTTCGCTTCACTGGAACAACAACTGCAGATAGAGGAATTTTCTATTTTTCTATTTAAAAATATAACTAAGAGGAGAGGTGCAAAAGAAAAGGTGTTTCGTACAACACAATTTACATTTATAACAGAACTCACAACATAAGCAGTCAAATATATGAAAAAACTAATTGGCTCAACAAACATTGTAAGTATAGATTGACAACTCTATCTACAAATCTCGTGTACAAGATTATTTTAAAACACACACACACACACACACACACACACACACACACATATATATATATTAAGATTTGCACTATATAAAGAGGTCAAAGGTTCAATGATAGAAGCAAATTCATATTCAACTCCATTTGAACTTGTCTGTGCAATTTGCAACTCTCCTGTAGGTGCATCTACTTTGATAAAAAAAAATGCAATGTTTGATTGTATAAGATGCAATCAAATATGCGCTTATATATAAACATTTCCTAAGTGCTATCATACATGCAATCGACAACAGTAATGTGCAATGAATTGACAGGGAACCTATACTTCACGGGTTGCTTCCTAGCTTGATAGAAATGCAATATGAAATATATTTGCAAAATAAACCCAAAATTGTTTATATGTTGCACAATTTTTGAGTGCAAGGAAAATTTACATTAAATGAAGACAGTGTGGTCCTACATGTGGGATAGAGATTGAACAAAGACAGTTTCATCCTGCATGTGCGATGAGTTTTATGTATTGTTTTTCGATTTCTTTGTACGGATACTAGAACTATAATTTAGTTAGTATTTTTTATAGTGACCTAAATGATGATGCATAATAACATATACATTGTATATACATATTTCTTGTATAGTTATTAAGTACCAAAAATAACATGTGCACTATATGTACATTTTGAGACCAAAGTATTTACTTAATATTGTTAGCATTGCAATGTCATTGTATTGAATATATGAAATTAAATTATGTCAAAATTGTAATGAACATTTGACTAGATGTTTGTATGTTATTAGTCGTGTTACATTGCAACGTTGACATATTGTTACTAGAGCTAGATTGGAATTGGAACAAGTTTTTCTATTTAATGCTTCTAGAATTGTTGTTGACATGGAATTTGTAGGCCATCCTTGACATCTTTAACAAATTTGATGTTGTTTGAAAATTCCATATGCATCTGTTGACAGTGTCAGAAATTACTACTAGAAAAAATTCCGCACTATCGTTGGACAACAAATCGTAAGTACATTTGTTTTTCTTTCAGATATTAATGTGGATCTATATATTTCCATGCTTATGGCCTGGCATGGAATGATCAATGTACTTTATATTAATTTAAGTACGTTGTCCTGACTAAATATTTTTTTACTTCTACGATATCTATGATAAATGTCTCGTAAATACACATTAATAATAATATTCTAATTGCCCTATATAAAACCAAATGAAATCAAACTTCAATTAAAAAAAAAACATGATGTTTTATGGTTGCAGTAAGTCAAATATTTTTCTTTTTTCAGAGTGTATTATGCACGGTTGGTTACACAAGGTTGTGTTGAGCACTCAACACACCCTAAAAAAGTCTACGTAAAATTTCACTTTTTGGATACCACTTGATATTTTGCCGTTGTCTGATATGAAAATGTCTCATTTGCTTATCATTTTTGTTTCTCATTAAGTATTTAAAATCTTGCTTGGACATGTGAAAATCATTAACTTAAAAGACTAATATCTAAATTAGAGAAATGACAGTCAAAGTTTTCCCGGACGTACTTAAGGATTTTGGCATCGGGAAGGATTAAGCGTGAAAGAAAATGCTAGAGAGAACCAAAGTTGTTGAGTCCCGATCTTCGTCGACGTCAGCAGATGCGAAATTTCTTTCACGACAAGCACCACCAAGAATATCGTTGATGACCGATCAATTCAGCATCGGCGAAAGGTCAAAATAATAAGCATTGAACGAAAAATGAAATAATAATCACCAACCTCCAAGACGTTTTCGACATCGGGAGTTTCGAAGGATGATAACTCATGAAGAAACTACGTGTTGATTTTTTGAACGTCGATCCCCGATGCTCACCCGGTATCGGCAGTCACAATATCTAGCTCAATTTAGTGTGTTCGATGTAAACGAAGTCCTGAGTGCAACCCTTACCCAGGAGCTGAGTTCTAGGTTTTATTTAATGAGCCTCGAGTTAGTGATGCCACATCGACATCATTTGGCATCGGAAGTTTCTAAAGGAAAATATCACCAAACATGGAAAACTATCAAAACATACGTCACTCCTGAGAATACAAAACAAGGGTCCACCCATCATGTATCTCCTACACATAGACCTTCTCTCGGACTGATCTAGACACCTTGTAGTGTTCTTATGTTCTCCTCCTCCTCCATCATCCTATGTGCTTCGCGCAGCTGCACAATCGTATCTTGTGCTTCCCGAAGTTGTCTCTTAAGCTAATTTGTGCTTCCTTTGCGACCTTGCAGTGTTGATACCTCCTAGTTTTGTGTCGCTAGTTGTCTTCGCAATTCTCTATTTTCTTGATAAATTTTGGCTATGGAAAGTTGTGTTTGCTCCAGCTGTTGATTGGGGCTTTCAAAGTTAGAACTTGATGCCCCCGTCCTTTGCATTCAGCTCCCGCTTCCTCGACTGGTAGTCCCAATAGGCTCTAAATGGGTAGCATGCATTATGAACTCCTCAACGGTCGGGTGTGCACTCATCTTAGTCAAGATGCGGCTTCCACCTACTTCCTTATTTTTTCTGGGCCTTCCCCTCCTCTATGGTGTCTTCTTTTGAGAGCGTGTGGCCTCCAACATGTGTCCTTCAGACATAATTTTCTCTACTTTGACCTCTACTTGAGGCGCTGGCATCGTTTTCGAGCAAAAGTAGGGACCTCCTTTTGAAACCTAGGAGACACTTGATGCCAATAAGAAATAGTCCCAGGCATGTTAGGGTTCAGACCTAACGCTCTGGCTGCCTTGCAAACCTCATCCCGTGTTTTGAGGGGATCCCATGGTGCGACATCATATGTGCTTATACATTCACCACTGGATGAAGGGAAACGACACAGAGTTTGATAGAATTGGACTCGCAAGACCAGTCCTTGCTTACAAACTCGGCTGATGTGTAGAACCCACACAGAACATCTAGGATTTATAGCAGAGCAGGGCAGTGAGATGGAACGTGCTAAGGAATACTCATACATTGCGACGAGATGTTTTGAAGAATTAATACGTCATATCTGCATGACGGATATGATCCAGGACATATGAAACACAGTCAATAGGAGTTGCAGAGAATATATGGTACAATCATTCCAATCTCTTTAACCTTCACAGCCTCCATTATTAGCGAATGATGGTTGACACACTTGGTGATACGGCTTCTGGGGTAACAACTTGCCTCGACCTGAGGCGTTTAACGACTTCCTTTATTACGGTATCTGACCTTTTGGGAGCTGACACACACGTTCAACTATGGCATCCTTTCCCGACCCCAAGGAGCAATCGACCTCTAGAATGGCTTTGACACTCGTATATGCCATACCTGATCTGCCACGTTATGGAGCACAAATGTAACTCATCCAAACTAAAGAGGAGTGGCGGCATGGAAAGAGATGCTACGATTCATTCAAAAGGTTACTGGGATCACGTAAGTATTTAACAATCAGGACTAGCGAGCTCTACAGGTATGCATCAGTTTGTTTTTTCCGCTTACATCTTCCTATGTTTTTCCTAATAAGTAATTTCTAAATGATTTCAATCCTGATTGCAAAAAATATCCCTCTGACTACCGAACAAAGTTCGCTCCATAACCTCGCCGAGGAACCTAAAGGAAACATTGGGGTAAAATCATTGAAGCAATGAAGGATATAGGACTCCCCGAGTTCGGTGACCCCAATGACTTCATCAACTTATGCGACATAGTCGGATCACATGCCAAGCAGGATTCACTATGGGCTGAAGAGATAACCAAGGTGACTGATACGTCGCCAAGGCAAGTGAAAAGATTTATGGAACATCCGATGAAGGCTCAAACCATGCTACAACACTTAAACACCAGTATAGTGAAGTATCGAGCGCATGCGGTGGAGATCAGAGGATTCTATGCAGATCTGATGGAGCAGCACAGGTTCCCATGGGCCCAAACCTACGAAGAGTTGTTTATTAGTTGGTCTGAGTACAAGAAAAGTCATCCTTTCAAAGAACTATCTTGAGTTGACTGTTAAAGAAATTGTTAGAAGATGACGCCACGTGGCGTATTTTTCTTTTCTTAAACCGCACTTAGCCGTTGTTTTCAGTTGAACTTTAGATTATAAATAAAGACATTGACCAATTAGTTACGGGTCAATGGTTGTTGCAAGAACTCTTTCTTTCTGGTTGTTAAGAATTATTTTAAAGTTGCTTTGAATTGAGAAGTCCTTCTGGACTAAAGACAAGTTATTTTCATCAACTGCATGTGTGATTGGACGTGGAGAAGAACTATTTCCTATCTTGTTTCATGAATGATGTTGTAATGAGTAAGAGAAATTAATTTTGTTGTCAAGTTATCTGGGCCAATGTTTTGTTGTTCTTTTTTTCAATGATGAAGATGAATCATTGTGTTATTATGTGATGAATGATTATGGTAGATGAATTATTTTTCTTACCATTGTCTTATTGCATATGTGTTTTATTTCTGGTAATTAGCATCTCATACAGTGCAAGATACCAAATATGTAAAATATGCAGAACATAGATAAAATGTTAGAAATGGCAGAATAACAGTAAAATATCCAGCATAATCTTCACAATACACAGAAATGATATAACAATAACAATAGAAATAACACTTTGATTCAGAAAGCAATGTTCAGAGGCCTCTTCGAGGGGGCAACCTCCAATCGAGCAGCGCTCTGTTACAATAATCTCTAAGCTAGGGTTCTCATACCCTCGACCCTTATTTATACTAAATATGTCTATTAAGAGAAGCATCTAGAGGAAGATCCTTCTAGAAGCAGAAGATTCTATTAGGTATTCTTACATCCACCTTATTCTATTTCATTGAAAGGCCTTATTAATATTGACCTTTATTACATTCGAATACATTGATCTACCTATGTGCGGGTTAGGACCTTAACATGTCCGCCCCCTTAAAAACA
>ML810509.1:0-22069 GCA_009831015.1 Picea engelmannii | reverse complement strand
CTAAGGAGGATAGATCGTACCCTTAGCCGTACTACCCGACTACCCAGGTACTAGAGAGTATCTTCCCGAGTGTTGTTCTCGGTGACACTATAGCAGTCCAGCGGCCGATAGGTTTATCTAAAGAGGGCTTCAGGAAATCTAGGTCGATCCATACACAGGTGTTGTTTGATGCGCTACCACTCGAAGGGGTACCAACAGGGGTTACAAGGGTGGCCAACAGATGTGTTCTTAAGAACCACTTGTATTTCCTGCGTGTATGAATCCCTCAACCGCGGGTTTATGCACGTAACGACAGATCTCTGTGGCTTACAGACGCCAGAATACGTCTCTACCCTGAAAAAAAATACCCACAATTTTTTCCAAGGAAAGTGTTGTGATACCACTTGCAAGATACCAGATATATAAAATATGCAGAACATAGATAAAATTCTAGAAATGGCAGAATAACAGTAAAATATCCAGCATAATCTTCACAATACACAGAAATGATATAACAATAGAAATAGAAATAGCACTTTGATTCAGAAAGCAATGTTCACGGGCCTCTTCGAGGGGGCAACCTCCAATCGAGCAGCGTTCTGTTACAATAATATCTAAGCTAGGGTTCTCATACCCTCGACCCTTATTTATACTAAATATGTCTATTAAGAGAAGCATCTAGAGGAAGATCCTTCTAGAAGCGAAAGCTTCTATTAGGTCTTCTTACATCCACCTTATTCTATTTTATTGAAAGGCCTTATTAATATTGACCTTTATTACATCCGAATACATTGATCTACCTATGTGCAGGTTAGGACTTTAACATACAGTAATTGGATGCTCACATGGTTAATGTATTAGTACTAGGCCTGTGGTATGAAATTGTCGTCTGCATGCTTGAGCAGCGGGTTATCCCAAGTTCAACATCTTCCCCTTACTTAAGCTTAATTCTATTTTTGTTACCAAGTTGGTTTATACCGTCTTACATCTCATATCAGTCCCACCCAAGAGAAAATCTGAAAAAAAGATAGTCCAAACTGAAGGAAGATCCTTCACAAGAAAATGTAAAGCCCATCGATAATTTTTTTGGATCACAAGATCTGGAGAACCATTCCACTATTAAATGATGCAGATTCTAATAGGGCCTTGGTGGCGGGTTTGGTTCCTACTGTTGAATCAAGGGATTTAAGGCCCATCAACATAATTGGCGCTAGAAGGAGGGCCTGAGAATGAATGGTTGGATATATATTCTACAGAGTATTTCAAACAACCTATAGATTCAAAACAACCCACATGCATGGCTAGTCATTCCCAAGACAGCCCACACATGCTAAGTACTCCTGGAACAAGTAACTCACCCCAACCAGAGGAAGAACCGTTTCACCCTGAAATACCCTACGCTCTTCCTCACGAGGAGGTAAATCAATTTAGAAGAATCACAAGAGCCTACGCCCGATAGATCAATATGTTGTCCTTATCTCCCATACTCCCTCGAAGAAAACAACAAAGTAGACCAGTGGTTAGTACTCAAGTTTTTGTGCACTCGGTAGAAGACTTAATAGATTTCGCAATTACCAAAATCCAATATCCTCTTAATTTGATACCTGAAACACCAGCCAGCGACATCTCTGAACTGGACGATTTTTTGGAAGAGGAGGAGATTAAATCAGAGTCTGAAGATATGGAAGGAAACAACGACCATAATGATGAAAGGGGGAAGTTGCCTCTGAACAATCAACCTGGTTCGCCAAAGACACATTGGCCCTCTCGGGACTAGTTCATAACCTTCCTCGTCATCTAAAGAAGTTGCTTCCTAAGTTCGATCTCGAAACCTCTGGATTTCCTGAAGATCATATCAAGAAATTTATATTAGCGATCAAGTTTATGAATGTCCAACATGAAGACATAGTATGCAGACTCTTCCCCTATACGTTTGAAAATTCGGCTTCCACGTGGTACTTCAATCTGCTGATAGGATCTATAACTAGTTGGACGAAGTTCCAGATAGATTTTCTAGACAAATTTGTCGAAGAAACTACTACGGGAGCTATGATGGCCGAGTTGTTCACCGCCACCATGAGTTTGAAAGAAAGGGTCAAAGACTTCAATCAAATATTCACGACCATCTTGAACAAGTTCTAGCCCGAAGCTAAGCCAACTCAGGAATCGCAAATCGAAGTTTATTCTAATGCTCTCCCAGCTTCCATTTCCATGTTCGTAAAAGGGTTGTTAAATGAACCCTAGATGAGAACTTTAAAGAAGCCAAAACGATAGAATTCTAGATGAAGGGGTGTAAAGAAGGCCAGGTTTATTTAGTTAAGAAAGAGGCTCAACCTCCTCCCAGGAGAGGACTCCTTTTGACTAGAACACTGGGGAAACAAGCAGAACAGACTCCTGACAAGGGTAATGGAGACATAGAATATATACAGTGCATGGTTAAGAAATTATCAAACAAGATCATAGATATGAAGAGAAACACAGGGGAAGGAAACCAAGGCCAAAGTCCCTATAAGCCTTTCTTTAAAAGGAACCCATTGTTCAAGGCAATTGAACCTCCCCCGGCTAATTTAAATATCAATCTAGGGAATGTAGCATCTGATTCTTTTTGTACGTATCACTAGGAAAACCACTCCGAAAGAGACTTCCCACAAATGGGTGCATACCATGAATTTTATGGCCAATCGATTTCGAGATGAAGTATCCCTAACCAAACAATCGAGTAGTTCAGTTATGAATATTGTCAACTAGGAAGAGGTTGATCCACAAAAAGATACAACCATGTTGATATGGGATCCCGACCTGATCATGGCTTCCGACAACCTGTTTGAGTCTCAAGAACCACTCGTCGAGGTCTCGGTGGTGCAGATGCATAGTAAAGGTCCACCTATCTAAAAAGACATCACTTCTACCCAAACTTCGAGAAATAAGACAATCCCTGATCACCCGAAAGCACCTTTTTCTCCCAGTAAAAAACCTATAAGAATCCATACCCGAGAATCACCCAAACTGGATTACAAGGTAGTTGAAGATTTGAAGAAGTTAAGGTCTAACATATCAGTCATGGACATATGCAGAATCCCTCAACAGAAGGACTTCCTGCTACAAGATCTGAACTCAATAGAAGACCCTACGACTGGAAATGGTCAGGAAAGAAATATAACTTCCAATGACCCAGTAAATAAACCAACCATGAATACATGTTCGGAAGATAAGAAAGTGAATCCTTTTGTCCCACCTTTCCTCTTAATGGTCGAAGTTTTCAACAGGAACCTCCATAATTGTTTGGTATATTTAGGAGCATCTTCCAACGTTATATCCTTGTCAAGTTGCAGAAAACTAAATGTCGTTCCTCTATAGAGCGACAGACATGTGATACAGCTAGACAGGATGTTACAGGAAAATCCCCCTGTGGATAGCTGAACTTCCTCTTGGATCTAGACCCCTATAACCAAGATAGAAAGGTGCTAACTTTCATCACTGACATCCCTTTAAACCTATCTAAACTAATCTATAGAGAAGAGGAATAAGATGTACCTTTTTATGATGTTTTTCCTCGCCCAATTCCAAGTTGAGATCTGATCCACAAGCTCTTCAACAGGTCCTGCAATCCAATCAAAGACAAATCATACTTCATATTCTACTATGATTAGTTTGAAACTAGATCTATCGATTAAATACAAGTTCATGTAGGCATACATAATCTTGAAGGAAACAGGCCAAGAACATGTATTAATGAGAACTCAATAGAGATACTTACAAACCTTTGATGCAGATGCAACAGCCTCACCAAGCTCTCCTTGTCCAACCCCTTTCTCAAATGATCCACAAAAAAAATGACTATGCTTCATTGATCATATCCCTTATGAGATTATAAGTTTGATGCCTTCAATTTCCTCCTTCCTTGTGAAATCATAAGTTAGGTATCTCTTAATATCTCCATCCCTTTCTTCACCATGAGGAGGCCTCCTTATATAAGCTTGGAGATAACCAACCACCTTAGAGATTCTTGGGATAGATTGAGGATCCTTCTCCATCAGTTGTGTATCTTCCCTAAGATCCATCCTTGACCTTAGATTCAAATCCAACCAACTCCAGAGATGAGGGGGATTTTTCCCTAATTTTCCTCAATAACCCAAGATTTCCTCAAACAGCCTAGTGCTCCCCTAGAATGGGGCACAAAGTGTTGCAACTCTCCCCCAAAGGAGGGCAAGGAGTGTTGGCACTCCCTGAAAGTGGGTAGGGGAGTGATGGCACTCCCTGGTGGTGGGTAGGGGAGCGAAGGCCTTCAAGATTGATTTTTAAGTGGTTTTCTTCATGGTAAAATCTTTGTACTCTTTTTCATGTGATTTCTCTTTCTTAAACTAGTCTTTGAAGTGTCCTCGTGACGTCGTTCGAGACACGACCTAGGAAATATTACTGTATGATGTCTGTGAGACATGCGACACTTATGGATAAAATGCGACACTTGTAATGACGACAATAGGGCATCATTGAAATGAGTAATTTTGATGTGTAACAGATTCCCCCCAAAGTGCGAAGTTAGAAGATGAAAATTGATGACTGAAGTACTTTGTAGACTTTTTCGAGCAAGGGTATGTACTTAAAGAACTTGGTAGAAGCTGCATACAACCATCATACAAATGTTATGATATGTTTCAAACCCAAGGCAGGCATACCTATGCTTAGGTGATAAAGACTTGAAAGGTATGGCCGCCATAAAATACACTGCGAATCCGTAATTGTATTAACAAAAAGGTATAGCCACCAAAGATACAATGTAGATCTATACTCCCATGATATGAACTGATCGTAGCCATGAAAAATGCACAGTGGATCTACGAGACGACAAGACATAGCCACGAACCAATACAAAGTGGATCTATGTGACAATATATGTGTCAATATTCAAGAGAAACTCTGTCGCAACCTGGGAAAAGTGCATATCAGAGTGATCACTCAACCCAGGGTCTTCTTACTGATCTTGATGCGATACGAGTATGACCATGTGAATAGATGTCCTGATGTCGAACATGGTACAAACCACTTGATTACCGGTCAACGAGGTAAACCATTAACAAGCACGAGGGAGATCACCATTGATGTCAATGATTCCCAAGGTTCCCTAGTACATTACAACGAATGTGAATAGATGAGATGAACTTGAACATTTGTGGAATCATCCGATCAGGGGTCAATGATGTAAACCCACTGTCGGAAGCGAGGAGGCTTGCCATTGAGGCATGCAAGTCCCAAGGTACTAATTGGTTTCTAAGTCAAGTTCCTGGATAATGTGTTGGAGTCGACAGGAACAGACTAGTCGAAGGAGGGCCTTGATGTATCCCCCATCAACGACACAAAACTGACATAGAGATATAAGTTGGTGGATCAAATGAACATGGATTGACACGGGTATTGAAACGGGATATTTGTGATGGTTGACTCTTGAGATAGATACTTCCCTTGAACACTGAGGCACAACAGCAGAAACATGACATGGACCAAAACATGATGATGCAATGGACACTGTGACTTTTGTTGGGTTACCCAAAGGAGTAAAGAAACTCAGAGGATTGGTTCAGTGCAGAGGTTCAGTGGATTAAAAAGTATGCAAAAACAAACTTTCGTGTTCAAGGGCGACTGTAAGAGTGATTGGTGATGTTTTCAAAAACTGCTTGGCTTTCTTCCTTCAAATGTTTTCTCCATACAGAGAGACGAGTACCTCCTTTTAATTTAACGAGCTCAAGGAGGATAACACATGATCGATATAACTCACCTTTGGTAAGTCCCTCTTCCTTTTTTTAATGAATTGGAAGAAGTAAGGGTTCGGTCCCATATGGGCCCTTCAATGTATGATTTTTTTAACGATTCCGGAGAAGTTAAACTCGGTGATTTTCCATTTTTAGGGAGTCTAAAAAGAACTTAAAGATGACTCCAAGGTTGTCCTTTTTCGTAATTTTAATCTCGCGAGGCCGAAAAAGAGATAAATTATCACTCAAAAGATGCATTTTCAAACTTTTTAATGAATTTGAAAGGAAGCAAGATCACTTGGCAATATTTTCATGTTTAGAGAGTCTGAAAAAAGCTTAAAGGAGACTCCAGGGGGTTCCTTTTTCGTATAACCTTTATGAGTCCGAAAAAAGTGATAAAAGTATACTCAGTTACATTCTCATGTATTTACGAGCGTGAGAATGAACTAAGACCATGTTCGTTATTGGTTTCATTTTTACACAAGCTTGAAACAAAATTAAACTATGCTTGTAAATTCCCAACGTAATTTCCAAACGTAGGAATACCTATGGATGGTTGGTAATCTGCCCCCAGCTTGAAAAGATAGTGGCTTAACTCCATAATGATAATCAAAGGCTGGAGACATGCCCCCCAAGCTTCAATTCATTCACCGACTTTGAGGTTGTCACCAATTTCTGTAGTAGATGGAGAAAAAGGATACAGGTGGATGAAATGAAGGTTCAAAAACGTGATCTAACGAAAGACTCGACTTGGTAGGAGAGGTGACTATTTCATTTTTTAATGAGATTTTCATAGGAAAATAACTATGCTCAAGGCTCCGGGTTCAATCCCTGGATTTTTGTTTCATTTTTTAATGAGCTTTCCACATAGAGTAAAACTATGCTCGTGACTTTTGTTTCATTTTTTAATGAGCTTGCCACATAGAGTAAAACTATGCTCGTGACTTTTGTTTCATTTTTTAACGAGCTTGCCACATAGAGTAAAATTGTGCTCGTAGTTTCTGCTTGGTTATGGATTCCAAAAGGATAATGCTCTGGAAGGACACCATGTCAAGGAACAAAAGTCGAACATGGCTTCTAAGAGATCTTCACTGGACGAAAGGAAAACACTCTGGAAGGAACACATGTCAAGGTCCATGATAGGGGTAAGGAGATCTAGATCCAATAGCCCTACCAAAGAGATCACCATGTTGACTATCGGATCTAAGTCATCGGAAGTTGAAGTCATGGGAGACAATGACACATAATTGACCTGTGGTAGGGGTGATGCCAACTGCATATAAGAACTGTTTAGGGAGGTCATTGGGTTGATGGTCAACTCAGGGCCAACAAACGAAAGTTGATCAATAGTCACCATTCTTCCATCGTGCGGGAAATATATCACACGAAAAAGAGTCGACACAATAGCTTTCATGGCATAGACATAATCTCGCCCAAGGAGTAAATCGAAATCCAAGGGGTCTTGGACTACCATAACATCAATAAAGACCGTTTTCCCTCCCAAAGTTATAGGAAACTAAGGAAGGAATCCTGAAGGGTGACTAGTTCTTCTGTTAAAAGTGAACAGAGTCTGGGTAACCAGAACAAGCTGAGGATAACCCAAAGCTTGCCAAAAAATAGAGGACAAAATACTAACAGACGAACCTTCATCTATCTGTGCATGAGGAGCGTCCCGACCACAAACTTGTATTGTAATCTTGAAAGGAATGTGAGAGGGAAGACGAGGTCCAGTTAGTACACCCCAATAAAAAAGGATGGTCTCATTACTTGGAGGGGGTTTCGTGGGAGAAGGAGGAATTTCCCCCAGCACAGTAGATTCTGTATCAACAAGAAAAATGTGGGCAGAATCGAGTTTACTCTCTAGTGGGAGAGTAGGATCGATTTATAATGACAAAAAATCAATCACTTGGGTTTCATTCTCCAAGGGGAGAATGAGGTCAATAGGTGGAAATGGATCGACCACATGGGTTACACTCTCTAACGGGAGAGCGGGATCGATCGAAGATGGGATCGGATCAACCACTTTGTCAACTAGTTCAACTAAGGACGTGACCAGATTGACGACATGATCAACCGGACTGACCGATGAAGGGACTGGAGAAACCACTTTGGCACTCTTCAGAGGAGGAGTGGGATTGACCACGTTGTCACTCTTCAGATGAAGGGTGGGACTGACCAATGACGGGACTGGATCAGTCACTTGGATTTCACTTTTCAGATGAAAAGTGGGGTTGATCGATGATGGAATTGGATCAACTACTTTGGTTAGTGGTTCAACCAAGGATGAAACTAGATTGACCACTTGATCAATCAGACTGATCGGGGATGGAACTGGATTGAACATTCCATCAACTAACGATGGGTTGGGGGAAATATTACGATAACTAGTTAGAAGTTGAAGCTTTTCCAAAAGAGAAGAAGTCTCATCCATACGAGGACAAAGGTGAGAATAATGATCACCTTCGCATAACATACAAGGAAATTTGATGGTTGTCTTCTTCTTACCAACCTTAACATCATTATTTGACGGGGCATCACCAGCATGACTAGCAGAGGCCGATGATGTGGAGGACCACATTTCTAATATCTTGGGAATACTAAGGAAATCCCTCAGAAAGTGGTCACCCTTACAAAGACTGCAAGGGAATTTGGGTTTCGGATTCTTCGTTTTAATCTTGTCGACCTCATCAACACTCCCAGTATGATTAATAGTAGTTGGTTGCTTGGATCCAACATCTGATATGGTTATATGCTTGTTCCTTTTCGGGTTCTTCTTCTTATCAACCTGGCTACTTTCTTTGGAGCTTTCACTAGGCGAAGAAGGAGAAAGGGAATGAGACTTAATGGGTGAATAAGGAGAAAATTCAACATGAGGTTGATGTGTGGGTGATGTACTTACATCTAAAGCATTAGGTGCAGCTGAATCAGTAGGAAGATTCGAGATCACTGGAGTGGGGAACAACCAAACTGGTAATCTAATGGTGAGTCCCGGAATACATAGTGTGGCAATGTATGGAGGACCAATGTTTCCAAAATAAGGAAAGGTGAAAGGTTCCCCAGGACAAGGGGTTCCTCCATTGGTACTCCTAGGATTTGATGCCATTAACACTGACTTGACCTAAGGTTCACTAAGTAAAACAAACAACACATGCTACGAATCTAATAAGCCAACAATCGAACAAATCTTCCCACAATGAAACCACTAGTTGGTGATGAAATCCAACATCGCGAGATCAATATAAGAAGGGGTGGGGATAGAGTGGGTGGATCAGTTACGTTGGTGACCTTCTTAACGGACTTACGCCTTGGTGCAATCTTCCACACAATAATTTTGGATTTACCCTCCAAGGATCCCAAGTGAGTTTGACCAACGTCTATTTCAGGTATAGTGAGACTTTCCTTCATTGTCACTTTGTGTAAGACCCTGAAGATTATGGCTACTAAAGTCACCAACTCACAGTCATCCCCTGGGCAGGTACAGTCGACAGTCTAGTCCGAACGTACAGGCAGGATAACAAGTCTGAAATCCTTCAAGACAACTAAGGACAAGTGGACCGGTAGAACTCCAGAGGACCCCGAACGGATTCAGAATTCATGAAGCACCGAGACCAAATGAAGACATTTGAACCTCAAGAAGAACCCCCAATATACGATCTAACTATTACAAACGGTTGAATCACAGAGGGATAATATTTGTAACTCTCCCAAACACGACCTCGTGCTTAACCAATGTGTGAGAGGGGGATCCCAGTAAGCTTATACAAAAACTGGATTTTCTCTCCCTGTCGCAAGATGATACGTTTGTTTGATAGCTTTGGAAAGTTATCCTTTCAACCTATTCCAAATCCCTACACCTTAACCTAATGTAGGTTTGCTAACAGAAAATGTAAAAATGTCTAATAAATTTTAGTTTAATTCTTGATTTTAAGGTTGTTTCCTACTCAAGAGGAAAATGGCATGGATTAAATGATGTTTTGACTGACTCTAAACAATGCAAAGAAATGAGAATGCAAAAATTTCACTTCGATGAAAGCTATATTACAAGAAGGAGAAAACGTTTAGCATTCGAGATGCACAATGTCCCAAAATGCCAAAAACCATGCAATTTTGCTACTTCAAATGAAAGCTAGTTTCACTACCCAAAAGCAAGAATGCAAGTATGGTCTTTGTTTGATTCTAATGCATAAAGAAAATAAATACAATTCCTTCAATTCTCCACAACTTTCAATCAGAAGAAAGAGTCATATATAGATGCAAAAGACACGAAGAAAAAAGGCTACAAACAAAGCATGCACTCAAGGTAGTGAGGTATGAAATAAACAAGTAGAAACTTGTTCTGATAAGAACATAAACAAGGATTCTACAACTGATCCAAGAAAATACAGAGAGAAAGAGAAATCACTCAAATTGTCCTGACAAAACAAGTAGATAGAAAGAGAAATTTCACATTTCGGAAAACAATTTCAAGCTCCAATCAAGAAAATAAGGGGTGATAAGCACCAAATATCAACCTAAATAACTTCACAAACCAATCACATAGTCTGGGTAAATACTTCCACAAAACAAGATGAGAAAATATGAGCAGAAAAAGGAAAAAATCATCCAAAAAGGAGACCATCGCTCCATGTCTCAAGGGTACAGAGTGTTGCAGCACTCCCTAAAGAATTGTAGGGGAGTGATAGCGCTCTGGTATGGCCTATAGTAGGGCATTGGTTCACCCAGAAATTCAAAAAAATGTCAAAAAAAAGAAGAAAAACTCACCCGGAATGCATAAACAATTGGTGAAATCGCTAGTGAAGGTAGGAGAAGGCTAATGGATGATGATCAAACAGTAAAAGTGATCTGAAAGGTGGGAAAATATAAGTAAATACAAGAGGAATTTCTTGGTAAAAATGACCTCATAGATCAAATGGAACAGTGGATAGATCTCTGAATTTTCTTACAATAGATTTGATTCAGTCAGATAAATGAGAAAAAAATAGGAAATTGACTCTAAATCTTCAAAGAAGAAGAGTGACTCAAAGTAAGTAAGAAAAAGGTCAACACTCCAAACAAAACATAATCAATTCTTATAAATCAAGATGTTGGAGGCCAAAACAAGGACACACTGAGATGGTATTAACCCTGAGCAGATGAATCAACAAAAAATAGACTTAGAGATCAACTCCCAAAAGTTTTTTTTAACAAAAAAAGACCATCGCTCTAGTGTCAATGGTACCAGAGCATTGCAACACTATGTGGGAGTCTTCAAGGGAGCTCTAGCACTCTGGCGGTAGAAGCAGGGGAGTGTTGGGCTCTTAGAAGAACAAAAAATTTCCCATAACTCAAAAAACTCAGGAAAATCCAGAAATTGAGTGTGTATGGAATGAATCCAAGAGCCAACAACACATCTAAGAATCAGAAACACAGCATGAATAATATCTAAAGGTGAGAAAATGCCAAAAACAAGACCAAGTAAGGAAACCAAAATTGAAAGCTTCGCTCCCCAATGGAGTCGCCAATTTTTGTTACAGGAAAATCCCCCTGCGGACAGGTGAACTTCCTCTTGGATATAGACCCCTATAACCAAGACAGAAAGGTGATAACTTTGGTCACTAACATCCCTTTAAACCTAGCTAAATTAACCTATAGAGAAGAGGAAGAAGATGTACCTTTTTATGATGTTTTTCCTCGCTCAGTTCCAAGTTGAGCTATGATCCAAAAGCTCTTCAACAGGTCCTACAATCCAATCAAAGACAAAGCATGCTTCCTATTCTACTACAATTAGTTTGAAACTAGATCTATCCATTAAAGAAAAGTTCATGTAGGCATACACAATATTGAAGGAAATAGGCCAAGCACATGTATTAATGAGAACTCAATAGAGATACTTACAGACCTTTGATGCAGATGCAACAGCCTTACCAAGCTCTCCTTTTCCAACCCCTTGCTCAAATGATCCACAAACAAAATGACTATGCTTCACTGATCATCTCCCTTATGAGATCATAAGTTTGATGCCTTCAATGTCCTCCTTCCTTATGAGATCATAAGTTAGGTATCTCTCAATATCTCCATCCCTTTATTCACCATGAGGAGGCCTCCTTATATAATCTTGGAGAGACCCAACCACCTTAGAGATTCTTGAGATAGGTTGAGGATCCTTCTCCATCAGTTGTGGATCTTCCCTAAGATCTATCCTTGACCTCATATTCTAATCCAACCAACTCCAGAGATGAGGGGGATTTTTCCCTGATTTTCCTCAACAACCCAAGATTTCCTCAAACAACTCAGTGGTCCCCCAGAATGGGGCACATATTGTTGCAATGCTCCCCCAAAGGAGGGAAAGGAGCATTGGCAGTCCCTGACAGTGGGTAGGGGAGTGCTGGCACTCCCTAACAGTGGGTAGGGGAGCACTGGCACTCCCTGACAGTGGGTAGGGGAGCCTTAGCCTTCAAAATTGTTTTTTAAGTGGTTTTCTTCATGGTAAAATCTGTGTACTCTTTGTCATGTGATTTATCTTTCTTAAACCAGCCTTTGAAGTGTCCTTGTGACGTCATTTGAGACACGACATAGGCAAGATGACTGTATGATGTCCGCGACACTTGCGACACTTATGGATAAAATGAGATAGTTGCAACACTTGTAATGATGACAATAGGTCATCATTGAAATGAGTAATTTTTATGTGTAACACAGGACCCAGGTCAAAGTCATGGGGGAACTCAGGGATGTAATGATCAGAATAGCGACACATCCTAAATTTGTACAAGTGATTGACATCATCGTGGTAGACATTCTAGAGGCCTATAGGTTATTACTAAGTCGAGATTAGTTTGAGAAGTTAAATGGGTACTTTAGCACATACTGGGCACACCTTTGGCTACCACTGAAGGGGTACAAAAATATGATCAGAATCGATAGGGAGAGATATCTAAAACATATGGTCACTGATCTAGAAACCCTGAATAAACCCTCATCTACAGATTTCCCCGTGCTAGGAAATTATTTATGCGATTCCCACTTCAGAAAATTTTATCCTCTCTTATCTGATGTCCCCCTCACTCAAAACTATGAAATGGTCTTTCGAGAAAAAACGTCAATACCGATAGAAGACACCCTCTTCTGCTAAGACCCTGCTTAGAAATTACAGAACAAGAGATAGGAGAGCTAGAAAGTAATAAGGAAGGAGAAAAGGGCTATTGTCGTTCACAAATTTGGACCATATACTTTGATGGATCTAAATCACAAGAAGGATCAAGGGCAGGGTGCATTCTCATTGATCCAAAAGGTAAATGTCATTTACTGTCCTGTAGACTAGAATTTGAATGCACCATAACACTGTCAAGTATGAAGCTCTAGTACAAGGGTTAAATAAATCAATAGACTTGAACGTCAAATAATTGAAAGTTTTCAGGGACTCAGATATTATCGTTAGACAAGTAATAAATACTATACATTGCAATTCCCCGCACTTGAAGAATTATTAGCAGGAAGTGCATAGTTTAATGGATCATTTTGAAGATTTCAATATCACTGCGATCCCCAGAGAAAAGAACATCCTTTCTAACTCCCTGGCCACATATGCTTCAAGGCTGTCACCTTTGGAGGACTATGAAGCCTCCTGGTTCATTGTGGAACTACTCTAGAAACCGTCAGTGCCTAACAATATCTCTAATTGGAAGGTCTTTGAAGGAGATGAACAGATCATTAACTTCCTGACTAACCAAGACAATTTCAAAGATTTAGTCAGTGATGATGAGGTATTCTAGGAGAAAGCGATGGAAATTGATCCTCAAACAGGCCAACCTATTGACAGATCGAAATCTCACACCATCCCGAAGGGGATAGCTAATCTAGAAAATTTGTTCGACCTGAAAGAACGCTTTAGGGGGCCTAAGAACGTAGAGATCGGTAGCTCCTGTCCCCTGCATGAAACTATAAACCTCGGAACCCCGGAAATTCCAAAGAATGTGAATCTCGACAAGACCATATCTAAAGAGGAAAGAAAGGTTTATCTCAAACTATTTAGACAATATCAAGATGTCTTTCTATGGTCCTACCGAGACCTGAAAACCTATGACACCCGGATCATTAAACACACTATATCGTTGAAACCTGAGGTGAAACCTTTCCAACAGAAGCTCTGAAAGTATCACCCATCCCTGGAACCCCTCATGTATCAGGAATTAAAGAAACTTTTAGATGCCAAGATCATTTTCCAGGTCAGGCATTCTGCATGGGTAGCAAATCTGGTCCCTGTGAGGAAAAAGTCTGGAGAAATTCGCTTATGTCTAGATTTTAGAAACCTCAAAAAAGCTTCAGAAAAGGACAATTACCCAGTCCTGCCAATGGAGAAACTCCTGCAGACTGTTTCTAGCTCATATATTTTCTCCCTACTAGATGGTTTCTCAGGTTACAACCAAGTCCTGGTTTCGGAGGAGGATCGTTTAAAAACTACCTTCCGAACCAAGTGGGGAATCTTCGCTTATAACACATGCCTTTTGGGTTAATCAACGCAGGAGCGACCTTCAAAAGGGACATGGATGTATCATTTCAGGGACTAATCAACAAGTGTGTGGTAATGTATCTATACGACATAACTGTGTATTCAAAGAATGGAGAAGAACACATCCAACACTTAACTCAGATTTTTGAAAGGTGTAGGAAATATGGTATATCCTTAAATCCAAATAAAACTATTTTCGACATCAAGGAAGGTAAGTTGTTAGTTCATATTATATCCCAAGCAGGTATTTGCATAGACCTATAAAGGATTAAAGCCATATATCAACTCTCGTTGCCCCATAACAAGAAATCTATGCAGTCTTTTTTCGGGCAAATCAATTTTGTGAGGAAATTCACTCCCGATTTCACGGAAATCATCAACCCTTACAAAAGATGATTCGAAAAGATGTTGAATTTAAGTGGGATGATGAACAAAAGAATGCTTTCAACAATATTAAAACTGCTATATCCCGAGCCCCTGTGCTACTAAGTCCCGATTTCAATAGGGATTTCTTCCTCTATACTTTCACTTCCGACCAGTCATTAGCTGCAGTATTGACTCAGAAGGATGATGACAACAACAAAGCTCCATTGTCATTCATGAGTACTAATCTCTAGGGAGTCGAACTTAACTATCTTGCTATTGATAAACAAGTCTATGTGGTATACAAGGCAGTAAAACACTTTAGGTCTTATATCCTCAAGAACCACACCAAAGTGATTGTGCCTCACCTTGCAGTCTGATCCTTGTTTACTCAGCAAGAGATGGGGGAAGGAAGAGGGAACTGGATGGAAGTGGTCCAAGAATTTGATCTAGATATAAAACCTGCCAAACTTTTCAAAGGGCAAGGGTTGTGCAAACTTGCAGCTGAAGCCCAGGACCAAGTAAATGAAGATTCTGGATGGGAGAATGAAATGAAATTATCGTGTGGTGAAGCTTCATACATTTCCCCAAGGCCCGAGTCTTGGTATAATAATCTGAATTACCTCCTACACCATGGGGCCTACCCAGAAAATCTCAACCCCAAGGAAAGGAGAGCTCTCAGGTTAAAATCTTCACAATATCGCCTCATAAATTCAATACTCTTCTGGATTAATTATGATGGGTTACTTTTAAGATGACTTGAACGTGAAGATGCAGACAAATTTCTCAAGGAGCTCCATGACCCTATCGGTGGAAATTTCACAGGAAACACTTCACCGCTCATAAGATACTAAGGGTTGGCTATTATTGGCCTACCTTATTCAAAGACGCTCATACCTATGCTAGGAACTGCAAAACTTGTCAAATGAGCATTGGGAGAGAGAAGAGAGCATCAATCCCACTCCAACCAGTGATTGTCTCTAGGCCTTTTGAGCAATGGGGGTTAGATATCATAGGAGAAATTACACCAGGCTCTTCAAAACAACACAAGTACATTATGACTTCCACTGATTACTTCACAAAATGGGCAGAGGTTATCCCTTTGACTCATGTAAACGAAAAAGTGGTGATCCAGTTCATAGAGAAACAATTGATCACGAGGTTTGGTGTCCCTTCTATCCTGTTTTTTGATAATGCAACTTAATTCTCTTCCACCCAACTGACGGAGTTTTCTTTGGACAAAGGAATCATAATTAGGTGATCTACAAATTATTATCCGCAAGGAAACGGGGTGGAAGAATCAACCAATAAGAACCTAGTAAAAATACTAAACAATACGGTTGCAAATAACCAAAGGAATTGTCATAATCTACTCCATAACGCTTTATGGGCCGATAGGATCACACCCAAAGAATCCATAGGAAATTCCTCGTACTTCCTAGTTTATGGACAAGAAGCCATTCTTCCAAATGGGCTTTATCTTCCATCTCTTCAACTAGCCCAAGATTCCAACAGGGATCCCTCATCAGTCATACAACAAAGGATTGATACTCTGCTCATGCTAGAAGAAGAGAGAGAAAAGGCTAAGTCTAAATTCATAGCTCACTAGCAGATAGTGAAAAGGTGGTTTGACAAGCATAAGGCCAAAGAGAAGGATTTTGAAATAGGATATTTAGTGCTGACATGGGACAAAGCAAATGAGTTGAAAGGGAAACATTCTAAGTTTCAAAATCTGTGGCTTGGACCTTTCCAGGTGGCTGAGAGGATTGGGGCGGGCACTTATTGGTTACAGAATCTGAGGGGGGGATCTGACGCCCTCCCAGTAAATGGCCAAGCCCTCAAACAATATTTCCAATAATAAAAAAATAAAAAAAGGAAATGCATCTTGTTTTAGTGTTTTCGGGATTTCGAAATACTTTTCTTTTTGGTTTTCTTTTTCTTTCTAGATTTCTGCGCTTTTGAAAGTTGTGTTTAGCAGGACAATAGTTGACCTTAAGTCATGTGACATAGAGAAATATGTTTCGAACTCATCGCTCACATACAACACAAGAAGAATCAAGGAACTTGCGGTTGCTTTGAGGAGCCCTCCATCTAACCTGCGCAAACGAACAAATTCGAAGAAATGCTAGAATTGTCTGCTTAGTGGTTTGGTAAGACCTTAAGGTTAATAAGGAAAGCCGGAAAGGACTACATGAACCTGAACATAAAGCTAACAAAGGGTCCACCTAACCATTTCACCTTGCGAAATAAACATACGCCATCCTCTCTCACTCGCTCAGGTTATCATGCCGAAATAAAATGGACATTATCAAAAGAGTGATCAGTAGGGGAGGCCATGCAGATATCTCCGTTGGGGCTATGGACGCTCACTGGCAGCGAAGCAAGGTCTGCGATGTCGGGGTGACTCTGTCGGGGCTATGGATGCTCGCTGGCAGCGGAGCAACACCAAAGCGAATGAGTAAAGGTAACTAATGGACTCATGCCAGTGAATGCTTTGTTATACTTTTGTAAAAAGGGAGCATAAGTTAGGGTTTCAAGAAACAAAGGAGGAATAAAGATCGAAACCCCACGGGCAGACCCAGAAGAATCAACTGAAACATTTCAAATTGCAAAGGTAAAGGAGGCTCTGATTTAAAACCAAGAAATTTTCTCCACCATATTTCGTACCAGCCGAGCATGAAGGAAGAATAGAGATTCTGCGTTCACCCAGTGAATTGCCATTTATTGAGCACTCAACACACCCAAAAAAAGTCTATGTAAAATTTCACTTTTTGGGTACCACTTGATCTTTTGGCATTGTCTGATATGAAAAATGTGTCCTTTTCTTATCATTTATGTTTCTCATTAAGTCTTTAAAAGCTTGTTTGGACATGTGAAAATCATTAACTTAAAAAACTAATAACTAAATTAGAGAAATGACAGTCAAAGTTTTCCCAGACTTACTTAAGGATTTCAGCATCGGGAAGGATTAAGCATGAAAGAAAACGCTAGAGAGAACCAAAGTTGTTTATTCTCGATCTTCGTCGGCATCGACAGACGTGAAATTTCTTTCGCGACAAGCACCATCAAGAATATCGTCGATGACCGATCAATTCGGCATCGAAGAAAGGTTAAAAGAATAAGCATTGAATGAAAAATGAAATAATAATCGTCGACCTCTGAGACGTTTTCAGCATCGGTAGTTTCGAAGGATGATAACTCACAAATAAACTACGCGTTGATTTTTTGAACGTTGATCCCCGATGCTCACCCGACATCGACAGTCGCAATATCTATCTCTATTTAGCGCATTCGACGTAAACGAAGTTCCAAGTGAAACTCTTACCCACGAGCTGATTTCTAGGTTTTATTTAATGATCCCTGAGTTAGTGATGCCACGTCAGCATCATTCGGCATCAGAATTTTCTAAAGGAAAATATCAACAAATAGGGAAAACTATCAAAACATGTGTCACTCCTAAGAATACAAAACAAGGGTCTGCCCATCATGTATCTTCTGCACACAAACCTTCTCTCGGACTGCTCTTGGTGCCTTGTAGTGTTCTTATGTTCTCCTCCTCCATCATCCTTTGTGCTTCATGAAGCTGCACAATCATAACTTATGCTTCCCGAAGTTGTCTCTTGAGCTAATTTGTGCTTCCTTTGCGACATTGCGGTGTCGATACCTCCTGGTTCTGAGCCACCAGTTGTCTCCACAATTCTCCATTTTCTTGATAAAGTTTGGATATGGCAAGTTGTGCCTACTCCAGCTGTTGATTTGGGCTTTCAACGTTAGAACATGATGCCCATGTCCTTCGCATTCGGCTCCTGCTTCCTCGACTGGTAGTCCCGACAGGCTCTAGCCGGGTAGCATGCATTATGAACTCCTCAGTGGTCGGGTGTGCACTCATCTTAGTCAAGGTGTGGTTTCCTCCTACTTCCTTATTTTTTTTGGGCCTTCCCCTCCTCTGCAGTGTCTGATTTTGAGAGGGCGTGGCCTCAAACATGTGTCCTTCAGACGTAATTTTCTCCACTTCGACCTCCACTTGAGGCGCTGACATCGTTTCCGAGCGAAAGTAGGGACCTCCTTTTGATACCTCGAAGGCACTTGATGCCAATAAGAAAGAGTCCCAGGCATGTTAGGGTTCAGACCTGGTGCTCCAGATTCCTTGCAAACCCCGTCCCATTTTTTGAGGGGATCCCATGGTGCGACAACGTATGTGCTTAGACGTCTGCGACTGGATGAAGGGCCACGACACAGATTTTGATAGAATTAGACTCGCAAGACCAGTCCCTACTTGTATACAAACTTGGTTGATGCGTAGAACCCACATAGAACATCTAGGATTTATAGCAAAGAGGGGCAGAGAGACGGGACGTGCCAAGGAATACTCATACATTGCGACGAGATGTTTTGAAGAATTAACGCGTCATATATGCACGATGGATATGATCCATGATGTATGAAACGCATCCTATAGGAGTTGCAGAGAATATATAGTACAATCATTCCAATCTCTTTAACCTTCCCAGCCTCCATTATTAGCGAATGATGGTTGACACACTTGGTGATACGGCTTTGGGGGTAACAACTTGCCTCAACCTGAGGCATTTAACGACTTCCTTTATTATAGTATCTGACCTTTTGGGAGCTGACACACACTTTTGGCACACGTTCAGCTCTGGCATCCTTTCCCGACCCCAAGGGGCAATCAGCCTTTGGAATGGCTTCGACGTTCATATTTGTTGTACCTGATCTGCCACGCTATGGTGTGCGGATGTAACTCATCCAAACTGAAGAGGAGAGGCAACGCGGACAGAGATGCTACAAGTCATTAAAAACATTATTGGGATCATGCAAGTATTTAACAATCTGGACTAGCGAGCTCTATAGGTACGCATCAATTTTTTTTTTCCGCTTACATCTTCCTATGTTTGTCCTGATAAGTAATTTATAAATGATTTCAATCCCGATTGCAAGAAAGATCCCTCCAAGTACCGAACAAAGTTCGCTCTATAGCCTCGACGAGGAACCCGAAGGAAACATTGGGGTAAAATCAGCGAAGCAATGAAGGATATAGGACTCCCCGAGTTATGTGACATAGTTAGATAACATGCTAAGCAAGATTCACTATGGGTCGAACAACTAGCCAAGGTGACAGATACATCGCCAAGACAAGTGCAAAGATTTATGGAACATCTGATGAAGGCTCAAACCGTGCTACAGTAGTTAAACACCAATCTAGTGAAGTACCAAGCGCATGCGGTGGAGATCAGAGGATTCTACGCAGCTCCAATGGAGGAGCACAAATTCCCATGGGCCCAAACCTACGAAGAGTTGTTTATTAGTTGGTCTGAGTATGAGAAAAGTCATCCTTTCAAAGAACTATCTGGAGTTGACTTTTAAAGAAATTGTTAGAAGATGACGCCACGTGGTGTATTTTTCTTTTCTTAAACTGCACTTAGTCATTGTTTTCAGTTGAAATTTAGATTATAAATAAAGACATCAACCAATTAGTTAAAGGTCAATGGTTGTTGCAAGAAATCTTTCTTTCTGGTTGTTAAGAATTATTTTGAAGTTGCTTTGAATTGAGAAGTCCTTATGGACCAAAGACAAGTTATTTTCATCAACTACATGTGTGATTGGACGTGGAGAAGAATTATTTCCTATCTTGTTTCATGAATGATGTTGTAATGAGTAAGAGCAATTAATTATGTTGTCAAGTTATCTAGTGCAATGTTTTGTTGTTCTTTCCTTTAATGATGAAGATGAATCGTTGTGTTATTATGTGATAAATGATTATGGTAGATGAATTATTTTTCTTACCATTATCTTAGTGCATATGTGTTTTCTTTCTGGTAACTAGTATCTCAGACAGTAATTGGATGCTCACATGGTTAATGTATTAGTACTAGGCCTGTGGTATGAAATTGTTGTCTACATGCTTGAGCAGCGGGTTATCCCAAGTTCAACCTCTTCCCCTTAGTTAATCTTAATTCTATTTTTGTTACCAAGTTGGTTTATAGCGGCTTACATATCATATCGTTCCCACCCAAGAGAAAATATGAAAAAGAGATAGTCCAAACTGAACGAAGAGCCTTCACAAGAAAACGTAAAGCCCATCGATAATTTTGTCGGATCACAAGATCTGGAGAACCATTCCACTATTAAACGCTGAAGAGTCTAATTGGGCCTCGATGGCAGGTTTGGTTCCTACTGTTGAATCAAGGGATTTAAGGTCCATCAGCAGGTTGCAAAGGATGAGTTGTTTGTTTGTTTGGCATATGTGCATACTTATATGGAATTTAAATATCAAACAAAAAAATTAGTGAATTGGAGAGGTTTTGACTAAAATTTATATATGGTAGAAATTGTCCACAAGTTTCCCGCTTCAATTTTATTATTGCATGTCTAGAAAAAATATATAGGTCTTCAATATGATTTTCCCCAATTCTTTCTCAACACAACATTTTTGTTTCTAAATTATTTTTCCCGTGGACTTCGGCCAATCATTTTCTTCTATTGTTCCAATGCACTTTAAACGCTTGAACTTGTAATAAGATAACTTCCATAGTTGATTTCTTTTTCAAATCATGTGTTTCATGGTTTTGTAGAGAAAAAGGTTAACACAGTGTCCATCCTAGGATTTCAAAATAGGCAATTTATATCGCTATGTGTGACTCCAATAACTTGTATACAATGACCAGTCAAATAGAACTGAAAACAGCTAGCAACTATAATAACTTTTCTTGGTCTGTGTTACGATGAATCCTAAATTTACATATACAAGTAATCAATTAAGATGCAAGATCCACTATGCTGAGTGGATTGCAAATAGACTTCATTTTTCAACTATCCAAAGTATTAGAAATGTGGAAGTGCGAGGGTGCGGGACTGAAATGTGGTGAGTTGTTTGAATTCTCCACATAGTTCTTGAAAATAGAATAAGTCTCATCTCTACGGGGATACACATGTGCGGAATGTGAGAGCATTGAAGATATAGTTGTATGAAATGTAAAAGTGCATAGGCATGCATATGCGCATATGTAGATGGACTAGTAATGGATTCTACGCACAAAAGATGGAAATATACCAGAGTCTTTCATGTGCTTGAGACATCCATGCAGACTGCACTAGTGCTAAAGATATGGTTGTGCGCACTACAAAGATATGGTCATATTAAAATACTACATGCAATGCGAAAATTTGCAAAGTAAAAGTGCATCTAATTTGGAGAGTTTTGAAAGAAAGGAATCTTTTTTGTCATAATATCTCATAATTGCAAAATTTTGTCGGATATTGTAAAATTTTTGTTTTGAAAGAAAGGAATCTTTTTTGTCATAATAAGCTCATAATTGCAATATCCGACAAAACATATAGGAGGCACTTGAAACAAAATGATAGGTACGAGCGTCCTCTGATGATTCCAGAGAGGGAGTGGAAGGCCCTCATTGAGGACGCAAAAGAGAAGAAATTGATAGATGAAGGAAAAACACCCTCTGGTCCCAGAAGG
>ML810508.1:85253-107364 GCA_009831015.1 Picea engelmannii | reverse complement strand
TCATGCCTTGGGCTTTGAATGGAAATGATTGGGCAGAGCTTGTCAGTTAAGTTGGGGTTGCTGCTTTCTCGCAATATTTTTAATTATCCATAAAAAAGTGTATCCTTGTGACACATTTCAGCCATCTTATACAATCAGAAATATAGCTTTTTGATGATATTTCGACTTATTATCTCATTCCGTTTGCTCTTTCTTTGGGCAACATCAGTTTTGTCAGACGGGTCTTGTTTAAGATAGACAATAAGCAATTTGACAGGTGTCAGATGCGTTTCTGCTAAGCAGGATTTGCTAAATAATGCAAGTATTATTTGCAGTGGTTGTTCTGAGCGTAGTCTGTGCATATGTTCCTCATAAAGCTGTGACGTGAACCATCATTTGCATTTTAAACCTTTTTCTGTGCATATGTTCCTTGTAAAGCTGTGACGTGGACCATCATTTGTATATCCTTAAAGTGAGAGTTACAGAGCATGATTTGGGATATAAAATCCATTAGTTTGGCCTTCATACATTTGAGGTTTTATCCAAAATAAAGTAAATGACATCTCGTATAAGTTATGTGATGAAAAATGTTATTTTGATACAGTTCTGCCAGGTCAAGGAATTTATGCATCACTAAATTTATCGAAAATTTCATCCAGAGATGATGGCATTCACTTGTATTTTTGGAAATTCTTAACTGACAGAACCATGTCGTAGGAAAAAACATTTAATTTTTACTCAGGATGGTAAATCGGATTACTCAGGCAAATAAAATTATATTAAATAAACATTCTTATATACATTCATTAAATAGGGTAATCATTAACCTCATTTCATAGTCAATCGAATATTTTGTGACAGCTAGAAACCTTCTGTGCCCTCTTTAAATGTGACAATTCATTTTCTCACGGAAAAGCAGATGTAGCTGTATATGTTATTCTAATTGGTTAAACTGGTTTAATGTCTATTGACCAGACTGACAGAAGGATTTGTTACATAAAAGCTGAACTGTGAACTACTGTCACAATACTCGGTTGCTGTGGTACGGTGGTATATTGGCAGGAGTTTATGGGCTGGAGTGGTAGATTGACAGGAGTTTACAACTGGCTCGGATTTGGTTCTCAGTCATTCGGCATGACTTTACTTGAGAATTCCTGAAACTAAAATGATTCCATTTTTATAAAATAAATTAAAATTAAAAAAACAAAAATAAAAACACTCTTTATTAAAAAAAACTTGCTGTTCATTGTTGTCATTGTATTTTCTACCTTTTAGAGGTTGCAGAATATGACTTCCAGCATGTGCATATGTAAGTACTCTGTTTGGTTTTATAGATCAGTTAAGGGTATCCAATCCATATACGTATAGCTTGAGAAACCGAAAGAAAGAGCATAGCATTACAGATAATGAAATATTTTGAGGTGATGTTATCAGTTTCAAACAAAAATATTAAGCAACATGCAATGAGTCAATTATTTGCTCATTACCTATTGCATCTTGTCCGTTAAATACACATTATTTATGACCTAACTCCTTGTATGTTGCTTAATGTTTTTTTTATGTTAAACTGGATTGGTGACCATTCCCCAATTCTGTTGATAGAATTTGTGGGACCATGTTTGCCCAATTCTGTTGATAGAATTTGTGGGACCATGTTTGCAGTTTTTATCTTGGCAAGTTATATACCTGTAGGATATTGGTGGCAGTTCCCTTGCTATAGTTTGTGGGACCATGTTTGCCTTTTCTTATCATGGCAAGTTATATATCTATATATCACATCAACGTATTATGTGTCTGTGAGGTAGTTGGTTCTTACATTGAACTATGCGATGAAAATGGATCACAATGACAATGTTAAAACGCAAGTGGCGACTTAAAACCTTTACAGTTGCAACCAAGATTACCACCAAGTTTATATGGTGTCGTTAGAAATAGTTAGAAATATTTGTGACAGTGTCGTACAAATTTAACTTGTGCTACAATTTTATATTTGTGACAGTGTCGTACAAGTTTAACTTGTGCTACAATTTTGTTTAAAGTATGGATGGAAGTTGTATTGTTTCAAATATGTGGGTTTGTGTAACATTTGTTTAGCGAACTCTTTGTGCAGAGTGTGTATATTTGTGGCTGTAGTACAAATTTAACTTGTGCCACAATTTTGTTTAAAGTATGGATGCACAGAGAAGTTGTGTTGTTTCAAAGATGTGGGTTTGTGTAACATTTGTGCAGCCAACTCTTTGTGCAGTGTGTAGTGTAGCTTAGTGGTTTGTGTGAGGGATAAGAGTAACAACATTGTGGCATGGTTGCAAGCATTTATTGTTAAGCAACCTTGCATGATAATTCAATGTTGGTGTTGGTGTCAATGCAATAATAGAGGGCATATGGGTTCCCCAAAATTGGGAGTTAGAGAAGTGAAGGGATGGCCCTTCCACCTTGGAGATGTAGTGTATTCGGAGTTTGCATGATAGTTTTAATACGTGGGAAGGAAGGTGTGTTCCATCATTAGAGTTGGTTGATAGTGGGACAATACAAAAGGTTTATTGTTTGAGCAAAAGGATGAGAGCAATGGATGGAGGGTATGTTGATAGGAGGAAAGAGGTGTACCATCACATTTATACTGATCATACCATGAATTTGAATAAGCACCAACATTGGGGAGCGATTATGGCTCAAGGTGGCATTGGAAGTTTTAAGGAGCGAGCCAACGATGAAATTGAGGCATGCACAAACTCCTTTGTCTATCCTCTACAGAAGCAATGTCTAAGTAAGTTTGTTGCAATTCCAATTATTGTTTTTATGTTGGTTTTCTTCACTGTCTATAGTTTTTGGGTCTATTTTGGGGGTGGCATTCCTCATAGCCGTGAGGTGAACAATGCTCCCTTCTCAACAGTGACCTCCTTGTTGAGAGCCTAGTGACATTTATGTGACAAAGTTGGCCCCTCTTCTCAAGCGGTTGGTGGACTTGGGGGAGAGGTTGTAACTCTTGGAACAAGTGTGGACATTGATGGGAAAGTGCGAATGAGTGAAAACATAAAGCCAAGCAAGAAGTGTGTTGTGGCAGTGGTTTCAGGGCATTTACATAAGTTGTTTGGGGTCCATGTCATGTGGAGTTTGGAAGCAGTCGAGTGGCAATTACAACAAGTGATGGATTTATACATTGGCTAGGGACACTCCACTGACTCTAAGAAGCCCAATTTAGCTAAGTTAAGGCCTAGAAGGAAAAATGGATCCAAGACACAGGATAAAGGAAAAGAGAAATTCAAGCCTAAGGGAATAGGGGTAGAGAGGAGTGCTTTGTTTACTCAGAAGAGGTACTATGAGGAGACTCTTGACAACATTCAGGAGGCAGCGTAGGACTTGATGGGCATTGTTTGAAAGAAAAGGAGTCCAACCTCCAAACAAAGCATTGAAGATTAGTTGTATAGTTGGGTACATGGACACGGGATTCTCACGCTCACGAGGCACAAAGATTTTTAGAGAAAAATAATTTTATTGGATGGAAGAGACCTTGGTTGCCACTGCTTTGAAACAACAAGAGCTTCAACAACCAGAGGTCAAAGATAGGCTCGGGGCCAAGTTCATTGTTTTCTGTCGATTGGTGTTCGAATTGAGCTTTGAGGTCATTGCTTGGGATAAAAAAGATGGAGAAGGAACGGTGGCAGTCAGAGACTTCTCAGATGTAGTGGGCATTAGTACCAATCCAATCATTACAGAGGACACTGGAAAGTGTTGAATTTTCTGATCTTCAGATCTCATAATTATTGCCTTATGATTACTATTATCATAGAATAATTACACACTGAAAATCTCAACTTTAAGTAGATATTGTATGAGATAATATGAGATGATATTGTCTATGAGATATATGAGATATGAGATGATATATTACAATTGAGGGCCCCAACATCTTGCGTTGAGTGCCCTTTCATTAAATGGACATGTCTTTTCCATTATTGTTTTTTCATTAATTAATTAATTAATAATTAATAATTATTTATATTTATATATTATATTATAAATATATTATTTATATATTTATAATATAATGTAATCAACATGACCAATCTAGTAGAATGTCTGCTCGATGCTGACATATCAACACTCCCTCTCAGCGAGGGAGACATTCTGCATCACGCCAAGCTTGTCTATGAAGTATATAAACTTTGCCCTAGACTCATGACACCTGTCTGTCAGTCCTGTGAGATGTCTCTCTCCCACCTAAACTTGAGGGGGAACTCCCTCTGAGCCAACTGACTCTCTTTGAGATTAGGCTCACTCTGGGCCCACATGTGATAGCATCTAGCATGTCAAGTCTTTATCACTCCTAGTCAAATCAACATGACTAAGGATAAAGATTACACCTGGGCCATTCATTACCAACAAAGCCATGTGAGTGAATGTATCATTTTCCCTTGGTCAAATCGCCATGATCAATCTGGGAGAATGTCTGCTCGATGCTGAAACATCAACTAGCATCTAGCATCTAGAATCTTTATCACTCCTAGTCAAATCAACATGATTAAGGAGAAACACTACACCTCGACCATTCACCACTAGCAAAGCCCCGTGAGTGAATGTAACATTTTCCCTCAGTCACATCGGCATGACCAATCTGGGAGAATGTCTGCCCGATCCTGCATCTTGATCTTGTAGATCCATTTGGAAGTCATCATTGACTTCCCCTCATGTCTCAACACAATCTCCCACACATCATTCTTCATGATGGACTAATACTCTTCCATCATGGCATCCTTCCAAACCTGTTGCCCTGTTGCCTCATAACTGGAAGGTTCAGAATCAATGATGTGACTCATCAATGTCATATAACTCAAGAATCTCTGAGGTCATTTGCTCTCCTTGAAAGTACACTACTGGGAGCTTCATGCCTCTCTGCATCCTGCAAAGTGTCATGAAGCCATGCTAGCCTCTCCCTGGTCATTGCGACATCTCTAAGTAGATCCACTGGCTCTACTGACGACTCATGATAGTCTGAAGGATGAACAACTGGGCAAGAGAGATCTGTACCATTATCCTTCAGAGCCTCATGCTCCTCACTATCGATCTCCATGTGAGACTCACTGGACCTCACATCCTTAGGTGGTCGTGCCCTGTAATTAGGCAAATCACGACCAAAGGGAATGTGGTTGCCCTGTGTGCACAAGCTGCTTGCGACCATGACTGTGGTCGGTATGTGTGCACAGGTTGCTCGCGATCACGACCGTACAATTGCAAAAATAAATGATCCGAAGCAAATCTATCAGATCTGGCACTAAAAGCTTTTAATTAGCTTCGGAAAAGACTCTAAAAGCTCTGATATTGTGTTGGTTTTCTTTCAACCCTAGGTATGCTTTGATACCATGTTGAATTTTTTTATCTTCATATTTGATAATTATTGTCTTATGATCACTGTAATCATAGAATAATTATACACTGAAAACCTCAATTGTAAGTAGATATTGTATGAGATAATATGAGATGATATATTACAATTGAGGGCCTCGACATATATACTTGGGTTGAGTGCCCTTTCACTATTGGACATGTCTTTTTCATTATTGTATTTTCATTAATTAATTAATTATTGATTATTGATTATTGATTATTTATATTTATATATTATATTATAAATATATTATTCATATATTTATAATATAATTAGCGTGACCAATTTGGGATAAGCTCTTATGAACCCCATGCACCCTAGCTTTCATGTTTTAGGTCTAATATATTCTATAGTATGACCAACTAGTTTTGTCCTTTCACTTTTTAGAATATTGTATAACTATTTTTAATAATTCCTAGGAAAATATGCAGAAAGGAAATGTTGTATAATAATAGGATAGTAGTAGTATATCTAGCAATGCTATGATATTTTGATCTCTTCTTTTTGATGGATCATAGACTATCATAATTGTAATTTTGATAGTAGTATTACTAATACTTTAAGTACCTGGCGTATTATTTAAAGATCGGCCCACACCGTGCCGCTGATTGAGATTGGCTCATTTCCAAATTTTCTCAGAAAATTACAAGATGGTATAATAGGTGGCTCTCATTTAGGGGGCAGATACATTTTGATCAAATCTGTATTGGAAGCACAATCGGTCTTTTGGATGTCAATGGAGTCTGTGCCTCGATCGATCATCAATAAGATTTGCAAAGTAATTTTTTACTATTTATGGAATGGACACAATGATTCCTGCCAGTTTCATCTCTGCAGATGGGAGTTGCTCTCCAAGCCTAAAAGAAATGGGGGATGGGGGTTCCTTAACCTCTATCATTTCAATTTGGCCCTGAATGCGATTACATTATGGAGGTTATTAACTCAACAAAGTATCTGGCATCAGGTAATCTTCGACAAGTATCTTCATAATAATACTCTTTTTTATTGGTTCAGACAACTTGCTCACAATATCCATGCAGTCTCAAGGATCTGGGCGAGTTTAGTTTGTTCTCTTCATGTTTTAAATCATTGGATTCGCTGGAATCCAGGTGCGGGGCAACATATCTCTATTGGTAGAGATAAAATACTTGGTATGGGGGATGCATCCCTTCTCAGTTTGGAGCTAGTGGAGGCTTTAAACTTAAAACAAGTCCATTCCTTAGCACAAGCGTCCAGTCATCGGGATCCTAGGACACTTGCTGAAGTGTGGAAAACTAGTAACGAGTTGGGTCTGTCTGGAGCAATCGCGGCGGAGTGGACATCATATACAATGGAATTAAAAAAGGCGGGCGTCACCCTGAGGGGGGATGTTATCGATTCTCTCCTATGGGCCAAGGGGGATCTATCAGGGGTCATTTCAGTTAAAAATTGTTATAATGCCATTCTATCTACCCAGAACCTTCCGACTCAACAAGGCTGGAAAGCTAATCTGTGGAAACGCAATGTTCAACTGAAAATCATTCTTTTTTTTTTGGTTGGCAGTGGAGAACATGGTACTTACGTGGGATAATATCCAAGCAAAAGGGTGGAGTGGGCCAGGTCTTTGCCCTCTGTGCAAGTAGCACGATGAAGACATACCTCATCTTTTTATTCATTGCTTCTTTACAAAGGAGACTTGGTCTTATTGTGCGCAACTACTAAATTTGAGACTATAGTGGACATGATCCTCTCTCAATGAATGTATGGATGACTGGAGCAGGAAAAAGGAACTGTCAAAAAAGTTGTCATTGTTGATTTGTTGGAATGTATGGTTGGAGCGTAATAGAATGATTTTTGAAGGAAAGACTCCATCATCTAGGGCAGCAGTTCACGGGGCTATTGGAGCCTTTAGGAATAAGTCTATTGTCACAAATCAACAGATTTTAAGAGTAAATACGATAAACAGGATTGTTGGTTTTGCAGTGGCTTTCTTTGATGGAGCTTCGGTGGCAGGGGGTTCCAATTGCGGAGTGGGTGGTGTTGTAAAAACTAGAGATTCGACGGAATTTAGATGGTATTTAAATGGTGGGGAGGGAACAAACACCAAAGCAGAGCTATTGGGTGTGTGGGCTTCCCTTTTTATTGCAAAGCAGTTGGATATTCAGGAGATTCAAAAGCAATAATTGATTGGCTAAAAAATAAAGGAAATCTTCGGGCAATAAATATAAAAGGATGGAAAAGGAAAACTTGCGAACTGGTTTCTACTTTCAGGGATATTACCTTTCAGCATATCTATAGAGAGACCAATCGAGTGGCAAATAGGCTATCAAAGCAAGATCTGTTGGCTCCGAGTGGAAATCTCTTTTATTATCCCTGGGATAGAGAGTCCGTTGGAACTGTCCAGCATTTTGACATTTTTTAAATAGGGGTCTCTCTTGGATTTTGGTGCTGGATTAAAGTTATTAGCTGGTCTTTTAGATTGAGGAGTAATTAAGTGTCTTTGAGTATTGTTGTTGGGTTTTTGGAAGACCAAATTCTGTTTTTTTTATGCACTGTTGGGAGTGGAAAGGATTTTGTATTGGATATATTCCAGCTTGGTGTTGTATGAAAAATTATATATCAATATAATTAGTGTGAATTTTCTGCAGAAAAAAATATATACATAAACCAACTTAAAAAAATAAATAGAGGGTATAGTTTTTATTTTTGAGATTAAAAGTTTGAGTTCAAAAGATTAGGATATATACACTTTTATATAATAAGTAGTATAATTGATATGTTAAGAGGGTTCTTTGTCTCACAAACAAGAGATATTATACATGAATTTCGAGTGAAATTAAATTATTATATTATTAATAAAGAAAATAGTTTCAATGTTCTAACATATAGCTAAGAAAGATCTTTAAAAAAAAAGCATGGAATAAAAAAATTATTAATGAAATATAACACTAAAGAAATTTAATGTAATATATAATGGAAAATCATTAAAATAGTTGCATAACAAAGTTAGGATATACAAGTGAAGATCAGAGTTGGTTAATAAAGTTAGAAAAGATATGGAAAGAAAATGTTAACGTGATACATAAGTGAAGATCATTAACAGAATTACCTAATAAAAAAGACATTTGCAAGAAAGTTGAATACTTTTAAATAAAAATAAATTTTAAAAATATACATAAATTAATTAAAGATAAATAAAAAAATGAAGACATTCGTAAGAAAGTTAAATACATTTAAATAAAAATAAATTTTAAAAATACACATAAATTAATTAAAGATAAATAAATAAAAATGTAGATAAGAAAGTTGAAAGAAGTGAAATTATTAACAAAATTATCTAATAAAGAAAACATTTGCAAAAAATTTGAATACATTTAAATAAAAATAAATTTTAAAAATACACATAAATTAATTAAAGATAAATAAAAAAAATGTAGATAAGAAAGTTGAAAGAATTTTAAATAAAGAAGACATTTGCAAGAAAGTTGAATACATTTAAATAAAAATAAATTTAAAAAATACACATAAAATTAATTAAAAATAAATTTAAAAAATGTAGATAAGAAAGTGGAAAGAAATTTAGATAAAATTGATTTAATTTTTTTAGATTGATGGAAATATCAATATTAAAAATTAAGATTACATAAATGAATTACATGAAGGATATTAATGAATATTGAATTCATTTTTTAATAAAAACAATAATTTTATTCATTTAAAATTTCAATTTTGACAAATATTATTTCATTAAATTTCACAATAAAAAATTAAAAATAAATAAAAATATAAATTATTTTATAACTTTTTAAAATATTAACATAAATTTTTATAAAACAAATACAAATTACACAAAATATTAACATAAATATTTGTGAAACAAATACAAATGACTCAAAATATTACAAAATATTATAAATCAAATCATGTATAAAAAGATTAGCAAATGCAAAACTAAACAAATCAAGGATTGAAAATACTTATAAAATTTGAAGTGAAAAAAATTAAAAATAAGTATAAGTTTAAATTTAAAAAGATTGAAAATAAGTAAAAGTTTGAAGTAAAAAAGAATTAACATAAGTAGAAATTTGAATTTAAAAAGATCTAAAATAAGTTAGAAGAAATGAAAATAAGTTTGAAGTTTAAAATATTGAAAATAAGTATAAGTTTGAAGTTAAAAAAATTGAAAAAATAAATTTGAGATCAGGGATCAAATTTTACTAGAAGGGTTATATATCAATTTGAAGGGTTAGCTTCATTTTAAAATAAATTATTCTTTTCATATGAAAATGAAAAATTGCTAAATAAACTAAGTGCTAGCGTGAGGGGATTTATTTTCTATAGTGTCAGTGTTATGTATAGATAAAGGAAGCTCTAAGAAGATCATTAAATAGGTAGGAGAATATTTCTTCATAACAGTGAAGTAAGTTAAATAATTGCAGAAACCAAGGAACTACATAGCAATGAGAATAGAAAAATAGAGTTAATGCCATGACATTTACTAGATTACCTGCTTGAATCTTCTGTGAGGTTGCCAGAGATCCTATGTGATGTCTGTTGAACCATGTGCATAATATGTACAACTATGAGGTTTGCTAAATCATGTATGAAGGGAACTACTAAGACATATCAACTCCAAATAGGGGGCAAACTCACTTGAATTCGAATTGTTCCTCCCCATTTTCTGAGTAACAAGAGTATTCACCATCAAAGCATTTGATTCCCATTACTAAGGTATTGTTGGATGTCAATAGGTCACTCATTTGTAAGTTGTAACTTATAAGAAAAACAATATAAAACTCTTAGTTTAGAATGTTAATAAATAGGTGATACATGTATGTCTTAATAGTAGTATGGGCACGAGCTCACGACACTGGCATTAAAAATGATAACAATTATTTTTTTGAATTGTCATGGCACATGGAAAAAATGTTAACATTCTTCTTTTGATTGTCATGGAAAAGAGAAAAAAATGCATAAAATCAATGACTAATAAAGGGGAAAAAAAACCATAAAAACAATGACGCGTATAACATATTATGAAAAGTTTTCTTACCCCTGAATTGAAAAGATTTGAAATAATTTTCATTTCAAATTTTCCCTATTTGGGATAAAAAAGTTAAATGTAAGAGATTGAAGTTAATTTTGTAGTCACTATCCCATTTCATGTGTGGGATTAAGGTTAGATGTTACTTGTAAACATATGAAAGTTAAATGTGAGTGTAAATTCAAAAAGATTGAAGATAAATTTGAAGTAAAAAAGTGTAATAGAGGTTAGTATCCCATTTCATGTGTGGGAATAAGGTTAGACATTACTTGTAAGCATATGAGCCCTCTCTGAGCATTAGTGATGATTAACATGGGACCATGTGTGGGATTAAGGTTAGTTGTTACTTGTAAGCATGTGACCCTTCTCTTGGAACATTAGTGATGATTAACATGGGACATTGACTTTCTTGCATATATTATCTTGGTTAAAATTGTCTCTTGGTCTTAGAGTAAGATTTAAAACTGATTTTGATTGATTAAGAGCTTGTCTTCCTCGGTTGCAAGGAATCAAGGTAATCACCCAAGACCTAGAGGCATCTAGCAAGAGAGAAATTCTACCCCTGATAATCACCCAAGACCTAGAGACATCTAGCAAGAGAGAAAGTCTACCCCCGACCACCACCAGGTAGCAAGAATTTCCTTAATAACAATAAATCAACCTACATAGACATAACAATTATAATAATAAGTTTTGCCATTATAAAAAAAATTCAAAAATTTATAATAAAAAAATAAAAACTATTTAACCATCCATAAAAATATATAAGACAATTTAAAATGGTATAATTAATGAGGTTGGTGAAATGGAAACAAAGCAAAATATTTGATAAGATATAATTAAATACAAATATTTATAATAAACTAATAAAACATAATTATATATATTTAATAAAAAAAACTAATAGGTGATGTTAGTGTTAATAAAAAAATTAAATGTGTGATAATAAAGTTCCCACAATGATGAGATAGTTATATAGAGGATGAATGATAAGCATTAATAGAAAATCAAATATGTGGTATGAGAATGATAAGCATTAATAGAAAATCAAATATGTGGTATGAGTGTTCCCCACAATGATGAGGGTTATGTAGAGATGGGTGAATGATCAAGCATTAATAGAAAATCAGTTATGGTGGTATCAACGTTCCCCACATTGAGAAGGCAATTAATGCATCATATGAGTTCATTTGTATAGGCATGTTGATCCCCACATTGAGAAGGCAATTAATGCATCATATGAGTTCATTTGTATAGGCATGTTGATAATGCACTGGGGTGTTTGGGGTTTGGTGTTTGGGGTTTGGTTGTAGTACATATAGATGTGTTTTCTTTTACTAATTGCATTTTTTTTATATTTATGATTTTTGGAAGATTATATATATATATAATTGGATGGTATAATATTTTAATTTGTCTCTTTGTAGGTGATATGATGAAATTTATATTTTATGTATATAATAAGGATATGATGAAATTTATATTATATAGATAGATAGATGGATGAAGAAATTTAAATTATATATATATATATATATATATATATAAATTTTTAATATATTTTTGAAAAGGATAAAAAAAAAAAACATGTAATTAAGGAGTTTGAAGAATTATATATGTGTGTGTGTTGGGGAGGAAAAGATAAGAAAAGAAAACTTCTAATTAAGGATTTAGGAGAATTAAGAAAATGTTTCAATGTAGTGTTTTTTCTAAATGAAGGTTTATAAAATAAAATGATCAATCTTAAGAATAATGTCATGATGATCATGATCAAGATTAGAAAGACCTAAGGCACTCAAATTTAAATATACTTACACAAAATTAAAAATTGGAATAAATCCACAATGGATTTCAAAGCACTTGCTACAAAGAAAAAGACTTACTATATGTTTGTATTCAAAATGACACTTACATTACAATTATAAAAACAATTAAGACTAACTACAAAACATATAATAACATTGAAGTTCAAATAATAGAAAAACATAAAAGGATTAAGGGCATTTACACATCAAAAGTGGATTTCACTTGGAAATATAGATTAATGAAAGGAACCTTCTCTAAAAAAAAAACTTTATAGATTATATTTTTGAAATAGTAAGAATAAAAAAATAAAAGGATACAAAACCCTTATTTATAACTTAAAGATTAAGTTAATAATAAAAATGATAAAACACTTACTACATGGAAGTGGTCATTTAGAATGGAATGCAATAGCTATAAAGACTTAGGACTACAACATTTGCAATATCATAAATTTGTATATAAAATTGCTCGTGTATACACTAAGTACTTCATTGTGATAATAGTGTTGAGGTTAGGTAAACAACATGCCCTCCTCTTTAAGAAACTTTGTGCCAACATCGAGAGACAAGCAATAGAGGCTCAATACAAGCAATAGAGTAGCTAAAAAGGTGGAAATATGCCTCTAGATTTGGAGAAATCTATAAATTACCAAAAATTGGACCTTTGAGTGCTTTTCAGGGTGGAGTGATAAGATAAATTTGGGTTCACCTTGTGTTTAAGTCACCATGACAATAAAGGATAAGTTTTTAAAGTGAAACCACTTTATTCATAAAAATACTATACCAATGAGTCAATGAAGTAATTACTATGTATAAAACATGAAAGGGAAATGAGGATTTTTAATCTTTGTTTTAGTAGGCTATGACTATGACTAGGGATCACTATATGGTCCCTGACAATGTGAAAATTGTACTCATCCATTTTCTTTCAAATGCATCTTCTTCATCTTGAATCTTTGCAAATTCCAACTATAACTTGAAAGATGTGCTTATAATTATTTTTTCACTCACTACACCCATGTGCCAAGGAATCGAAGAAGCATGCCAATTATCTAACAAAATACCAAAATCATACCTTCCCTAATTAAGTAGTGGCACTAAGGGAAGTCTAGAATATCCCCTATATCTTTCTTTTACAATTAAAGAAGTTTGGAGTCAAACATTGGTTAGAAGGTGTTGGCTCTGTAAGGTACAAGTGGACCATGAATTGAAGATGGCATTTCTTCTTGTGATTAAAATATGTAATCTCCATACTATTAGGTGGAAGAGATTTAATGGTATATTCCATTTCATCTTATTCTAAGGAGTGAAAGTTCTCTCGATGGTTAGTGTAGTTCATGTTCTCCACACCTTCAATCTCTACAACATAAAAGTTATCCTTGAGTGTATAGTTTAAAAATATAAGTTCCACATTATATACAATACCTTCACATTGAATATGTTTATGCTCTAGGATGTTGATGGGAATCATTTAGAGATATTAAGATAGAAGCATAATTAACATGTTTCTTATCTAGGGTGTTCAATGCTCTTATAGGATTAACCATGTCTAGAAAATTTTGTTAGTTGATGGAGCTAAAAATATTGAATATATCAAAATGAGGATGCCCAATCATTGTAACAAAGGACATTGAGGGTTATCTTGTGTCTATTAAAGGGAGTAATTGGTCTTCTAGGACAAGATCAATTATGGATTGTTTGTGTGCATGATCCCCACTAGGTTTAGAGTTCAAGTTAAAGTGTTGAAAATATTCAACAATACAATAAAAAAAATTAGGGAACAAACTTGGTTTTTATACCAACACTAAGAGCATAAACAACACAATTTGGATCTAGGAGAAGGGGATTTTGACATGTTCGTTAGTTGGAGTATACCAATTATGCATAAAACCTCCTATAGAGAAAATACTCTTTCTAAAGCTTCCACATGATCTTTTTCCTGCATAGCTACAAAAGTGGATTTATCTAAATAATTTGGCTCAAATGATCTTACCTTTGCTCTAATATCTAGCCTATGGTTTCATATATATATATGTGTGTGTGTGTGTGTGTGTGTGTGTGTGTGTGTGTCTCATACTAGCTCAAGAGGAAGTGTTTCCTTGGACTGTATCACTTGATACCTTTCCATGTATTCTTCAATGGACATCTAGTATAAGTGAATAAAAGAGACATTCTAGAGTTTATTCTAGTTCAACTTGGCTCTTTGGATTAATGCATCTAGGAACTTGTTGAAATCTCTCTTGGGGTGCTTAGTGATCCTTCTCTTTGCACATGTATGAGTTGGGAATTCTAGGTGTTTTAAGAGCAATATTTAACTTATCTTCTTGCTTGTGTATGACATGCACTTAGAGGCTAGTGATCCAGGTGGATATCATTGGCCATCCACCTCTTCCACTGAATCAACATTTTCGAGCCCATGGTTTTGATAAACCATGGTATTTAAAAGATGGAGAGAAATAAAATAAATAATAATAATAATAAAATGGTAAAAAGATGTTTGCACTGTTATTAATTAGTTTTTACCATTGGTGGTTTATGAGCCCGTGGTTTTGTAACCCATGGTATTTGTAAAATGGGATAAAGAAAATAAACATACAATAATATTAAAATAAGTGAAACTATATGACTCTTAACGAAAAATGCATTTGTAAGTACTATATATACGAGCCTTCTCATTTGTAAAAGGATATATTATTATTCCTTCATGATGTATCCAACAAGGTCACTCTTTCGACCTCTTGTAATATATTTTTGCGAATGAGTGTAGCTGACGTCTCTTTCTCTTTAGAGATAAGCTACCACTATTCTAGAAAGTTTCTATTCTATAGTATTTTGTTATTTTATTCATTAATAAAAGTTGGATTTCACTATACTTATGTGTTCTCTGATATAGTTTTGTTTGTATCTGATTTTGTTCTTAATATAATATGGATCAATGGTATCAAAGCCTCTGCAATTCATTCAGACACAAGGAAAGTTACATAATGATCACCATAAAAAGTGGTCTAGATACCTGCAACAATTCCACTTGAACATTACGTATAAGAAGGGCATCACCAATTGTGTCGCAGACTTCCTCAGTCGGCCCTTGGTCATGGAACTAACCACATTTATTAACTCTTGTGGATACGAGACCTCTGGGTGGCCACATTTATACCACAACGACTATGACTTCGTTACTACATATAAGGCATTGAACGCAGGCAAACAAGTCTTAGACTTCCACCTCTAGGATGCACTCATGTGCTATTTGGGCCATCTTTGTGTCCCTTCAAGTGAGCGTGAGAAGTTAATTTGGGAGGCACATTACATTCGGGTGGCCAGACACTTTGGTGTGAAGAAGACAATAACGATATTGCAGAGGTATTTTCATTGGCCAAAGCTTCAACAAGACGTTATCGAGTACATCAAGTTGTGTAGTACACGTTCCACCGCTAAACCGACTATCAAGAAGCAAGGGATGTACACTCCTCTATCTACCCCAGACAAGCCATGGGAATTAGTCTCCATGGATTACATGTCAGGTTTACCTTCCACCAAACAAGGTCACGATTGTGTATTTGTGGTTGTCGATTGGTTCTCTAAAATGACCATTTTAGCACCATGTAAGAAGAGTGTCACATCCGATGCCACTTCTAAGCTCTTCTTTGAGCATGTCTAGGTTCATTTTGGGCTGCCACAGACCATTATTTTAGATAGGGACAACAGGTTCTTGAGTACCTTCTAGTCTAGCATATGGTCTCTAATGGACACCAAGTTGACTAACTTCCACCCCCAAATAGATGGACAAACAAAAGTGGTCAACCAAGTGATTGTATATATTCTATGCATGTACAACTCCAAGCATCCACGTACATGGGATGGGAGTCTTCCATATGTTTAACATATCTATAATAGATCTCTTCACAACTCTATTAGCCACAACCCATTTCAAGTGTGCTTGGGGTTCCAACCATTAACCCCCATTGATGTAGCTTTTCCCACTACATCTTCACCGACATAGTCCTCCCACACTCAAACCGAGGCAGATCATGTAGCCAAATTTGTTAAACGGATCTATCACCTCCAACAACAGGTTCATGACATCCTTCAAAAGGCTAATGCCAAGTACAAGCAATGACACAACCAACATCAGGTTCCACACAAGCTTCAAGTTGGTGATAAGGTGTGGTTTCACTTGTAGAAAGAGCGCCTCATAGGCCCTCATAGGAAGCTAATACCACTCTGATATGGGCCTTACACCATCACAAAGGTTGTGGGTGAAAATGATTTTGAATTGAATATTCCTCCTTTCCTTGGCTTACACCCAATATTTAATGTGGAGTTGCTCCAACTATATTATCCGCCTTTGTTGGACACCTTAGAGGTGGCTAAGAATTTATCCCCTACCAAACTCAACCTCGACTACATTGAGAAAGCTACAATGGATAAATCATGGAGACTGAAATGAAAGCCACCTACCAGCATAATTTACAACTATATTGAGTTGTCAAATCCGAACAACTACTTCAACAAGGTAAGTGGCTCACTAAGGTTTAGATTCAACAAAAGTTTCCCCGTCTTTTGAGGGAACTTGACACAATGGGGACCATTGCTTCCTAAGGGGGGAGGATTGTCTAGGTGGATATCGGTGGTCATCCACCTCTTCCATTGAATCAACCTTTTTGAGCCCATGGTTTTGATAAACCATGGCATACACCTATGGTATTTAAAATATGGAGAAAAATAAAATAAATAATAATAATAAAATGGTAAAAATATGTTTACATGGTTATTAATTAGTTTTTATCATTGGTGGTTTATGAGCTCGTGGTTTTGTAACCCATGGTATTTGTAAAATGAGATAAAAAAAAATATAACATATAATAATATTAAAATAAGTGAAACGATATGACTCTTGAAGGAAAAGGCACGTGTGAGTACTATATATATGAGCCCTCTCATTTTTAAAAGGATATATTATTATTCTTTCATGATGTAGCCAACAAGGTCACTCTTTTGACCTCTTGTAATATATTTTTGCAAATGAGTGTAGCCAACATCTCTTTCTCTTCATAAATAAGCTACCACCATTCTAGCCAATTCATATTATACAGTACTATGCTATTTTATTCATTAAGCATAGTTACCAACTTAACAAGAACTCCACAGAGTTCTCATTTTTGGGGGGTTCGATTTTTTACCCCGTTTTTAAAAATGGTGCTACCGGTAGCAACCCCCCTCCATTTTTAGGTGGTTTTTTGCTATTTTAATTTTTTCGATCCACAATGTTTCCACATTATTTTCTTAAATGCTTATTTTTCATCTATTTTCAAATTTTTTTTTATTCAACGGCGTTTTTAGTCATTTTTTCTAAATTTTTTATTTTATTTAACGGTGTTTTTAGTCATTTTTCATGCTTCTTTCAATCTTAAAAATATTTTTTACCATATACTTTTTTGAAGTTACGATTTTTCATATAATTTTGTCTCAATTAATTTATTGTTCCATACTTTTTAAATATAGTGAAAAACATTATTTTTAATGCATTGTTTACCTTTACTTCAATACATCGAAAAAAAATTGTAGTTAAATAACACTATTTTTGAATATTTAGAAAAAAAAAATACACATTTTATAGCCATATATAATAAAAAACCTATACATTTTGGTACATATTCCTTAAAATAACATGTCAAATAAAACATTTTTATGGACATAATTGAACAAAAAAAAAAGTCAAATTTTTATTAAAAACAAATATCATTTTCTTTCATATTTTGATACATTTGAAGTAAAAAATGACAACATTTAATAAGATTGTCCAATGTATAATGATTCACATACAAATAAAACGAAAAAAAAAAAAAAAATATATATATATATATATATATATATGTTAATCACAAAACAACAATAGATACATCTTTATTCTTATTTTAAAATCTGGAAGCCAAAACATTACAGTTATAGCTCATAAAAAATTTGCAAAATTGAGCATCATTTTCAAAGACATCTTTAAACTAATCAACAATATCATATATCCCAAATTCATCATTCTCAACATACACATTATCATCTTCTTTGACGTCATTTTGTGCTTCCATTGTGTCATTTTGTTCTTCCATTGGTTCTTTGATATCCACAAGTTCTCCAAAGTGATCATTTCCAATCATTCCTCCTAATGGTACTTGAAGTTCCTTTGACAATTTTGCCACCTTTGATTCTCTAAAATCTCCTTTCCTGGAGACAACTTCTTGCATTTCATCTGGAAGAGCTGGAATAACATTAATTCTTTGTTGAATAAAACTACACTACATTGGGTCACTTTCAATGGCTATGCAATTTATTCCTTTCTGTATGTAACACGCTAATGTTGTACCTAATCACCAAATACAAAATAAATAATGAAATTAGATACTATAAAAAGACATAAATTTAAAATAATATAAGATTGAAGTATGATTTCATAAATATTAGATCATAATTCTTACCTGAACCCGAGAACAAATCCAAAACCCAATCTCCTTCATTTGAAAATGTATATATAAGATCATTAATTAATGCTTTTGGTTTTTGATAAATGTTAATCATCTCTCCTTTCAAATCTTTTTCCTCATATGATAGCTTTCTAAGCACAACATTGTATACCAATATACTACTAGGAGTCTCTCCATCCTTTGCATTGGCAACAATAGAATTATAAGAATAATCTGTTGTCTAGGTTGCAAGATGTATACTCTCAAAATCATGTTTAAATGATTCTCTATTGGAGCTCTGAATATTAGGCTTGTGCCTATAACATAAATAAGTGCAAATTTAATTAACTAGTGAAATAATAAAATTGTTTTCTAATCTTAATTGCTAAACATACACTTTCAATATCTTATCAAATAAATTGCATCCTTGTCTTTTCTTTCCCCTTGAAGCTTGATTGTACTAATAATTGTTGTGTGTCTACATGAAATGCTAGAAATATCCAAAATGGTGATGTTGTAACTTATGTAAATCCCATAACCACTTTATTGAAAGCTTGGTAAGTATAAGGCTCAGTATCATATCCAATGTTTTGGATATTATAACCATGAGGGATATCCACAATAACTAGGGATTATTCGTTTTTAGGAACAACATTTGCAAGTTGTTCACAATCACCTAATATCACTTTATATTGAATGGTGTCGAGCTCATTCCAAATGTAGTGATCAAGGGTGTCATCAAGTTGAACATTTTGAACACGTCTCCTTCTTTCTCTTTCAAACTTGGCTTTTTGAACAAAACTTTTGAAAGTTTCAGGTACTCCATCTGCATTCTTCTTTAGCATCTTTAATGAAACAAACAAACATATAGTTATATATCTATAACTATTAAAATAGAAATAAATTAACCTACAAACGAATAATATGAATGTAATAAATCAACATACATTTTTGAATGCAACAAAAAATTGTTTCAATATTGTTGTAGAGCTTGAATCTGGATAGTTGAGTTTAACATCATCCTAAATTTTTTCATTGAACATCTTGACCATTTCCTCTTGTATTTTCATACACCTTGTGACTAAATAAAACAAAAATAATGTTAAACTGATATGTTAAACTGAAAAAAATATTTTTCTTGTCCTAACATAAATAAAAATAACTCAATAAACTTACTTTTTAAATTCATCACACATTTCTTCCATTGACAATTCTCTCGACCTAACACGCGATAATATAGTTATGATAAGTTTATCATCCTTCACTCCTTGTACTGATCTCCAAGGTGTTAACGTCATATCACCTGGAAGATTGTTTATGTCAGGACCTATCTTACTTATGCCACATATCAATGGTTTAGCCTTCTTAACTCTCTGATTTTTTATACTAATATTTTCCCATAGGGTGAAGATCTCATCTATCAAATCCCATACCTGTCCAGTTCTAAATCCCAATTGAAAATAGTTATCCATATCTCTAAATATATCACTTCCTTTGCAATTTTTTTCTTTTGTATTTTCATCATCAAGTGGGAATCCTATTTCCATACAACATTGCTTTTGAAACTTAACACTAACATTTGATCTTTCCCCATGACATATTTTAGAAAATTCATTATGGATAAATCTCACCGTTTGAATAAAATTCATAGACATTCTATACTCATTGTTTATACTATGATCTCATGCCAGTAACTTTGCTTCTGAATCTGTTAAACCGGCATAAATTATGCATTTGTCTGTCTCAAAAAGAGGATTATTGGGACATTCTTGCATGAATTCTCTTCTAGACTCTGCAGAATGATTTCCTCCAATCACATAATATTTGTAGTCAAAACATTTTGATCTATCAAATTATTCCCTTGTAGGAAATTTCATTGGGTCAACAAGAACTAGGTAGTCAACCACATGTGTATCTGGATTGTACCTAACCAATGCTTTCAAATTGTGAATATGCAAGTGATGCGGTTTTCTAATTTGATATTTTTATTGCCCTTTTGTGGGTTTATAAAGTTGTTTCACATTCAATTGAAATGTGTGGCCATCATCAACTAAGTTTTCCGTTCTCATTCTATTTCAAATGACATTTTGTGTTGTTTTCATAATACCATCCTCTAGATCAACACTTGGTGTTATTATTTCTCTGCAACCTTTAGGACTTTCACTATAATACTCTAAGTTAACGATGGCTTCTTGAACATTATCAACATTTGTTTTATTCCTCTTATGATTGAAATGTGTTTCATCTAAATCAATGATTTCTTCATAATCAATAGAAATAGACTCATCATCAGCTATCGCTCTTTTGTGTTTATCTTGTTTATTCTTTTGGCGAGAAGGAGTGATAACCTCATTGGGACAAATCTCAACAAAATCTTCATTTGGAGTTTCCTCATTTTCAAATGTAACCCTTTTAGGATTTCTAGAATGAGGATTTTTCTTTCTTTTTTCATGTTCTTCTTTGTCTACTCTTGCAGGTTCAACCTCCATTACTTTTTGTTTCTTTTTCCTTCCTTCTTGTGTCTTTTCAATATGAAAAGTGTCGATGACATCCATGCTATTATACTCTATAGAGTAAATCCCCACTAACATATGTGAAAGTCGTTCAACAAAATCCTATAAAAATAAAATATAACATTTTCATGTTAAATAAAATTAAAACATTATCATGATACTAAAAATAATAAATGACACAAAAATAGAAATAAAAAACTTACATTGTCTTTCTTAATGTCATCAACTATGGATGCAAGTAATTCTGAAAAACATTCATTCTTGTTATAATTGCTCAATTTGAAACAATATCCAAACTTGATATAAGTTTTGCCTTGTTTGACAAGTGCATAAACAATATTTGTGGTTGGCACCAAACATATATCTCGTAACAAGCCGAGTGCCTGATAATTTCCTTGCACATGTTCTAATTTGACACAATACACATATATATGATCTCCATTGTTGTCTTTTTTGTCTTTAACAAACCAAGAATATTCCAGTTTGTTTTCACCTTTCACAGATTTCCACTCTCTAACATTCTTCATTTCATTTGATAGCTCAGGTGTTATGCTATCATTTTGTTGCCTAACATTCATGGATGTTCTAGTTGCATTTTTGGATGCCATTATTGCAGGTCGTGATCTAGATATATTCATAGATAATCACTTTCCTTCTATTTTCCTATATTAAGATAAAAAAAAAATTAGGCATTTTACGTTATAATAAACAAAACAAAAAAAACATTGAATATAAAAACTAATTAAAAATAAATAAAAATTACCCATATGTAAAAAAATTGATCCATAGAGTTATTGAGCTTATGCCAAGACTGTGCCTTGGTCGTGGGGGCTGGGGCGATGTCGGGCATCACCCCAACATTGCCCAGTAAACACCATGGGCCAAAACTTAAAAAAAATTAAGTAAATAATAATAATAATAATAATAAAACTAAAAAAAAAAAAAAAACT